>OX459025.1:3373953-3870543 GCA_949774965.1 Diarsia brunnea | reverse complement strand
AAAGCGAATGAGAAGGAGAATGAGAAGAGAGAATTTAAAAAAATACAACTCCATATAATGTAACTGAATTGTCATATCAAGACATGATTGACACAAAACTGTAGCGGAGAATGGGATGAAAGTGTGCTGGTTGAAAATTAAATATCTTAGATTTGAAAAGGAACCTGGTTTTATTAAATACAGATACGATTACGATGGGCCATATAACTTACTAAAATACTCTTTGTAACCCAGGGAGACCGACTAGGAGAACTCCAAACTCTGAAATGCCAACTATAAATACTGAAGATCTTCCCCGGGCATACAAACAATGTCTTCAAAACAAAAAAAGAAAGACATTTTTTTCGCGCCAAATTCTCTTAAAAATTTAATGATCCTCAGGTGCATTTTGTTTTATGGCAATTATAAACAACTTAATTTGTTTAATTTTATTTGCCTAGCATCTTATAATTAATTTAGAAGAAATAGATAACATCCAGTATTTATAAATTAGGTACGTTATATCAGAATTCTGAATAGCAGAATTAAATAAATAGAGTTATTTATTTTTCCTACAACTTTGTTAGTTATGTGAAAGAATTATTAAGTTGAGGAAAAATTCAACAACTCATGTATATCTTATTTACAACAACTCATGTTGTTTAATTTATTTGACATTCAACTTATCATTGACCACAGTTATTGATTTATTTACTGAATTATTTATTTTTCCTTTAAAAAAATATAGTGTTTGTCTGAAGATATACTCGTATTCCAACTGTCCGACAAAAATGGCTATATTTTTGGACGGAATAAGATACGAAAATTCCTGTAAGGCTCAAATATGCGGCATGTTTTAGGTGTTTTGAAAATAGGGAAAAGTCAAAATCGCCAAAATCGTACTTATTTAATTTTCAAACTACGGGGACGAAATGCAATAGGGGATCGGACAAAAAAAATTGGTTGCCTGTAAAGTCGGTATACGGGCGAAAGTTTTACGTGACAACGAAAATAGAAGCGCAAGACATGAACCGGTGTGTATGCCTATCTCTCTCACTCTCTCTCTCTCGCTCTGGACGCGTGCCTCTCACTCGCTCTCATTGTGAGCGCATAACGTGAGCGGAGCGTAACGCAGTTTCTTGAAGTGTCACCCGGCAAACCAATTTATAAGACGTTGTCACGTCAAAAAAACTAATTAGTCCATCAGATAGATTTCCAAAAAATATTGAACACATATTTTTTCTTTTTTCACATAAACAAAAAATGAAGACGATACAGTGCTTCAAAAACTCGTGAACTCCTCGAAAACGTCACATCACCTCCACCCCCCACTCATGATCTTTGACGCGTTTTATCTTCGTCAATTTTTATTAATTTGAAAAACTAAAAAACACGTATCCTAACTGACGGACTAATTAGAAACATATTTTTTTTACTCAGTCCGATCCCCTCTTGCCTACATTCTGAAGACCGATCGTCTTAAATAACTTTTCTTTGGGAAGTCGATGGCAAAAAAGTCAATGAAACAAACAAAGTCACCGACTTCCGAAAGTAAAGTTATTTTTGACATTTTATTGTTTTTTTTGAAAATCGGTTCTTTTAGTGCATTAACTTTTTATGTTCTCCTTTATTTTGTAGACCACACAAAGTGCGATTGACGAACTGACGACTTTTATGGTGTTAAAAGGAAAAAGACCGCATCCTTAAGGCTCCTCTCTCGAAAAAGCTTAAAAACAGCGTGCAGATGAAGCAGTTTTTCACCGGCACTTACAGAGAAATTACATCTGAGAAAAATTGTTAGTAATCTACATGATATGACACGTAATTTGGTTTAGCCATAATTTTTGTATCGGTATCACATAATAAGAAAAAAAATCCACAAAACCACCTCCAAATCGTATATACAAGTTGAAATTATCTATTTCAATTATTAAGTTTTCTTGCGCGCGCATCTAACAATGGTGATCGGCTATAGACTAAAAGATTACGATTTTTTAATTTTTTTTTTTTTAGAGTATCCTCCTCTGGGCTAAAGGTGTCTTTGCCTTGGGCTAGCTTGAATCCCTCGCTGCATTCAGGATTCTTGTATTAACTCCCTCGCTTCGCTCGTGAGTTAAACTCTTAACTCCCTCCCTGCGCTCGGGAGTTAAATCCCGAATCCTTCATTGCACTCGAGATTCAATATGACGCCCGTGACATAAGACACAACGTTAGCCCCTCGGTGCATAATCTACTATTTGGCACCACCATTGAAGACAAGTAACTCACTCTTAGTGACATTATACCTAAGCCCCTGAGTCACCGCATAGTTCTCACAGACCTTCAGCAGACGCCTTAACGCACTGATTGATGGGCTCAGCAAGACCATATCGTCTGCATAGCTGATGTTGTTCATAGCAACTCCGTCAATATGACAGCCGACACCAGCAAAAACCAACCACCAGAAAAATCAGCTTCTGAAGTCGGTGCCAAAAAAAAACGAAATCAAACAAACTTTCACCGACTTCAGAAGCTGATTTCTCTCTGAAGTTTATGTTGAAATGCGTTCAGCTACCTACTCATTGGCCGTCACCTGTGTGGTAGCGCTCTCACAGATAGAGCATTTTATAATCGCAGTATTTTCACAATGAAACCAAAAGGAAAATGTATGCCCGGGGAAGATCTTCAGTATTTATAGTTGGCATTTCTTCTCATTCTCTTTCTCATACTTTTTCTCATTCTCTTTCTCATTCTCATTCTCATGAAGGAGAAGGAGAAGGAGAACGAGAAGGAGAAGGAGAAGGCGAAGGAGAAGGAGAAGGAGAAGGAGAAGGAGAAGGAGAAGGAGAAGGAGAAGGAGAAGGAGAAGGAGAAGGAGAAGGAGAAGGAGAAGGAGAAGGAGAAGGAGAAGGAGAAGGAGAAGGAGAAGGAGAAGGAGAAGGAGAAGGAGAAGGAGGAGAAGGAGAAGGAGAAGGAGAAGGAGAAGGAGAAGGAGAAGGAGAAGGAGAAGGAGAATGAGAATGAGAATGAGAATGAGAATGAGAATGAGAATGAGAATGAGAATGAGAATGAGAATGAGAATGAGAATGAGAATGAGAATGAGAATGAGAATGAGAATGAGAATGAGAATGAGAATGAGAATGAGAATGAGAATGAGAATGAGAATGAGAATGAGAATGAGAATGAGAATGAGAATGAGAATGAGAATGAGAATGAGAATGAGAATGAGAATGAGAATGAGAAAGAGAATGAGAAAGAGAATGAGAAAGAGAATGAGAAAGAGAATGAGAAAGAGAATGAGAAAGAGAATGAGAAAGAGAATGAGAAAGAGAATGAGAAAGAGAATGAGAAAGAGAATGAGAAAGAGAATGAGAAAGAGAATGAGAAAGAGAATGAGAAAGAGAATGAGAAAGAGAATGAGAAAGAGAATGAGAAAGAGAATGAGAAAGAGAATGAGAAAGAGAATGAGAAAGAGAATGAGAAAGAGAATGAGAAAGAGAATGAGAAAGAGAATGAGAAAGAGAATGAGAAAGAGAATGAGAAAGAGAATGAGAAAGAGAATGAGAAAGAGAATGAGAAAGAGAATGAGAAAGAGAATGAGAAAGAGAATGAGAAAGAGAATGAGAAAGAGAATGAGAAAGAGAATGAGAAAGAGAATGAGAAAGAGAATGAGAAAGAGAATGAGAAAGAGAATGAGAAAGAGAATGAGAAAGAGAATGAGAAAGAGAATGAGAAAGAGAATGAGAAAGAGAATGAGAAAGAGAATGAGAAAGAGAATGAGAAAGAGAATGAGAAAGAGAATGAGAAAGAGAATGAGAAAGAGAATGAGAAAGAGAATGAGAAAGAGAATGAGAAAGAGAATGAGAAAGAGAATGAGAAAGAGAATGAGAAAGAGAATGAGAAAGAGAATGAGAATGAGAAAGAGAATGAGAAAGAGAATGAGAAAGAGAATGAGAAAGAGAATGAGAAAGAGAATGAGAAAGAGAATGAGAAAGAGAATGAGAAAGAGAATGAGAAAGAGAATGAGAAAGAGAATGAGAAAGAGAATGAGAAAGAGAATGAGAAAGAGAATGAGAAAGAGAAAGAGAAAGAGAAAGAGAAAGAGAAAGAGAATGAGAAAGAGAATGAGAATGAGAAAGAGAAAGAGAAAGAGAAAGAGAAAGAGAAAGAGAAAGAGAAAGAGAAAGAGAAAGAGAAAGAGAAAGAGAAAGAGAAAGAGAGAGAGAGAGAGAGAGAAAGAGAAAGAGAAAGAGAATGAGAAAGAGAAAGAGAATGAGAAACAGAATGAGAAAGAGAATGAGAAACAAATGAGAAAGAGAAAGAGAAAGATAATGAGACAGAGAAAGAGAAAGAGAATGAGAAAGAGAAAGATAATGAGACAGAGAAAGAGAAAGAGAAATAGAATGAGAAAGCGAATGAGAAGGAGAATGAGAAGAGAGAATTAAAAAAAATACAACTCCATATAATGTAACTGAATTGTCATATCAAGACATGATTGACACAAAACTGTAGCGGAGAATGGGATGAAAGTGTGCTGGTTGAAAATTAAATATCTTAGATTTGAAAAGGAACCTGGTTTTATTAAATACAGATACGATTACGATGGGCCATATAACTTACTAAAATACTCTTTGTAACCCAGGGAGACCGACTAGGAGAACTCCAAACTCTGAAATGCCAACTATAAATACTGAAGATCTTCCCCGGGCATACAAACAATGTCTTCAAAACAAAAAAAGAAAGACATTTTTTTCGCGCCAAATTCTCTTAAAAATTTAATGATCCTCAGGTGCATTTTGTTTTATGGCAATTATAAACAACTTAATTTGTTTAATTTTATTTGCCTAGCATCTTATAATTAATTTAGAAGAAATAGATAACATCCAGTATTTATAAATTAGGTACGTTATATCAGAATTCTGAATAGCAGAATTAAATAAATAGAGTTATTTATTTTTCCTACAACTTTGTTAGTTATGTGAAAGAATTATTAAGTTGAGGAAAAATTCAACAACTCATGTATATCTTATTTACAACAACTCATGTTGTTTAATTTATTTGACATTCAACTTATCATTGACCACAGTTATTGATTTATTTACTGAATTATTTATTTTTCCTTTAAAAAAATATAGTGTTTGTCTGAAGATATACTCGTATTCCAACTGTCCGACAAAAATGGCTATATTTTTGGACGGAATAAGATACGAAAATTCCTGTAAGGCTCAAATATGCGGCATGTTTTAGGTGTTTTGAAAATAGGGAAAAGTCAAAATCGCCAAAATCGTACTTATTTAATTTTCAAACTACGGGGACGAAATGCAATAGGGGATCGGACAAAAAAAAACTAATTAGTCCATCAGATAGATTTCCAAAAAATATTGAACACATATTTTTTCTTTTTTCACATAAACAAAAAATGAAGACGATACAGTGCTTCAAAAACTCGTGAACTCCTCGAAAACGTCACATCACCTCCACCCCCCACTCATGATCTTTGACGCGTTTTATCTTCGTCAATTTTTATTAATTTGAAAAACTAAAAAACACGTATCCTAACTGACGGACTAATTAGAAACATATTTTTTTTACTCAGTCCGATCCCCTCTTGCCTACATTCTGAAGACCGATCGTCTTAAATAACTTTTCTTTGGGAAGTCGATGGCAAAAAAGTCAATGAAACAAACAAAGTCACCGACTTCCGAAAGTAAAGTTATTTTTGACATTTTATTGTTTTTTTGAAAATCGGTTCTTTTAGTGCATTAACTTTTTATGTTCTCCTTTATTTTGTAGACCACACAAAGTGCGATTGACGAACTGACGACTTTTATGGTGTTAAAAGGAAAAAGACCGCATCCTTAAGGCTCCTCTCTCGAAAAAGCTTAAAAACAGCGTGCAGATGAAGCAGTTTTTCACCGGCACTTACAGAGAAATTACATCTGAGAAAAATTGTTAGTAATCTACATGATATGACACGTAATTTGGTTTAGCCATAATTTTTGTATCGGTATCACATAATAAGAAAAAAATCCACAAAACCACCTCCAAATCGTTGAATGGAACCATTTTACTCCTTCATTTTTTAACAAAATAATATAAAAAAAATATCTACTGCTTTGAAATACAAAATTGTTACTTTTTAAAAATATGTACCTATTATTTTAATTATAATAAATGAAAAATGCGTCCGTTTAAAGTCCGTATCTACGACCGAGAGGGGTGGTTTGTATGCACAAGGTCATTGGCGTGAATACAAGCCTTAATAGGCAGAATGAGGGCTAGCAACAGTATTTTGAAAACCCTAGCTGATCAGCACGATACACCGATTTTGAGGCACTGTGTCGGGTTGCTCGTGCGGCGGTGATTAATAATTATGTGTACCTACTTAGTTTATAAATACAAACACTTAGTTGATAAGTTTGTTTGTGTACTAAGCTGTGTTGGACTAATGTTGTCAAATTAAATAAAATATATTATCATTAAAGTCTTGTCATCATGAATCAATTTTACAGGACATCATGTAAACAAGAGCCAAGAGGAAAAAGAACTAAAGTACTGAATCGATTTAGATGAAATTTCTATGGGACTAAACTACTGAATCGATTTTGATGAGAATTCATTTAAAAAAAGATTTTTCAAATCGGTTCATAACATCTCCTCCTCCTTTTTTGAAGTGGGTTAATAAAACAACAATATAGGATAATTACATTTTATATTTATATCCACATTTGATTTCTTAAAATATCTTACCAGCCACCTCCGTGTCGAATACAGAAGTTTATTCATTAATTAAATAAGTGCCTGAATTGTACATAATTTACAAACAATATATTTATACCAATGTATTATCGGCAATCAATGTGGGATTTGGTCATCCAATGTGACAATTGGTCATCCAATATGACAATTGGTCTTCCAATGTGACAATTGGTCTTTCAATGTGACAATTGGTCATCCAATGTCACAATTGAGCATACAATGTGGCAATGCTAACAGCACTTGCCCCTTTGATACAAATGCGGACGAATTTATCGCCGCCCTGTAATACTTTTCTCCTGCTGATGATAGTCAGATGATTTTGAAAGTTTGTAAATTATCTACATTTCCATCCATTAGTTAGATTTTACGTCTACTTATCCAGCCATTTATAGACGTAAAATCTATGAATTAAACAAACAGATAAGTATTACTCGATGAAGGAGCCAATATTTTCAGGACGACAGTTTTCGTTGCAGTGTTTTTATTTACTGCAAAATGAGCCTGCTCTATGCTTTGTTCTTTTTAGGGTTAAATACATACATTTAGTTATAGATGTGGAGTTTATGGCCCGTTCTCCTCAATAGAGATCTATGCTTTGGAATGGACAACAGCGCCGTCATAGATACTATTTTCAAACAGTGTCCGAATGCTAAACTTCATAATCATCTGCCTAGCCTTTTCCCAACTATGTTGAGGTTGGCTTCCAGTCTAACTGGATGCAGCTGAATACCAAAATTTCACATGGGACAACTGTCGATCTGAATTACAGGCGTTTTTGATCTTTTTTAAACAAAAAGATGAAACTGCAATTACAGTCACAAGGTATAATAACTTGTGAAAGTACTGTAGTTGCCCATTCCAAAGCGTAGATCTCTATGGAGAAGACGAGCAAGAAACTCCATGTTTCCTTTTTTAAATCATTGGTTTTTTTTATTAAAAATTGAAATTAGTAAATGTGAAATTATGACTGTCATAGAAGTATTATTTACTTTCAACAGATACAAGATTTTAATTAAGTTATAACTACATAAATTACAATTATTTATTAGGTAACATGATATTAATTCTTTTTACATTTCAAATTGACAGGAGCTTGAAAATACAATGAATACATTTTAAAAGACGCACAAATGTTTAGTTTCGATAAAAGTATTCGAACAAGAACCTTATTCACGTAGATCAACCGTTCTTTTTGTAACAAAACACATTATTATTATAACTATTTGAAACAAAATCAGTCAAATAAACATTCAAAAAATGTATTCATGTATTTTCAAACGATACTGCAGGACAAAAATTAAGTTTAAGCGTCGTACATGCGGTTTTCAACCATATCGTCTATAGAGTAAGGGTGGTTCTCGTTGGAGAGCATGTTCGAGATCCATTGTTCGGGCATGGGGATGTTTTCAACCACAAACATTGGAAGTTTGTTAGATCGTTGTTGATTTTCCTTCACGTCTTGGTTTGCCGTCAAAAACTGTAAAATATAAAAAAAAAGAATTTTGAAAATCGGTTCATTAATGACGGAGATATGCGATAACAAACATACAAAAAAAAACATACAGACGAATTGATAACCTCCTCCTTTTCGGAAGTCGGTTAAAAATATAATCAATTCTCGCTACTTCAACATAAAAAGTATAGAATGTTGTGTTAAGAGGGAACAGAGGCTGCAATTTCTTTCTTCTCTGTCTTTTTTCGTAATTAAATATTTCAGGAAAATAAATGAATCTAATCTAATTTAAAATCAAGGTTTGCGGTAGTCACGTTCCTGTAATTTCCATTTTTTCAGCAACTAATCAAAAAAGAAAATATAACCCTCCAAAAATGACAAAAAATGACCCATTATTAAGGACTTCCAGACATATTCGGAGAGTTTTTTGCCATAGAAACTGATAGGAATCTATTAATTTTCGAAATACATCATCAGCATAAAATGTTTCCACTGCAGCGACTCAGGTCTCCTCTCAAGATTTCTGATATTTTCCATACGTTTTGAGAGCAGTGGTGGTAAAATAAATTACACAAAGTAATGGGCCTGACTGGTTTCGAACCACAACTTACTGTTCGTAAGTCGGGGTGCCACCACTGGGCCATCAATGCTCCTTCTCCTTCTTGCTTTTTCTTATACTTTAAAAGCAATAACTAATTCTCAGTTTTCGAGGAGCAAAAGGGGAACATACGATACGTCAAACTCGTCAAAATTTTTGTAATTAAATCTCCCAGAACTGCAGCTGTCATCGCACTCTCCAAAAGCAAGCTTGATATAGCGAAAATACATGAAAAAAAAACCATAACCTCCTTATTTTTTTGGAAGTCGTTTAAACACGAAAGCCGTTCTTTACCTTTAGTGTGTCGGGTCCCCTTTTCTTCCTCAAATAGTTGAAACAGCAGGACCTGAAGTGTCTTGTCCCGCAAGCCGAAGTGCACTCACTGCCACACGAGTCGCAGGAAAGACTAGCTGCCCACAGTGTGCTTCCTGCAAACATACCAGTAGAGGGGTGAAGAACACATAAAACATTTTACGGTAAAATTCATTGTAGAACATTCAAAACATTGAGCTGGTTGATGCTTTGAACAGACAACGGGCCATGGAGGTAAAAAAAAAAGTTTTAACAATAGAGATCGGACAAAAAAGTCTAATTAGTCCGTCAGATAGATTTCCAAAAAATATTGAACACATATTTTTTTCTTTTTCCACATAAACAAAAAATTAAGACGATACAGTGCTTCGAAAACTAGTGAACTCCTCGATACGTCACATGTCAGTACATTTTTTTTTTACCTACAAATGACGTCACAACCGGGGGGTTATAACGCGTCAAAGATCACGAGTGGGGACTCATCTTTGACGCGTTATAACTTCGTCAATTTTTATTAATTTGATAAAACAAAAAACGCGTATTCAATATTTTTCGATAATCTAACTGACGAACTAATTAGAATCATATTTTTGTGACTCAGTCCGATCCCCTATTAAAACTAGTGTTGAAAAATTATTTGATAGTTTTTGGAATTGAGACCTCCAATATCTTCGTAGCTAGATGGTTAACACGCACAATAGAGGAGAACAAGTACATCTTGACTTCGTTAAGGGTTTTTTACACCCTTTATTAAATATATTTCTGTGTAAAGAATGATATTTCAAAGACAGGAGATGTCTTAAGAGATGACGAGTAATAGAGAAGTTTAGAAGAACATGACATGCTATGCTAACCCCAAATGAATTGGGATAAGGTAGATTATAGCTCATTCCCTCATAAAGAGAGGAGGCCTGTGACCCAGCAGTTGGAACATTAATAAGCTGATGATGATGATGATGAAGGGCAAGAGGATGATGACGATGATGTATAACTAGTTTATCTAACATCAAATCAGCATCCAATCGACTAACATAAATTATTTAAACTTAGAAAGGTCATTTACATATCAGGTTCCTCCAGTGAGGGAAATAGACAACTACTTGCATAGCTGCATCTCTTTCTCAAACTGGCATTACATAAAACAATACTGCTATCGTATTTTCTTTTAACGGTGGTACGATTCTTCATACATGTATAAATGTATTCTCTTTTTTAACCAACTTCCCAAAAGGAGGAGGTTCTCAATTCGATCGGTATGTTTTTTTATGTTTGTACACCGATTACGCTGAGATTTATGATCCGATTTACGTGATTCTTTTTCCGTTTGATGTGGAATAGTTGCCATTTGGTCCCATAAAAATTTAACATAGTTTGGTCCAGCACTTTTCATTTTATGAATATTTTTTGTAAATATTTGTATAGGATATTACAACTAATGAAAAAATTAAAAAAAAACTTTTTTGCAAAAAAACCACCGACTTCAAAAATACCAAAAAGTGAAAAATAAACTTCAGAAGAAAAATCAGCTTCTGAAGTCGGTAGCAAAAAAAAAATGAAATCAAACAAACAAATGTCACCGACTTCAAAAGTTTTTTTTCCTGAATAATGCCCCATCTTTTTTATAAGATCTACTGTAGACACGTCCCAGTCATTTCTATGTTTTCAGCAACTAATAAGTAAAGAAAATAAGATCATCTAGAAATTACTAACAAAGCAGCATTTTTACAGCCGTGTTTACAGGACTATCTACCAGACAAACTCAAAACGTTTTTAATAAAAAAATTGTTGATAAGAAACTAGCCATACTCTTTCGTAAAATTTTTATGTCAATTGTTTATAATTGAATCGGTTCAGTTTTAGACGAAAAAAAGGGTTATAGAATACGTCGATTCGTCAGTTTTGATAATAAGTCTAAGCTGTAGCTATCTCTATGGCACTCTACGGGTGCTGATTTGACGCAGCGCGACAGCAATAGTTTCTTCGAATACCTATTTTTGGACCCTGTCCCCTCTTAAGACCTTTGAAGTTGTTTCTCTCGCATTACGAATTTGTTTTGCAAATATTCGTGTCACAAATTTTGCACAATGAAGATACTAGCTGCATTTTGTTCTTCATAACACAAAATGACACCCGTAATTCTCGAAGGGCTGGGCAGAGGTGTAGTTAATGTTACTCCTACATTCCGTTTAGCACATTCAAGTCAAAATCTAAAATCATTTATTTCAATTAGCCTAATAATCGGCACTTTTCGAAAGTCAAAGTTTACACAAGAGACAGTCCCCCAAAACGCCCACCCTTCGACACTCCCCAGCAACACATCTGTCTGTTAGGTTAGAAGAACCAGATTCTATACAATAGTGTTTAAGACTAGCTTTCACCCGCGGCTTCGCCCGCGTTAATGTCGAAAAATATCCCACGGGAATGTATGTATACTACCGGTATTAAAAATACACCAATTTTCATGATTTAAAATACAAATCAACAATTTGCCATACAAACTTTTATTCCCTATTTAACTCCCACAAGGGTTGAATTTTGAAAAATCCTACCATATTCCTTGTCTAAGAGGAACCTCTGTGAAAAATTTCAGCTTTCTAGATCCAAGAGTTTGGGCTGGCGTTGATGAGTCAGTCAGAACTTTTCTTCTACACTAATAACATAAAAAGGAAAGATTTGTTTGTTTGTAACGAATAGGCTCCGAAACTACTACACCGATTTCAAAAATTCTTTCACTGTTGGGAAGCTACACTATCCCCGGATAACATAGGCTACTTTTTATCCCCGTAGTTTTACGGAAACGGGAACTACGCGGGTGAAACCGCGTGACGTCCGCTAGTTTTATAAATAAAAATAACAATAACAAAGAATTTATTCTTTTAGCTCCTTTATTTTCTAACCATCTACTACAACAATCAATGAACATTCTATTCCATATATATTCAAGCGACTAACATTTAAAATACACAAAACTAACAACTGACACTGTCTATCTTTCAGAAAACTAACCTGAAGCGTAGTCACCAGACGCCGTGGCTTCCTTTTTATGCCGTTTAGAATCTGCCTGCGACCAAGTCGCTGGCAAATTAAAGTAATATTAGTTTTTATAGTCAAATTCAAAATCCACCACCACGTTTGCGAAGTTCTGCTCCTCATCATCATTAGCCTATATAATGTTCGCAGTGCTGGGATACAGGCCTCCTCTACATGAAAGAGAATTGGCCATAACAAACCACGCGGGCCTAGTGCGGGTTGGTAGATGTCACATGTCTTAGAATTTCATATGAAACTGAAACGTTTTACCAAGCGTTGATTGGTCCATGAACCGTGAGTCAAAATGATCTATAATACATTAACTTTTCATTCAAAGGAGTTTTCACCCACGAAAGTTTCGCCAACATAAATCTACGTCTGTGAATGATTTAAACAATAACTTTTCACCCAAAGAATAAATGGCCACCAGACACCGTGGCAGGTGAAAGTAAATTATAAAAGCTTAGGTATTTATTACGTGCGCGAATAGGGTAGTTAACTAAAAACATCTAATTAGTCCGTCTCAAAAATTTCCAAAAAATGTTGGACACGTATTTTTTTTTCACATAAACAAACAATGAAGACGGTACAGGTAAATCTTGTGACGTCATATTCTAAGACATTAGTATGACATTTTTACCGGTAAGTGACGTCACCCCCCCCCCCCCCAACTCAAACCTTTGACGCGTTTTATCTTCAAATTATAATAATTAATTCAATTTTTATTGATTTGATAAAACAAAAAATACGTATCCAATATTTTTCGATAATCTAAAAGACGGACTAATTAGAATCATATTTTTTTTAGGCAGTAAACATCCCTATTGTAAAGAAAACATCATGAGGAAACTAGCATGCCTTTTTTTTTGGGAGGTGGGAAATCATCAAATAACCCCTCTCGCTCTGCCCAAGATTTCCCACCCCCAAAAACAAAAAAAAAAGACCAAGAATAATAAACCATTGATTATTTTTGTTTAAATACTTTATACCTATGGAATTTTACTCGCTAATTTTATTTTATCCCGATAAGGAACACGGTTCCAGGTGAAAGTAAAATATATAATAATATATGTCGACTTAAAAACACAGCAAAAATAATTATAAAATGACAAGAACTTACCAATGAGCATCAAAGAAACGATTGCCGTAATCTTGAACATTTTTGTTACGAGTAAATGTACTATTTATTCTTGTCGCTAGATGGCGCTATCACCAAAGACGACGCTTGAATGCCGTACTACCCGCTGTATCCCCTTTTTATATCGTTTGAAAGTTTACTTAGTTGATATGCGTTGGCGTGACGTGACAAAAATACAAGAGTTGTTGTCTTATCTATTTCTTTTTTAATGTTTCTTACATTTTAATAAGCCTCGTTTGGGTAGTGGTCGCAAATTGTTTTTGAGCTTAAATTCTTGAGTTCGATTGTAAGAAACAGGAGAGGTCAGGTAAATAAATTTTCAACACACTTGCTCATAAAGTGGCTCTAATTTTACCGCAATTAGGCACATAATGACACCTGTAATCAAACTGTGACTTTTTCATTGCCATTAGGTATTCACAAGTGAGTTATAGGTTTTTTTTTAAATTTTATTGGTTGAGTTGAATTGTTCTTAAAAAAGGTTAGATACGAGTACTAAAAAGATCGTGTTCAATGGTACAAATAAATTAATGTAGGTACCTACTGCTTGCTCATTTCATGCAACTTTGATTTTAATAAATAGATAATGTCTACACAGTATACGTTTTTAATAAATAAAACTTTTGTTTTCTCTGTGATAAAAAAACTTAGAATTCCCCATTTTGTACGTGGCTAAAACGCTATCCGCGATAAAACTGATTAATTATTATTGCGAAAATTTGTCACAACTCGTTTTAACTGTTGAAAATGTTTTATTTTTTATTATTTTCTTCACAAGTGTGTTGAAAAACGTCGTATGATACACGTGTGTATTGATGATTACCGTACTCGGCTCTCTTAAGACCCTCACCTAACGGCTCGGGTCTCAATGGCGCCGCGGCGGTAATCACCAACGTTACACACTTGTACCATAATGTACTATTGCACGGAACCTTAATTGATTTTTTAAATAAAAGTTGCGTAAGTTACTACATATAACATCACATTAATACTTATAACTATACAAATTAGCTAAAATAAACAAACACAAATACGGTTTTTTTTTTGTTTGCATCCTTGGTACATATTTTCATGTGCATTTAGTAACAAGCTGTTATTTTGAAATTGCAAACAGATTATGTACTTTAATTTTATTTATTTGTATAGTTTTTGCGTGGAACAGGAGCTTTACAAGAGTTTTGTTTTGTCACTTCACCTCCTCAGTTAACAGGAATAAAGGCTGGGCGTTTTGGGAGCCCTACCTAGCCTAGCCAACTATGTTGCGCTTGCGGTCGGCTTACAGTCTAACTGGATGCAGCTGAATACCTATCAGCATTTTACATGGTGTGACTGCCAATCTGACCTCCACAACCCAGTTACTACTGGCTACTACAATAGCCCTTGGTAAGATTAGTTGTCAACTTTCGAACTTGAAATTTAAGGGTCCTCTCTCGAAAAAGCTTAAAAACAGCGTGCAGATGAAGCGGTTTTTCACCGGCACTTACAGAGAAATTACATCTGAGAAATTTTTTTAGTAATCTACATAATATGACACGTAATTTGGTTTAGCCACAATTTTTGTATCGGTATCACATAATAAGAAAAAAAATCCACAAAATCACCTCCAAATCGTTGAATGGAACCATTTTACTCCTTCATTTTTTAACAAAATAATATAAAAAAAATATCTACTGCTTTGAAATACAAAGGAAAATAATTTGGTTTTGTTACTTTTTAAAAATATGTATTATTTTAATTATAATAAATGAAAAACGCGTCCGTTTAGAGTCCGTATCTACGACCGAGAGAGGTAGTTTGTATGCACAAGGTCATTGGCGTGAATACAAGCCTTAATGGGGTTTTACCTTAAACATAACAGGCCTACCGTTGGTATACTTATTATAGGTATACTTCTGCCTAACCCTTTCGGAGGAATAGGGGTGATGGTATGCTAAACCTATTTAAAATTCAACTCTTTCCTAGACTTACCGTGGGCAAGTGTAAATAAGTGATCGGAAAACATCACACAATCTGTTTATCATTTTTATAGGAAAACTTTTGATTAATTTTACACTTTGCAAATTGAATAGGTTGTTTTGAACCTCAGATTATTGAAATTGATTCCTTAACTATACTTTAGATAATGTTACTAGTTTTTGCCCACGGTTTTACTCGTTAATATTAGTCGTTATAAGTCGTTGGATATATTATAATTTCAAGGGAAAGTCTTGTTTTTTTATACGATACATTTATATGCGCGCCTAGCCAGTTAAGTCGACTCGTATGTCGACTTAACTGGCTAGGCTAAAATGAATCTATCAATGGGCAAGCCCACCTCGCTATTCCCAAACCACTACAACTCCTGAAAGCCAGAATTAACAGTACAGCGACCATCAGAAGAGCGCCGAGACATTGAAGCTCGACGAAGTCCCAGAGAAATAATTTAACTGTCTTGGATCCCGCAACGAAACCATCAGAAAAGAATAACGGAGGAGTAGGAAAAACATAATTTCCACTTCAGCTTAGCGGTTTTTTTTTTGTGTATGGATGTGGCCCATAATCATCACCTTTCTGCCTTGTCTATGGTATTTGAGATCAGTGACTTTTTAAATCCAGCTACGAAATTAATCAGAGAAGAATAGCGGAGTAGAAATAACATAATATGTATATCTACATAACAATCTAAGTAGGCTCTCTGTCTACCCAAGAGCGTCACAATACACTCTTGAGTATTTGCAAATAAAGTGTAAAAGCATCCCACATGGAAACTAAAGGATTGTGTTTAAAGACACACATTTCCTTTTTACTTGTCAAAGATATCTGATGTCATGTCAAAGATCCGCCATGATTTTTTTAGCTCGGAAGTGGGATTTAAAAAGTGTATCTGATTTAGCTAAAGGCTAAAGGCTAGGCAGATGAAGTCTTCATCTGCCTAGCCTTTTCCCAACTATGTTAGGGTCGGCTTCCAGTCTAACCGGATGCAACTGAATACCAGTATTTTACATGGAGCGACTGCCTATCTGACCTCCACAACCCAGTTAATAGGTACTAGGTAATACGATACTCTTTGGTAAGACTGGATGTCAGAATTTCACAGATGACGACTGAAGATATATAATAAGATCTGCCACTCGGGTCGATCTTTAGGTAACGCTGTGTTTGCCTAGGTCGGTCTGTGGATGGGTGACCGCCCGACTTACCGAGTTTCCTCCGTGCCTCGGAAAGCACGTTAAGCTGTTGGTCCCGGCTGCCCTATATAGATCTTTGGCAGTCGTTACAGGTAGTCGGTGACCTGAAAGTCTGACAACCAGTCTTACCAAAGGGTATCGTATTACCTAGTA
Source organism: Diarsia brunnea (assembly GCA_949774965.1). Taxonomy (NCBI): domain Eukaryota; kingdom Metazoa; phylum Arthropoda; class Insecta; order Lepidoptera; family Noctuidae; genus Diarsia; species Diarsia brunnea. The sequence continues at coordinate 3,853,975 of OX459025.1, read as the reverse complement.
TTAACTGGGTTGTGGAGGTCAGATAGGCAGTCGCTCCATGTAAAATACTGGTATTCAGCTGCATCGGGTTAGACTGGAAGCCGACCCCAACATAGTTGGGAAAAGGCTAAGCAGATGATGATGATGATGTTCCTTCTTAGTCCTTTATGTCGAGCCCTCGGTATCTCTTGCGAACAACCCGCAGCCCCGACGCGCCCTTGCGGGCCCTACCAAAAGGGCCTCACTTAGCTCAAGCATTTGCAAACACGAACACCATAAATATTATTATGTGTTAAAAATTTCTTTGTTTATTTATTTTCTAGTGTTTAACAGCAAAATTTGTTTTGTGCTGAGTATTATACAGGGTGTAAACGAACCCTTCACGCATCCGTCAACCAAGCATTCTGTACATCAAACTAAGTACCCCTACGCAAAAATGTTTGCTGGGAAATGACTTTTTATTTTGGGGTCAAAAATCACATTTTACGGTAAAACTCAAAGTAGCACTCTTAAAACATTGTGCTAGTGGATGCTTTGAGTAGTAAACGGGTCATGGAGATAATTTAAGTAAAGTTAAAACCTGAAATACTAGTATTTACAAAAACAGCTGTGAAAAATTAGGAACTTTGACCCCCAATATCTCCGTAACTAGGAGGTTCCCAGGTATGGTCTATGGCCCTTCGTTTGCGTTAAGGGTACTTTTACACCCCATATGTTACACTTGAAACGCACTTATAGTCCGGTCAATTTAGACATCCAAGGTTTCACTAATTCCCACCCTGCTGAAAATTGGTTGGATTGTTCAAAACACCATTATATAAATGAATTGTAAAGTCCTCATCGATCCGTCATCTGGAAAAAAAAATATTCGAGGTAAATAGTCACCAAAACGGGTTTTCCACGGTTCTCAGCATAGTGGTAAGTTTTATCATTAAATTAGCTCAGACAAAATTATAGATCAGATAATAATCTATAAAAATGTCTAAACATTTTTAATTGGGTATCATTTAAGCTATCACCAATTTAATTAGTTTTGTGTTTCTTAAATAATAGGGTTTGTCCTCAAAATAGTAGATCTGTCACCAAAATGTAGTCACCAAACAATGCAAAATCAGTTCCACAATAAATCACCTAAAATCCTGAGATATAAGGTCTAGTACCAAATAAATGTTTTTGTATGTATTATAATAGGTGTGTCCTAATAAGTATTTAAGCAAACTAATTTAAAGAGATCACCAATAAATCTTGTACTCCATGACGCGCTCTCGCTTCGCTCGCATATTAAATAACACTAATATCTTCTGTCCCCGAAGTGCCGGGCCTCCGCCGGCCTCCTTCGTCGGCCTACGGCCCGGTGCCCATGCCGCCCTGAAACACGTTGATAAAAAGGAGTCGCAGTCAGGGATCGATAATCGATTTATTTGGTGACAGATCTACCATTCTGAGCACAGAGCTATTATTTAAGTAACAAAACTGTTATTATAAGAACGAAGTTTATATTCATGTAATGCAATATAATTTTATTGGTTATCGATCTCTTATTTTACACATATATTAACATTAATTTGATAATTCATACCTGGGAACAATTTTTGTTTATCTGAGAACGAAAATATTTCGTGGCGATAGATCTATTTATTAGGTGATACAACTTGATGACAAATATAAATTTTGGTGATAGAAAATATAGGGCCACCGTTTTAGAGATAAAACAATTCAAAAAGTTGAAAGAGTTTCAATCTAAGCACGTAGTTTATATACGTGGTGTACCTACTTATACATATTATGACGGTTACAACTCCTTAAATTTTTAGATTCGATATATGTATCTCAAAAACGGTGGCTTTTTTGCCGCCCCGAAAATCAAGTAAACAAGCACAATATCCTTCTAATCTTCTAATTTCAAAATATACCCTTACCTACACCCTGTACAAAAAAGTTTTGTTTTCTGCAATCACCAATCCAACTTGAGGAAACATGGTGCTCATGCCTTCTCCAATATGATATTTTTGTAGAACAAGCTATGCGTAACCTCGTAGCGCTAAAAACCTCGTAGAGCTTGCTACGCAGTCTCGTAGCAACTACGTAGTAATAGTTATGACACAAATCCTCCTATCCTACCAATATTATAAACGCGAAAGTTTGTAAGTATGGATGGATCTTTGTTACTCTTTCACGCAAAAACTACTAAACGGATTTGGATAATATTTGGTACACAGATAGTTTATAACCTGGAATAACATATAGGATAGTTTTTATCCAATAAATACTTTTTCTTTCTTTCTTTCTTTCTATCCCGATTGTTATTTTCCCGTGGGATAATTTTCGAGTTGTAGCGGGCGAAGCCGCTGGCAACAGCTAGTGAAAAATAATTACGTCATAAGTGCGGGTAAACCACAGATTATGTACTGAAATATCTGTCGAAGCTGATCATCCATCCTCTGAGTTTGTTTCGGATGTTTATTCTCAGAGTAGCCAGGTACGAAACATTGGCCCATCTAGTTTTAAAAAGTTGACTTGTAAAAGTGTTTGTAAAACCTATTTGCAAAATTAACATCATTTATGTCGGCAGTCCGGTCCGCTCGACCTAACCACACCTTATAACATTGTATACGGATCAGACAAACAATTTATTAGTTATCCCTTAAGACCATTTATTTATTTTATTGCGATATGGGCCTCGTCTTCCCCAGATGGAAATCGATGGATGGAGGTATATGATGGAACGAGTGTTGGAGCGCCTGCCAAATCTACCATAGCATTAATCAGATCAATTAGTTTTAAGTAATGTTTCAAAAGGTGTTATGTTTTCTCCTATGTACTCTTACGAGTACTTGCCATACTTAACTCGTGCAGTTAACATCGAATAAAATTATAAATTAGTATTTGCGATTGAGTATCCTTCCAGCAAACCACCGATATCCGTACAACGAGCGTGCCTAAAAACTGCCTGTTCACCCTTGCTTTGAAGGCAGCCAGGTTAATTATGGGGACGCAGATGCCAGCAGACAGTTTCACAATTTGGTTGAACACATAATAAAGTGGAGAAGCGCTGAGTACGACTCGTCGAGATGTCAACGAAGTGTGGATGGTACGCCGCAGTACGTCTTCTAGTCCTGTGGTAAAAGGGTGATAGTAGGATCTCGGGCGGCGTGGAGCTCTTGAGCACACTCACCGAAGTACAGTCTGTAGAAGACCGACAGGCTGCATATGCGGTCGGCGCGGCTTCTCGTTTTCTCCCATGCACCTCTTTATATTACTTACTAGCGGACGTCACGCGGTTACACCCGCGTAGTTCCCGTTCCCGTGGGAATACATGGATAAAAAGTATGCCTATGTCACCCGGGGATAGTGTAGCTTCCCAACGGTGAAAGAATTTTTGAAATCGGTCCAGTAGTTTCGGAGCCTATCCGTTACAAACAAACAAACAAGTCTTTCCTCTTTATAATATTAGTGTAGATGTAGATAAAGAGGCACTTACTTACCTACCTCTCTATGACTAGTCAACAGTCATTTCATGTTCTCTTCAAATTCAATATTGTGAATTAAGTGTACAGAATTTTGAAGCTGCTAACAATAGGTGGGTAGGTTCTAAGAACTTAATGCCATTGCAATTTCAATGCTAACAAACATGATTTTAAAAAAACATACTCAATACGGCAACTCTTGTTTTTAAGGTTTAACTCAAAGGAGAACATCAGAACCTTCGTCACTATCACTACATAACCCAAACTACGACGGAGGACGTCGTGAACACATAATAAACGTCGTCGTTTCGGTGGAGCACACCGTGGAGGTGTGTCCCGCTTGGGCAGAGCCACGCCGTGTTCTCGTAGCGGCGATCGGCGGCGGCGACCTCTCGCGCACGGCCCTGGTGCAAACCATGGTCCGGGGCGAGGAGGAATGGGACGCCGTCGCCTCCTTCTGCGAAGCAGTGATGCTAGCGAAGGAGGCGGCGGAACGTGAGAGGGAGAGAACCTCTCGTCCCAACCGCCGCGGGAGGCGCACCGGGCGTGGGGGCCACGTGATGGCTTCCGGCCACCGTAGACGCGGCCTGTGGACGGTGAGTGATGGGTAAGCTCACCGTCCGTCCGTCTTATGACGACGACAGGCCGTGTCGACGGCGCGTTCGTGTTCTACGCGCGCCTCAGAGATGTCAGCAACATGGAAGGGGCCCGCAAGGGCCGACGCCTGTCGGGGCTGCGGGTTGTTCGCAGATACCGCGGCCTCGACATGAAGGGCTAAGAAGGAACACGGGTGGTTTTTAGTCAGTAGAAGTCTGACACTCCCTTTCGCTCTGCTCAAGAGCGGGAGGGGTTATTTGATGATTTCCCAACCCCCAAAAAAAAAAAAAAAAAAAACGTCGTGGAGTACGTGCGCTAGAAGATCCAGTACGTGTGGCGAGAGTGCAGTTGCTTGAGTCGCGCCGCAACGTCAACTTTAAGGCGTTTGTGGTGCGAGTACCGACATGCTATCTGCACCTCGTCTTGGAAGAGGACTTTTGGCCGCAGTGGGTGGTGGTTCGACGCTTCCGCGGGCAAGTGCCATATGATCGCACAGTGTTTACTAACACAAGCTGTATTATAACATATTATGTATGTTAGTCTGTAAGGTATTTATCTAAGGGCCAAAGTAGCCGGAAAATAAATAAATGTTATGTTATGTTTGTTATTATAAAACAAAGTTCTCCGCATGTCTGTCTGTTCGCGATAAACTCTTTTGATGCAGTAGTTTTTACTACTGCATCGATTTCATGCTGTTTGTTGTTTTTCGACACCCACGGCTTTTGCCCGCGGCTGAGCCCGCGTGGATGGCGTCGCTAGTTAAATAATAAAAAAACACCATTCTGGAATGTTTTTATATTTTATTAATTAATTTATAAAAACGCAAACCATATCAATTAGTTTTATTAAAATATAAAATAAAATTAGACTATCTATATTTTGTAAATTAATTCCTAATAAATATGATGAAAAGGACCATTTGAATTCTGTTGAACTTACACCCACCCATTTTGTCCAAGACCCTTTTATTTATAAGGGGTCTGAATATTTTGGCCTGCCTACTCGCCCAACAGTATATTTTATTTTCCGAAATACCAGCCATACGTTTATAATCTGGCGGACGCCAGACCAAAATATTCAAATCCCTCTTCGTATGGAAAAAATCTCTACACTAGCGCCGATCGTGGCTAAAAAAGGAACTAAAGAGGGCCGCAATTTACTCTTAATAATAACTAATTACAACATTTTCGAGTTTTCTAAATTTACAATAACATTACGCCTGTAATCCCCAAAAGGGTAGACAGAGGTGTAGCTATAATCTGTACAGACACACGCACTAGTATGTTTATACGGAGCAAAATTCAAACCCGATTTTCTAGTGAAACTACAGTTTATATTTTGAGATGAGACCTATTTCGTAATATTATGTAGTATGCGTCCGACAATGCTATGTCCGTTATTACATAATCAAAATCAAAGCATTTATTACAAGTAGGCCAGTTACAGGCACATTTGAATAGTCGAAGCAAATACAAAATAAAAATAAGCTACAGTCCCAGTCACAAGACATAATAACTGTGGCTTTACTTTAGTTGCCCATTCCCTAGCGTAGATCTCTATGGAGAAGAACGGGCAAGAAACTCCATGGACACTCTTATTTAACCCTCCCCGGGTTTGTAACAATATTCTGATTAGATAACAATAAAAAACAGTAGAAAATAATCCCTTTCTAAAGTTGCTGCTTGTATAATATATTAGTGTTTATGACTCAACCCAAATTTCACCATATATATATTTAAGTCCTATGTAATAGAATGCGAACCTATTGCCATCAACCCGGCACACCAAAAACGTTACGATAACAATATGAATTCACGATTTCTATAATAGGGATGTTTACCGACTAAAAAAAATATGATTCTAATTACTACGTCTGTTAGATTAACGAAAAATATTGGATACGTATCTTTTATTTTATCAAATCAATAGACATTGACGAAGATAAAACGCGTCAAAGATTTGAGTGGGGGGTTGTGATGTCACTCACCGGTAAAAATGTCATACTGATGTCTTAGAATATGACGTCACACGAGTTTTCCAAGCACTGTATCGTCTTCACTGTTTGCTTACGCGAAAAAAGAAAAAATACGTGTTCAATATTTTTTGGAAATCTATCTGACGGACTAATTAGATTTTTTTAGTCAACTACCCAATTATTTTAGCACAACCGGTCACAGACGCTGTCAAAGTTTCCTGTTTACTTCTGTCATTGTTTTTAGGGGTATGAAGAACAGGGAGTAAAATTTCTCATCCCCTATAGTTAAGGGAGGTCCCTCCGACCAGAGGGATGTTTTCAACAAATTCCCGTGCGTTCAAGCGTTTTTGCCATAACTATTATTGGAATCAAATATTAACAACAACTTAAGACCCATTAATGTTAATGATAATATTATCCGTGGTGATAAGCAGCTGAGGTTATCCCAATTGTATACATCCCTTTATGCCCACTAGCCTTGTTCTGTTCTGTCTTCTGCTGATATGGAAGGAAGTGGAAATTGGTTTTCTAACTCTTCTGCTATTCTTTTCTGATTAATTTCGTTGCGGGATCCAAGACAGTTAAACTGTTTCTCTGGGACTTCGTCGAGCTTCATTGTCTCGGCGCTTTTCTGGCACAGGAGTTGCAGTGTTTTGGGAACAGTGTGACCGGCGTGTCCCATAAAAAGTCATTTCATTCCTTAGCAATGGAAGATGGTTAACAGATCTAAAGTAGATTTGATTGCGTCACAAACATACAATTACAATCCAAAAGTCCATAATCAAAATCTTTACATATTCCCGAAAGTTTGGCAACCAGCTAAAGGGTGTCGTATTATCCAGAACTAAATGGGTTATACAGGTCAAAAGTTAGTAGCTCCATGTCAAATACTGTTAACCCGCATCATCCGGTTAGGCCGAAAGCCGACCGATAGCTGTCTATGGTAGTAAAGTTTTTTTGAAAATCGTCTGCCAAAAATCAATCCATGTCGTCATCACCCGTATCAAATTCATTTTTGACTTTCTTAGCCTTATCATGTCGCTTAGCATGTAACATCAATTTACTTCGAGTCATAAATCGTTTATTACAGACCGAACATAAATGTGCTCTATCACCGACATGCATCTTTACATGCATGACTAAATTATTCTTTTGCGTGAAGCTTTTTGAACAAATCTCGCACACGTGAGGTTTAATTCCGAGGTGTATCTTTTCGTGGCGGTCCAAATCTGCTTTTCTATAGAAAGATGCACCACAATCGTTACAATTGAAGTTTTTTATGCCTTCATGGGATAATTGGTGTATGCTTAAATGGCCTAGCTGGGTGTATGTTTTGCCACAAATCGGGCACATGTACGGCCTTTCTCCCGTATGTGTGCGAATATGTTTTTTGAGTTCATATCGCGTTGCAAATGTCTTTGGACAATGTTCGCAACTTGATCTTTCTTTTGGTACTGTGCGTTTTCTTATTCGTCTGAAAATTAGAAGTCTTTTAAGGAAAAATTGACACGATAACTACATCACCATCATTCTCTTGCCCTTATCCCAATTTATTTGGGGTCTGCACAGCATGTCTTCTTCTTCCATACCTCCCTGTTACTTATCATCTCATGAGACACCTCCTTTCTTACCGTACCGTCCTTTACACAGTCCATCCATCGTTTCTTTGGTCTTTCTGTAGAGAAAAACCAAAGAAACACATAACGCATAACGGACAGCAACCGGGTGCATTCATTTCCAACATTTTAGCGATAGTTTACATTACCTTAATAAAACCCTTAAAGTTATTTGAGTGTTTAACTTCGCTACCAGCCCATCAGGTACCACTTAGTCGCGTCCCATACATTTAGTCTTATTACCATCCACAGTCATGCTCAAAACTTTTCTCACGACATTTTCCACATTCCTCCGCATCATATGTCCATACCACGACAACCGATCACTATTTCTGTCACCGGCCCCACTTTCAAACTTCCTCGGATGTATTCGTTTCTTATTTTATCCATTTGTGAAAAAACACATATCCCCACATGCAAATGCCTTTCATTCATTCATTTTGTGGCCCAACATTCTGATCCATACAAGACAGCAGGTCTAACCATTGTTTTATAAATTGACACGACAACATAACAAAGTGAAATCACATTTGGATGCTCGGATCAGCATTCTCGTGTATTTCTGTTCAAAGGGAAAATACTGTGCGTGTGCGTGTGCGTGTGCGTGTGCGTGCGTGCGAGCGGGCGTGCGTGCGTGTGTGTCTGTGTAAATGTGAATTCACCTTCAAAGTATACAGGGTATAGTTGAGGAAGTAAGGACAGATAGCTTAAAAAAAAACGGAAAATGATTTAAGTAGAATGGGAAAAGTTTTTAGAGTGTTGAGACCAGTAAACGAAAAGTATGGAAGAAGACATGCTGTGCTGACCACAAATTAATAGGGTAGTTGACAAAAAAAATCTAATTAATCCGTATATTGGTTATGTGTATTGGACACATATTAGTTTGGTACATTTTTCACTCATGATCTTTGACACGTTTTATTATCGCCAATTTTTATTAATTTGATAAAACAAAAAACACGTACTTATCCAATATTTTTCAATAATCTAACAGGCGGACTAAACATAATTATATTTTTTTTAGTCAGAAAACATCCCTATTAGGATTGATCTTCATCTAAATCGGCATTCACAACAATTAAATAACACAACTGCCCGAATCAAAACGAATGCTAGGATTTTTTTCAATACCTAGAATTTCTTGCAATATCATCCTTCACACAGTCCATCCATCGTTTCTTTGGTCTTCCTCTACTCTTATACCAATCTACATTCATACTTAAAAAAGTCTAAAAACAAAACAGTTTATAATACTCGTGTATTTTAAAGCTTACTTCTTCTTCTTTTTCCCTTCTTCCTCAAGTTCTTCATCAGATATCTCTATAACTTCACATTTTATTACTATTTCTTCGACCTCTTCCATTTCCGTTTTGATTCCTGTAAAAAAACATAGCAGACTCTTAACTATTTGAAGATGGTAAATCTTATAAATAACGAAGGGCTCGGCTGAGGGGTACTCATCAATGCTGGCGAAGGAGGTGGCGGAACGTGAGAGGGAGAGAACCTCTCGACCCAGCCGCCGCGGGAGGCGCTCCGGGCGTCGGGGGCCACGTGATGGCTTCCGGCCACCGTAGACGCGGGCCTGTGGACGGTGAGTGATGGGTAAGCTCGCCGTCCGTCCGTCTTATGACGACGACAGGCCGCGTCGACGGCGCGTTCGTGTTCCACGCGCGCCTCAAAGAGATGTCAGCAACATGGAAGGGGCCCCGCAAGGGCCGACGCCCGTCGGGGCTGCGGGTTGTTCAAGAGATACCGCGGCCTCGACATGAAGGGTTAAGAAGGAACATGGGTGGTTTTTAGTCAGTAGAAGTCTGACACTCCCTTTCGCTCTGCCCAAGAGCGGGAGGGGTCATTTGATGATTTTCCACCCACCATAAAAAAAGAAAAAGGGGTACTCATCATACACCCACATTTTGCGAGGTACGTTTAAATCCCATGTAATAGGAGCATGCCTGTATGCAAATTTCGATTGGGATATTATAAATTGCATATCAAATAAATAATCGCCTATCAATACATACTCATCATTTATATTCTTTTTTACATCAAATAACTTACTTCACTACAAATAAACTAAATGTTTAACAAAACTCAAACTGCAGATAATTCGAAATTATACATCAATATGACATTACTATTTTCCTCATAATGCAATACAGTTAAATTTATTTTTGTACAAAAATACTACATACATAGCATAAATACTGACTGCACAGCAAATTTTCCATATTTCATAGCAAAATAACTATCCCAGTCGCATAATAACCAGTAAGTACAACAAAACCTGTTCATCATATTTGTCTTAATTTTCAAGAAGCCATGCTCGGCAAATTTAATGATTATTATAACAAAAAAATCCTGTCACATTGCATTATTTCTAAAAGCAGAACAAATTAACTGAAAAAGGTTCGCGGCTTCGCGCGCTTTTTCGTCACTAATGGGCGGCATGGGCATCGGGCCGTAGGCCGACGAAGGAGGCCGGCGGAGGCCCGGCACTTCGGGGACAGAAGATATTAGTGTTATTTAATATGCGAGCGAAGCGAGCACGCGTCACTTCGCCGTTGTCGGGTAAAAAATAACCACCATGCTGAGTTATACTTAGAGTGGCTCAGATAGAACTTAACTAGTGGCTAAGATAGGAATACTTAGATGCTCGTTAATTGTGGCTTACTTAGTAATTTAGAAGGCAATGTAGATTTTGAAGGCAATGCCGGTTTAATTAGCACCCAATTTTATATATTTTTTTTGCTGATTTCAATATGTGGTAATTAATAAATAATAAGAAGACTGTGACTAATAAAATGCTGTTTTATTTAGAAAAACTGCTGTAAATAATATAAAAATAGAAGCTATATTTAAAAGAAAAAGAGTTAACATGTATAATGTGCATTAAGATTATTAGCTGTGTATTGATGAAAAAGCTTTTGCTTTAGGAAAAATCGCTGTACGCTGCGAAAATAAATTGTAGTGTGTTTAGTGATATTTTGAGTTGAATATTTTGCCGTGCAATCAGTAATTTTGATGGGAATTCGGAATAGAAAAAGGATATTTTTTGATTTGCGTTTAAATACTACCCATTTCGATTTGTGCATGATGTGATTTGGCATCCTGCATAGGTGCTACGGAGAAATTCGTGATGACAAAACTCAATAAAACTTTGCGCAACCTGGGAATTGAACCCAGGACAGCAGTCACGCTTGCGACCACTAGACCAATGAGGCAGTCAAGAATCATGATGATGAGAAGGTATATTATTAAAATTGATGTTGTGTCGTTTATTATCTAAGTATTTTTAAGTTTTTGAACAATAAAACCTATAAAAAATACCAAAATAAAATAACAGACTTCCACAAAACCACTGAAAAAGTGACAAATAACTCTACTTTCTGAAGTCAGTTGCTTGGTTTGTTCAGGTGGTCAGCGTTGTGGAATTAAGTCCGCCTATGTATACCACTCTTGTACATCATCATCTGCCTAGCCTTTTCCCAACTATGTTGGGGTCGGCTTCCAGTCTAACCGGATGCAGCTGAGTACCAGTATTTTACATGGAGCGACTGCCTATCTGACCTCCACAACCCAGTTAATACTAGGTAATACGATACTCTTTGGTAAGACTGGATGTCAGAATTTCAGGTCACTGACTACCTGTAACGACTGCCAAAGATCTATATATGGCAGCCGGGACCAACAGCTTAACGTGCTTTCCGAGGCACGGAGGAAACTCGGTATGTCGAGCGGTCACCCATCCCTTGTACATGAAGTTTAAATAAATAATAAAACTTTTTGATCGTGCCAAATCTGGTCCTATTCAGGAATCAACCTTATTTTTTGGAGGGTGGGAAATCATGAAATGACTCCTCTCAGTCTGGGCAGAGCGGTAGCTAAGTGTCATACTTCTACCGACTAAAAACCACCCATGTTCCTTCTTAGCCCTCTGTGTCGAGGCCACAGTATCTCTTTCAAACAACCCACAGCCCCAACGGGCCCAGGAACCAGATCATTCCCACTAGTTCTACAGCACAGTCCTACGATAGAACTAGTGGGAATTTTTTTTCCCACTAGCCAAATCTAAATTATTCCTTTCTAATACCATGCACTTTTTTTTGTTGGAGTTAGGAAACCAAGATAGTAGAGTCCCACAAACTACCAGAACGCCAGATGGTGAATTATTATTGTCATCATTGCATACTGTATGTTATTAAAATCCTCATAATAATCAAATCTATATACATTTCTATATAAAAGGAATAATTTAGATTTGATTTAAAGATTCCAATACCTCCTTCCTACTTCTGTTCTCCTGGTAGTTTGAGGGACTTTACTACCTATCCTTTTTTATCTTCACCAAAAAATAATGTTTTCAATACCTCCTGCCTACTTCTATTCTCCTGGTAGTTTGTGCCGTAGTTGCAACTACACACCCTAAACTGTGTGATAGAACGAATGAGAAACTTGAGTCCCGCAGGGTTTTACGATTTTGTAACACCCCTGAAATATATCGTAGAACTACTGGGAATTTTGGTCCCCACTAGTTCTACGATTTTGTACCACCTTGAATCGTAGAACTAGTGGGAAAAAAAATCCCAATAGTTCTATCGTAGGACTGTGCAGAACTAGTGGGAATGATCCCAGGAATCAACCTGAGCCAATATTTTACCCAGATAGATTCTACATGCAGTAGTTTTTCTACGATGATAGTGGAACCACAAAATCTATCAATAGCTAATTGTTCATCATTACATGAGCTTGGAATCCAATTGGGTATAGGCCTGTTCTTGCGTCATAGGTACTTCTCGGTTTTGTGCGTTTATCAATGTGTTTCCCGCGTCTTCGACGATATCGTGAACCTATGAGTATTTTCCTAATGTTAGTATAAAGAGTATTCTTTATTCACATAGGTACAGATAAATGGAAGACATGTTAAAATGTTCTAATATTAAATAAAGGCATAATTACCTGCTTTAAGTACTCAATTTTTAAGGAATCAATGGCAAATTAATCCAAAGAAAATATCTCAATTATTGCTTGTTTTAGTTTCTTTCCCTATTTTAATAGAGAAACGGATTCTTTACCGTCGCTATTATTTTATGGTGTTATTATTTAGCCTTTCTAGGGCTATAATTTTATTTTCCGAAATGTAACTTCGGAATATTTTATTTTTGTCAGAAAAACTCGTTTTGAAATACGAGCGAGATGGAAGATCCATTGTTTGGAGAGCGTGACAGGCTACGCGTGATGCAGAAAAATGCTTCAAATTAAAAATGAATGGAACGAGTTTAGAAAAAAATGTGACAATGACAGTTCTAGAGTTTGACAGCATTTTATGTGTTACAACTCTTTATTCTTAAAACCTACCATTTCACCCTAAATTATTAAAGGGTAAAAATTACGGATAGATAAAATACTATTACAGTCGTCAGGTAGTTAGAAATTATGCTTGGGCTAGGGGAGAAGTAAACCTAATAGTGGTTGAGCATTAGGGTAGAATTTTACTTTTTTTTCCATTTGCAACATTTAATTCACGTTTTATTATTGCAAAAATAAAAACAAAAACTAAGTAAAGTAATAAATTCTTACTATGGAAAGGACGCTCTAAATAAGATCTAATTATGTTTTCAAAGTTATTATCAAAGACAAAGAAAAGTATTTTTACTTGTTCGTTCAATTTGAGTTTAAGTTAATAACTTAAACTTTTAATTCAACAAACTTTATCTTCTTAGATCTTCTTTATGCCGCATGCAAATTAAATTGTACAAACGCGGCAACAATTTCCAGTAATGACTCATTTTCTAAAATAACGTTCCGCTCATTAATCAGTTTAAACACATTTAATTTAACTAAAAGTAGGTATGAGAACAAAATACAAACACCTATGTTATTGGCCTTCTAAAAGTAAGCCAACCAAATTGAGAATACTTTAAAAGTGTAGTCTTTTAATAGAATGTTTTGGACTATTATATTTGGTAGGGTTAAAGATAATCGGGTCACAGATGATGTCATACTGGAGGGGCATTTACATATATAGCTTACACTGTTACACCCGATGATGTCACTGAAACTCTCCACCGCGCCGCCCGCGCCCGTCTGCCTGTCCGTAAGCCAGTCTCTGGTCTGTATCTTTTGACCCTTATTGGGAAGATACTTGAAATGTTCACAGAGTACGTATGACTATGGCCACTCTGACACGTGAAATATAGTAAGAAAGAAGCGATCCCCATAAAACAACCGTTATTGCAGCGTTTTTTTATGTCTTGTTACTCATTAGTCATTTTTACCAGTTTTTACCACTGGACGCATCTGGAAATGAAAATAGTAGGAATTGTTACTTGCCAATATAAACATTTAACAAAAAATATGTACTGCAGAGGAATTATGAAAACTATGTAAAGTCCATTTCACGAAAGAAGTCCCGCGGACAATTGTGGAACTAAATTTAACAGATCGGCCATGTTGTCGTTTGGCGATGTTATCAAGGTGCGTTTGTTGTGGTAGATATTTTGTGAGTTTATTATTGGATTAGTGCGTTATAAGGTTTATTTACGATGCCAAAAGTTGTGAAACAACATTATGTCGCGCGACATACAGCGCTGCGTCTGCGGAACTTCTTTCGTGAAATGGACTCTAAGAACAGTTTTTGCTTGAATTGGAATTATGCGCTGTCAGTTGTGGGCTTGTGGCTGTGGCATTCATATGATTAAATCATGACATCAGCGCGCCGTGACGCAACTTATATGTGTTCATTCTGTCGAGTTTTAATTTTAAGAATGACGTTATTATTTCCACACAGGTTTTCGTGGTTCACGGGTGCACGGTTACAAGTATAACGATTTTCTCTTTAATTCTATAGAAATTAATTAAAAAAATCATGTCGTTTCACCAGCAACGGATAGTCGGTAAGTGGATTTAGTATATATTTTTTTAAATAATAGTGAATATTACCTACGACAAGTTTTATTATTCGGTCTTTCGGCATTTTTTTTTGCCATATTTACAATCTATAAATGGAACGAATGTGATCATTATTCTCCGTTTTCTTTCTCTTACTTAATTCAAATACAAATATTTCATTTTGTTGTTAAATATTAATATTTAAGACCAAAAAAATTGGCAAAACAATAAAAAAAAAATCATTTAACGAAATAATCAGTGATATTACCTTCAGCAAAATAGTTTTGTGCTTTCAAAGATAAAATAGTAGCTCATTTGGTTAATACAATTGAACAGCTGTTATTATTCAAGGCCGCAAGGTGCATTGATCAATTTCTTTGCTCATCCAGTGTTCGTAGACTGAGGTTTTCCCTTTTTTGGGGAAAAAATATCGTTCTAGGGGAAAATTTCCCTAACGATAAATTTTTCGAGAAACATTTTTCAGTGGAATTTGGGAAATATAAAAACTTGCATATACCTAATAATGCTGATTGCATGAAGTCATGAATGTGAACGGCCAATACATACACACATACAATTCGATAAAAAAAGTGTACCTTTTGCGAATGAACATAGATTTACATTTCGTTTATGAGAAATAAAACGGTGAAAAAGATTGTAAAACGTATCCTTTCAGAAAATAAAAGTTTTTTTTGGGGAAAATTCAGAAACTAAATCTAGCAACCCTGCAGCTAGCCAGCTACCTTTTGTGTCAATTATTTTGACCTCGTCTGTCTTGTGTTGACACAAAAAACAGTGCAACGAAAATGACATCATTTTGTTTATTCAATAAACATATTTAGCTATCTGATTTTCGTATGAAATGATATGTTGCAATATCAAGCGATTTATAGACGACAAAAATAGGCGACCTCATTTGCTCCAAAACAAATTGAGAACGGCTCTTTTTGATAGTAAGTATTTAATATTAAAATCTGTACAAATAAAGACAGCCAGACACTGTCTGTCTCTCTGTTTGTTCCGGCTAGTCTCGGATACAGCTGTACCGATTTTGACGGGACTTTTAGTGGCAGGCTCACGTTATAAGGTGTAAGGTGTAGGCTACTTTTATTTTAGGAAAAGATTAGGGTTCCTTGCAAAACAATTAAATCCCTTAAAATTGCGAGTAAAATCGTTTTCAAATAGGAAACATTTTTTTTTTCGAAGACGTGTGACATCTACCAACCCGCACTGAGCCCGCGTGGTGGATTGTAGCCCATCCCTCTCTAAAAAGGCCTGAGTCCCTGCAGTGGGAACATTATAGGCTGATGATGCTGATGAATAATTTTACGCGGACGAAACTCGTGACGCACAGCTAGAGTAAAATAAAATCTTACGAAGTTAAAGAGGTTAAGGGTTCGTAAACGATTAAAAGTGGCCATGTTTTTGGCCTATTCATTACAGAAATTAGTTAGCCGAAGAGGCTAGCTTACCTTAGAGAAAGGTCAATGCACAGCTAGCCTCAAATGAAAATGCATTTTGTCTCCATATTACGATTTACGATGGTTTGGGTAGACGTGAATCGTAGATGTTTGCGTTTCTGTGAGAGGATGAACGAAATATGAGTTTTCCTTGTTCTTGTTCTGCGAGAGCATAAACGAAAGATAAGTTTTTCTTGCTCTATGAAAAGATGAACGGAAGATGAGTTTTTCTAGTTAATTTTAAGTCATCATGAGCCTACAGCAGTCCATTGTCCTGTGTGCCACCAGTGGGTCATTTGTGTGCTGATGATGATAATGGTCTTCGAAAGCACGCCGCAAGCCTTTGGACCCGGCTGTCATTTGTAGCTCTTTGACCACAGAACAGATAAAAGAGGTTTTATTTTACCTCTTTTATCTGTTCTGTGTCTTTGACAGTCGTTTGCAAGTAGTCTGAAGCCCGAGCGTTTGAAAAGTTTTACTCAAATACGCAGTAATTGATTTGTGAAGGATTGTAGGTCAGATACGCAGTCGCTTCATGACATCAACATAATTCTCTTGCCCTCCGTATCCCAATTCTTCAATGGAGAGCAGCGGTGGCTAGTGGTTGCGGACCCGACTTCGACAGTAAGTCGTGGCGTGGGTTCGAACCCAGACACGCGCATTTCTTTGTGTAATTTATATCATC
Organism: Diarsia brunnea; assembly: GCA_949774965.1. Taxonomy (NCBI): domain Eukaryota; kingdom Metazoa; phylum Arthropoda; class Insecta; order Lepidoptera; family Noctuidae; genus Diarsia; species Diarsia brunnea. Next base: position 3,837,308 of record OX459025.1, on the reverse strand, counting down.
GCCGCCGCTGCGCTGCTCTCAAAACGGTGAAAGAAAACATCGTGAGGATACCGGCATGTCCTAGAACCAAAAATTCGGAGACATGTGACATCTACCAACCTGCACTGGGCCCGCGTGCTGGATTATAGCCCATCCCTCTCCCCGAGAGGAGCCACGAGTCTCTGCAGTGGGAACATTATAGGCTGATGATGATGATGATATCCCAATTCATTCGCAATTCAGCCGCAGACAAAGTTGTTATGGAGCCGAGAACTGCAGTCACAAATGCCCACAATACATTGCATTTTGATCCTAATCGTAGTGCGATAAGAGCCAGTTTTCGAGGAAGTGCCCCCATTGTTTGTGGAACTTTTGCAAATTGAAGAAAAAAGATGTCACTTTTTAATCTAGATTATACACACAATATCTTTTCCGGTACTAGATAGGTATACAGTTCAGTCTAGATAAAATGTTTGCACTTCCTATCATATAAGTAATTCACATAATTGGGTTACGTGTCAGATAAGCATGCAAAAATGTATGATAATGATAAGCGAGTATTTTGTTTAGGTAGGTACAATCTCCAAAAATCAATATTATGTATACCTGATTTCAGGCAAAACTAGTTGGTCCTTGGCAAAACCATTTTGTCGTGTACACACGAACCCAAACAAAGCGATTACACGGCGGCAATTAATTTCCGCTGCCGCGGCAACGCTCGCTGCGCTCGCTCGGCTTGCACGTTGTTGGTCACAGTTCTACCCTAACCCATGTAAACGGTTTGCTCTATGATCGTTATTTTGTGATGAGTCCTAGTTTGGCCTTAGGATAAACTAGTTTGGCCGGAAATCGGGTTCGGACTGTAACATATACACGTTTCCCCCCCCCCCATACTTAAGTTTAATACTGTAACATGAAAATTTTGTATAACCAAACCATGGTGTTTCTTGTCGGTTCTTCTTCAAAGGAAACGACCAACCCGAATTGTGCACCTTTTGGACGTTTTACTGCTCTTGAAAGTGTATGTGAAATAAAACATTTTGATTTTGACACGAAGCAACTTTTAAAGATAGTTTTCTCCTACTGTGTTGTTTAACATTTTAATTTTGGAAGCTGAATGAATGATAGACTGAGGAATGATATACGAGAACGTTGCGATTTAAAAAAAAACATGAGTGACAAATATTGAAACTTCAATCTGAAATTACCCTTGAAAGTATCAAAATCCGACTCAAAAAGGGAAGTATTTTTTTATAAAATCACGCAAACAAAAGTCGCAGGCAAGAGCTACTTGCCTCTACAATAAAGAAAGTCGCTACACACCCACATTAAATCGAATAGACGAAGAATCGACCCAACGAACCGTCTCTACGGAGTCATCGATGTAATTCTCCTTGACCCGCTATGTAAATTAGGCTAATGGCGGCTGTAAATAGCAGCGCACCTACCTGTTACTTGCAGAACTACATCAATGTCAGCTGTGCAGTAGATTAGTATTTACATTACGCTTGTAATTCCAGCTCTAATGCTCTCAAAATGGTAAAGGAAAACATCTTGACGAAAATGTCCTAGAACCAAAATATTCGAAGACATGCGAAATTACCAACCCACACTGATTATAGCCATTCCCTCTCTCAAAGAGGAGGGCTAAAGTCCTAGCAGTGGGAACATTATAGGCTCGCCCGTCGAGGCTGCAGGTTGTTCGCAAGAGACCGCGGCCTCGACATAATGGGCTAAGAAGGAACAATGTGATTTTAAGTCAGTAGAAGTCTGACACTCCCTTTCGCTCTGCTCGAAGAGTGGGAGGGGTTATTTGATAACTTCCCAAACACCAAAAAAAAAAAAAATAGCTTTAGGCAGTGCTGCTCACTCATTTCGCCCGTCTATGATTTTTTTCAGTATTGTATAAAAAGAAAGATAGTCTCGACTCCCTTGTTGGTTTAGTGGTCGCAAGCACGATTGCTGTGCACGAGGTACTGGGTTCGCCTCCCAGCAGGGCTATATTGCTTATCTTTTTAAATGTCAGTGGCTATCATAGTGTCCATCGATTAACTGTCAAATGGATATGGTTTGCTACAAAATCGAACCATTTGACAGTTAATCGATGGACACTATGATAGCCACTGACATTTAAAAAGATACGCAATGTCCCTGCAGGTCAGGCAATGTGTTATTGTGTTTTTAAACAAATATAAATATCCTTAAGTTTGTTTGTTACTCTATCACTCAAAAACTACAGAACGAATTTGAATGAAATTTTTCACACTGATAGTTAACCTGGGATAACTAGTCACAAAAAATATTAATGTTTTTATGTCACAGCATAAGTACTTAGGTAAGCTAGTAAATAGAATAATTTGTTTCTCTAATTTCAGGTCCTATGCCACCTCCGGAGCTGACAGACAAGTTACGTCTGTACCACGTGGATATGAATCCTTACGGTCACCGGGTTCTGTTGATCTTGGAGGCTAAGAAGGCGAAATTCGAGGTTTACAAACTCGATCCCCTCAGACTGCCTGAATGGTTCAGGAGTAAGAATCCAAGACGTAAGTAATTTCTGATTTAAAAGAGTGTCCATGGAATTTCTTGCCCGTTCTTCTCCATAGAGATCTACGCTAGGGAATGGGCAACTACAGTACACTCACAGTTATTATGCCTTGCGGGACTGTAGCTATTTTTATTTTGTATTTGTTTCCTATTCAAAAGTGCCTGTAACTGGCCTACTTGAAATAAATACTTTGATTTTAATATCATCATCTAATAGGGTAACAAAAAAAATCTAATAAGTCCGTCAGATAGATTTCCAAAAAATATTTTTACACGTATTTTTTCTTTTTTGACGTAAACAAACAATGAAGACGATACATACATACATACATACATAAACTCACGCCCTTTTCCCATGGGGGTAGGCAGAAACCACAGAACGCCACTTGCTACGATCCTTACATACTCCTTTTGCCTCGTCCACATTCATACATCTGGTCATACACGCACGCCGGTTACGAGTACTACGCACCTGTCCTTTCAGAAGAACGGCACCAATATGATCAGTGTATGTCTTTCTAGGGCGTCCCCTCCCGGCATTACCACTCACATCTGCCTTGTAAATAAAGACGATACAGTGCTTTGAAAACTCGTGTGACGTGATATTCTAAGACATTAGTATGACATTTTTTACCGGTGAGTGACGTCACAATCCCCCACTCAAATCTTTGACGCGTTTTATCGTCGTCAATTTTTATTGATTTGATAAATCAAAAAATACGTATCCAATATTTTTCGATAATCTAACAGACGGACTAATTAGAATCGTTTTTTTTTTCCCGTAAACATCCCTATTGACACAAGCAATTCGCCCGCGACTTCTAACATAACATGAAGCTTGTACCTAATCCCCGAAAAGTTAGATAGAGGTGTACCTAAAAATTAGGTACACCTCTGTCGGTAATTATTAGGATGTACTATTATAGTACACCCACATTTCGCCAGTGAAAGCCGACGAACCTATTATACTATTATACCAACCTGGCACTAATCCAGATTCCGTGGTTGCTGATGAGAAATTCTGATGGAAAATCCAATAAGACTGCCCGATCTGGAAGTCGAACTCAGGTACTCATGCGACGCATGAGCGCTTTGCGACCACTAGTCCGCAAAAAATGTGATAGCCCGGCTAATATGCATGATATTATTATAATTTATCGTCTATAGAAAATTGGTTGAACGAGATCAAGTCAACAGTTTTTGAGAAATGGCAATAGAGTCATTTATACAAACACAATTCTTTTTCAGCTGTCTAAATATAGTCAGATAGAGTCTTTATTTTTTATGATATACAAACACTATGAAAAAAAAGTTTATAGGGGGCTACTACGATGGTACGGAACACTGCATACGCGAGTTCGACTCGCACTTGGCCGGGTATTCATTTTGCAATCTAGCCCCTCAGCCCACAAACAAATCAGAACGATAACGTGCGATAAAAAACGCTGTTCCAAAAACTAAAATCCGTTTTCTTATTTTCAGTAAAGATCCCAGTCCTCGAGATATCCACAGACAACGGTGACAAGTATCTATTTGAGAGTGTGGTCATCTGTGACTACCTTGATGAGAAGTACACGAGGAACCATCTGCATGCAAGGGATCCCTACGTCAAGGCCCAGGATAGACTGCTCATCGAAAGGTTTAATGAGGTTGGTTTTCATACATACATACAATACATGAAGGATGCAAGGCAGATGTGAGTCGCAACACCGGGAGAAAACGCCCTAGAAAGACTCTAAGAAGAGTCTTCTGAAAGGGCAGAAGCGTGGTACTCGCAACCAGCGCGGCAGCGTGCTGGTAGAGTAGACAATATAATAGATATTATTCATTTACAAGGCAGATGTGAGTCGCAACACCGGGAGAAAACCCCCTAGAAAGACTCTAAGAAGAGTCTTCTGAAAGGGCAGAAGCGTGGTACTCGCAACCAGCGCGGCAGCGTGCTGGTAGAGTAGACAATATAATAGATATTATTCATTTACAAGGCAGATGTGAGTCGCAACACCGGGAGAAAACCCCCTAGAAAGACTCTAAGAAGAGTCTTCTGAAAGGGCAGAAGCGTGGTACTCGCAACCAGCGCGCAGGGTGCTAGTAGAGTAGACAATATAATAGATATTATTCATTTACAAGGCAGATGTGAGTTGCAACACCGGGAGAAATCGCCCTATAGAAACTCTAAGAAGAGTCTTCTGTAAGGGCAGGAGCGTGGTACTCGCAACCAGCGCGGCAGCGTGCCAGTAGAGTAGACAATATAATAGATATTATTCATTTACAAGACAGATGTGAGTCGCAACACCGGGAGAAAACACCCTAGAAAGACTCTAAGAAGAGTCTTCTGTAAGGGCAGGAGCGTGGTACTCGCAACCAGCGCGGCAGCGTGCCAGTAGAGTAGACAATATAATAGATATTATTCATTTACAAGACAGATGTGAGTCGCAACACCGGGAGAAAACACCCTAGAAAGACTCTAAGAAGAGTCTTCTGAAAGGGCAGGAGCGTGAAACTCGCAACCAGCGCGGCAACGTGCTAGTAGAGTGCCACTAGGTGGATCGATGCTCTGGGGAAGGTCGCGGAGATCTGACGGATGCGAGACGCACGGGACCGGTCAATGTGGCGACATTTGGGGGAGGCCTATGTCCAGCAGTGGACGTTTTTCGGCTGAAATGACCATGTTGATGATGATGAGCTCATTCTGGTTTCATTTTACTTTCAGTTGATAAAAGGCAGCTTGGAATGCTTCGACACCAACTTCGCATTTGGCAGTGAACAAATCGTGCAAACACTGGATATCTTTGAGAAGGAACTTGCAGCAAGAGGTAATATACTTTTTCGATACACTTCCTCGAAAACTGGCTCTTATTGCACTATGATTAGGTTCGAGATGCAATGTATTTCATACGCGTGCGATTAAAAAAAAAACCTCAATTAACTATACTTATACCGGCCTCCAAGTCGTCCAAATTGGTTTAATTCCTAAAGTCGGCGCCAAATCTTCGCAAAGAGATATATTATATGTGTCTACATTTTTATTTGTTGTTTTATACACGTGTGACTGCGCATGTGTGACTGCAGGGCTCCATAACAACCGGCATAAATTCCACCTTGAATGCAATATCAAACTTCCCCATTTATATCAAAATGTACTATTTTGTTTTTTGTCTTTGCAACTATCACAATAGGGTAGTTAACTAAAAAAATCTAATTAGTCCGGCAGATAGATTTCCAAAAATATTGGACACGTATTTTTCTTTTTTCACGTAAACAAACAATGAAGACGATACAATACAGTGCTTTGAAAACAAGTGTGACGTCATATCTAAGACATTAGTATGACATTTTTTACCGGTGAGTGACGTCACGACCCTAATCTTTGACGACGCGTTTTACCTTCGTCAATTTTTATTGATTCGATAAAACAAAAAATACGTATCCAATATTTTTCGATAATCTAACAGACGGACTAATTAGAATCATGTTTTTTTAAGTCGGTAAACATCCCTATTATTTATCTGACAGGTACAAACTACTTCGGAGGCCAACGACCTGGGATGCTAGACTACATGATTTGGCCCTGGGTGGAGAGGCTATATCTCCTCCGCTGTGTCAACCAGAGGAAGTTCGATGAGAAAAAAGGGCTGTTCCCGAACTTTGTAAGTGTAGTTTTATACATTCCCGCATATCTATCTCGCTCGCTCTCGTAATGCCAAAAAGAGATAGACATACGACATATTCGATTCGGTTTCGATTATTTTTTTTTTTTTAAACGTTGCCCCACACTAGGAATGTCTCCTGTATCGTGGGTGCGTTTACAAACATATAAAGTCACATACACAAATACCCGAAACAACTATCTGTAGGCCATACAAATATTTGTTCCGTGCGGGGATCGAACCCGCGACACGCAGCGCAGCAGTCCAATTGCTCAGCCACTGCGCCAACCGTGCCGTCAAATTGATTGTTTGTGAATAGCTATTTCGAACTTCTAAATTAAGACACGTTGCTGTTTTTAATATAGTATTTATAGAGATGTAATCATTAAAATCATGAACACAGACCTTTTGGAGTCCCATACGGTATATAGAATTATCCTCTTTTTTTTGGAAGGTGGAAAATCCTCAAATGGGTCCTACCGCTCTGCCCAGAGCGGGAGGACTCATTTGGGGAGTGTTCTACCGACTAAAAACCACCCATGTTCCTTCTTAGCCCTTTGTGTCGAGGCCGCGGTATCTCTTTCGAACAACCCGCAGCCCCGGGACAACCCACAGCCCCGGTATAGAATTACCCTTGAACGATATTATTGTCTACAAATTCAAATTCAAATAATTTTATTTGTAGAACACAGGTTAATAAAGGTAGGTACAGATGTCATGTTAATAAAAATGATCACTATGTCTTGCCGTCAACGGCGTACAAATATTCAGATTATAATTTCTAAATCATTCAAAATAACAAATATATTCAAAATTAGTAAAACTCAATTATAACTATTCATTAAAAACTAAAACTCGTAATTAAAATAACAATAAATTAATCTGGCAACATAACACTAAATTTAAGTGAGACCAAACAATACAATTAAATTACATACTTAGATTAATGAAATAAAAAACATTTAGAAAAATAAAATGAAAATTGAATGTCCATGTCAAAATTACAATGTCAAAGTTACAATGTCAAAAATTACAATGCTCAAATTTACAATGTCAAATTTACAATATCAAAGTTACAATGTCAAAATTACAATTTGTCTTCTAGGTACTCATTGATTGTGTAGTATGCTTTTTTGCCTAATAGATTAAGAAAAGCCTTTTTAAATTGGTGTATGCTGTCAAGATCTTTTAAAGAAATAGGTAACTTATTATATAACTTGGGCGCCGTTCCCAAAAAACTTTTTGAGTAGAGCGCTGTCTTGTGTGGAATGGCAGAAAGCATGTTTCACCGTTGAACGGTAATACGAAAAAAACTATTCGCCGAATAACGCTACAAATAATTAATGTTTGGCCAATGGTTTCTTGATGTTTTCAGGCTACATTAAATAATTCATTTTTCACATTTCAGGCTGACTGGGGCGATCAGATGCAACTAGATGAAGTTGTGAAGAAGCACGCAAACTCGCCACAAGAGTACTTTGATTATTACAAGAATGCGAGAACACACTCTATGGGGTACTACTTATAATTCCAATTAGTATGCAGTGGTACTCCATGCCTCGGAAAGCACGTTAAGCTGTTGGTCCCGGTTCTCGTTTATACAGGGTGGTGCCGACAATACGACAATAAATGAAACCACTGGTAGTTCTAGTTCATAGGAACATTATTAAACTATCAAATAAATCTTAAAACCAAAATAAAAAAAATGAAAAAAAAAACAATAAAACTAAGTACATAGCATAAAACTGTAAACGAAATACATTACAATTCACAAATAAATATTGGTTTACTAACCTTAGGAATAATTAGCACCGATTAACGTGTGGAAATAAAATGTAACAAACGAATTTGGCAAAGACATTTAGGTAGGTTGTTGTCGTATCGTCGGCACTACGACGGTGTTAGGATTTATTTGATAGTTTAAAAATGTTCCTATGAACTAGAACTACCAGTGGTTTCATTTATTGTCGTATTGTCGGCACCACCCTGTAGATCTTTGGCAGTTATTACAGTTAGTCAGTATCCCGAAAGTCGTATTACCCAGTACTAGCTGGGTTGTGGAGGTCAGATAGGCAGTCGCTCTATGGAAAATATTGGTATTCAGCTGCATCTGCCTATACTTTTTCCAAGTATGTTGAAGGCAGCTTCCAGTCTAACCCGATGTAGCTGATTTTACATGGAGCGACTGACCAACACTAACGAATACATTTGGATTAATTCAAAACTGATGATTTTCTTGTAGAATTTTGATCAAAACTAATACTAAATTATCAATGTAAATATTCGTATGCCGCGTCTAGCGGCGGATATGTCGTGATCAATAGGTACCATTCTTCTGTAACAACTTTGTACCTACCATATCCTACGAATAAATGTCTTTATCTTTGTCAAATTTTAATACGGGTCTTAACTAAAAGTACTACGTTCGTGACTACATAAAATTACCCACAGTAATAGAAAATCGGTCAGTTGTTTGTTGAGTGTATTCACGTCATTTCATTCTCGTGACTCTAAACCTTTCGAGAATAACAGACTTGAGATCTGTACCTAAGCCCCTATTCACAAACATTTCCATTCGATAAGTCATACGTCTTTCTTTTTTTGGAGTACATATGACTTTCCGAATCGGAATCGAATCGAAGTATTTTTTGTATTAGGTACTAGTATTTTTTATGTATCACCATGATTTTGCAGAATAAGGTCCACAGCTGGGCATAGGCCTCTCCCAATCACCGCCACAACGACCGACCCAGTGCTTACCACATCTTGTGACATATCGTTAGTAATTGTCTAAAAGTTGACACGCTACGTCAAATTCATAGAGCTGTCAAAGTTCTTTTGGCGCCATATTGATGCTGACAAAAGAGCGCTGTTGGTAAATAATTGTTAATTGTCTGCGGAGTATTGAAAAAACAAAATGGTGACATTAGTTCCGACAATGGCCACGGACCAAAGGAATAATGCACTACCATTCTCGATCTTTTTTTATCTTTAGAACTGTGAATCATCATCATCTGCCTAGCCTTTTCCCAACTATGTTGGGGTCGGCTCAATATGCTAAACAATTAATCTGACGGAGTTTAATTAATTGTAATTTTAGGCTTGAAACAGGCCGATTTTTTATGGGTGCACATTGTTATATTGGTCTGTTATAGGCCAATAGGTTAAACATTTAGTCTTAGATATAACGAAGTCATAATATATTTAAGTAGTCTTTAAAATTTTACGAAATCTCAAATTCTTTATTTATTTGTTTAAATGCATTTTTGGGCATACGTTTATGGAGTGTTTTTTTAAAATGATGTCTGGCATTTTATTACGCATTTAAATTTTAAAAATTATTAGTTTATTTTTACGTGTAAGAGTGAATTTACTAATGAAATTGAATGCGATCAGGTAGCCTACGATGCCTTTTTATATCAATATTGTTTTAATTGTTACTTTAGTATTGGAAAAAGTTGGAGCAGCTGAAAGACGTCCACTGCTGGACATAGGCCTCCCCTAAGTGTCGCCACATTGACCGGTCCTGTGCGTCTCGCATCCAGCGGATCTCCGCAACCTTCATCAGGTCATCTGTCCGACCGTCGACCAATATTCCATAGGAATTATATCAGATAGCTCTTGAACGTAGATTAGATATACTGATCGCGTTTAGTTTTATAAGTGTAATTCGCTCTTGGTTTCTGTTATGAAAGAAAGTTGTACTTAAAAGTATTTTTTTACATTATTGTTATTAGGATCTGTGCTTAACATGTAACACATTTTTCAAATGTATATCACAAATTACAAATTAGTTGTCGAAAAACGAAAAAAGGTTGAAAAGGGGTGAACAAAATAAGGAAGCTATTAAAGCGATTACAAGTTTGCATATTTCTTTAGCAACTTGCCGTTTCATACATAAGTACATTCATTACATAATGTACAAATAATGAATGTTTTCTTTTTTTAAATAGATCTCTTTCGACCTATAGCTTCATCGGATTACCATAGAGTTTACGCCTTCGGGTCCCCTATTCACAAACGCTTCTATTCGATAATTCGTTTTTTTGTCATTACGAGTGAGCGAAATATTGAATGACTTTCCGAATCGAAATCGAATTGAAGCGTTTATGAATTACGAGGCCAGAAATGAGATTGAGAGGCTAACATTGTACAGAGCTGTACAATGTTAGCCAAAACTACGGCCTACTACATATAAACACGAAAAAATACATCTTATTTCTGGCCTCGTAATTCATAAACGCTTCAATTCGATTTCGATTCGGAGCTACATTGTTCTGTGTTATAAGAAATCTGTTTTATTTTATGTTTTCTTTATAATTACTGTGCTCTTTTTCAACTTATATTGCAATTATTTATATTTTCTTTTTTTATGAAGACAAATATACTTGATATTATTTATATGTTTAGGTTTAAGTTAATAAACAATTTAAACTTTTATATTTATGTTATTGATCTATCTATACTTATACCACTTTCTTAATACGCACCTACATAATTACGCACATAACAATAATACCTGGCCAAGACCTAGGCCATACGGTACGGAGCCGCTCCGGCGCCGCACCACATCGTGTGGTCTCTTAACGAATAAGTTATAATTATGTCTACCTTTTTTGGCATAACGAGAGCGAGCGAGATAGACATACGACATATTCGATTCGATTGTTTGCTGGGCGATCAAGCTCTGCTCGGTTGAAAATAGAGGACACGAATTTTCCTCGCCTACAAATGTATATTTAAAAAAAACTATTTGAATTCTAACTTTGCTACAAAGAAATGGTTATGGTCACGAGACTTCCTGTGCTCACTTAGTAGAAGTTCTTTTTTCACAAAAAATATAGCTTCACGAGAAGCTATATTTTATAGTGGAGTATAATTATAAACCATTTTGTTTTTTTTTGGGGTGGGAAATCATCAACTAACCCCTCCCGCTCTTGGGCAGAGTGAAAACCCATGTTCCTTCTTAGCCCTTCATGTCGAGGCCGCGGTATCTCTTGCGAACAACCCGCAGCCCCGACGGGGAGTATATAAACCATCAGCGATCATTGACTGATAAGTGATAACTGAAAGCTTTACAAATCAAAATAATTGGACCCTGTCTGGGGCAGCAAAATCTTTTATCAGACCTATATAAGTTGGCAGGTGAAATTAAACGTAACTCGAAAACAGAAACTAAACGAATGACACTGAAAAAAATAAATTGGACGGAATAAGGATTCCGAACGAAAAGTAAAGACTGAAACGTCAAATCCTTTATCAATCGCAAAATTTTCAGTCTTGCAAAAGTGCGAGGATTTTATCAAAGTTATCAATATATTTATGTAAAATACATATTAAAAATGCCGCTAATACGTTCTGCAAACTTTAATTTATTTCTTAAGATAGTCGTGCGTATTATTTTAGTGTCCGCCTTTTGGTAAGTCGTTTCCATATGTTAATCGATTATTTACAAACATTATTATTTGTTATTTTATCAATTAAATATGTGTTTATTTACCACGAATCTTACATAAAACTGTCTTGCTAAAATTTAATTATCGTTTATCAAAGTATTATATGGAGAAACTTCAACTTTCTGATAAGAAAAGGTAAAATATTTTCAAGTTTATTTTTACGATTGCCGCTACTCAATTTTACCGTACTTAGAGATAAGTGACATCATCAGAACCGTATTGGTTTATTACCACAGCAGGTAAAGGTTTAGTAAGACTGGTTGTTAGACGTTCGGGCCACTGACTACCCGTAACAACTGACAAAGATCTATAAATGACAATGGCAACCATCAGCTTATCATGCTTTCCAAGGCCCAGAGCAAACTAATGAGGTTACCCATTCACAGACAACATAGGTAATACTGGGTAATACAATACCCCTTGGTAAGACTGTATGTCAGACTTGCCCGAATGCCCGTCGGGCTGCGGGTTGTTCGCAAGAGATACCGCGGTCTCGACATGAAGCGCTAAGAAGGAACATGGGTGGGTTTTAGTCAGTAAAAGTCTGACAATCCCTTCTGCTCTGTCCAGATCGAGAGGAGTCACTTGATGAAACCCCATTCCGCCCATCCACATAAAAAAAGCTAGGTACTGTAGAGAATTATTATCTGATAAAAGATCTACTGACACTGTAGTCTCTTCCAAACTGGAGGATAGAACCTATTTAGTGCTTGCAGTCTTTTAAATTTTTCTTATGGTTCTTTCAATTAACGGGTCAGTGTTGGGTTGTATGTTGATAACACTTTCACTGCCGAGTTCAAATCATCCATTTTTATTTATATGCCGCGTGAGCGCAAGCAATCTATAACTACGTATAGCGACGACTCGTGGTCACACAGAAAAATTTTGTGCGACCCATATGCTGGGTGCTTGGCACCGAAAGTAACAGCAGTTACAAAATTAAAACAAACAAAAATATTTCAAAACGCCAACGTTGTCGCCTACAACCGGCAACGTGGGCGTTTTGGACACGTTTACATTTGTCGGCTATACCCGGCCGTGGCGTTCAATAGGTTAAATGAATGATTTTGTTCTGCATCCAGCTACCACCTGTTATGTATCACCATGATTTAGCAGAGTAACATAACGAGAGCGAGCAAGATAGACGTACGACCTATTCGATTCGATTGTTTGCTGGGCGATCAAGCTCTGCTCAGTTGAAAATAGAGGACACGAATTTTCCTCAACTATAGATATATTTTAAAAAAAACTGCTTGAATTCAAACTTTGCTACAAAAAAATGGTTATGGTCACGAGACTGCCTGTACTCACTTAATAAAAGTTTTTTTTTCACATAAAATTTAGCTTCTCGTGACGCGGAGTATATAAACTATCAGCGATCATTGACTGATATGTGATAACTGAAAGTAAAGACAAATCACAATAATTGGACACTGTCTGGCACAGCAAAATCTTTTTATCAGACCTATATAAGTTGGCAGGTGAAATTAAACGCAACTTTAATACAAAAACTAAACGAATGACACTGTTAGTGATAAAATAGCACGGAATATGGATTCCGAACGAAAAGTGAAGACTGAAACGTCAAATCCTTTATCATTCGCAAAATTTTCAGTCTTGCAAAAGTGCGACGAGGATTTTATCAAGTTTATCATAATATTTATGTAAAATATATATTAAAAATGCCGCTAATACGTTCTGCAAACTTTAATTTATTTGTTGAGATAATCGTGCGTATTATTTTAGTGTCCGCCTTTTGGTAAGTCGTGTCCATATGTTAATCGAATATTTACAAACATATTTTGTTATTTTATCAATTAAATATGTGTTTATTTACCACGAAACTTACATAAAACTGTCTTTCTAAAGTTTTATTATCGTTTATCAAAGTATTATATGGAGAAACTTCCAACTTTCTGCTAAGAAAAGGTAAAATATTTTCAAGTTTTTTTACGATTGGCGCTACTCAATTTTACCGTACTTAGAGATAAGTGACATCATCAGAATCGTATCGGTTTATGACCTCGGCAGGTAAAATCATGTAATTATGGTTTAACTCACTAATTACCTATACCATTAATTGCTATTTAGTTAATATGAACGAGAGTTTCATTTATTCAGAAGAATTCTTAGTTTTGTAACATAAATATAATATCACGCCTGTATGGCCTGAAAGGACAGACAGCAGTGTAAGTATACCTCAGTTCTATGGAACGATATGAAATGTGATCATCATCTGCCTAGCCTTTCCTCAACTATGTTCAGCTTCCAGTCTAAACAGATGCTGTATTTTTTTCCTAATATCAGTATTTTACCTGGAGTGACAGTCTATCAGACCTCCACAACCTAGCTAGTACTGGGTATTACAGTACCCCTTTAGTAAGACTGGTTGTTAGACGTTCGGCCACTGACTACCCGTAACAACTGTCAAAGATCTACAAATGACAACGGCAACCACCAGCTTAACATGCTTTTCAAGGCCCAGCGCAAACTAATGAGGTCACCCACCCACAGACAACATAGGTAATACTGCGTAATACAAAACCCCTTGGATTATATGTCAGACTTTCTGACACCTGACTGAAGAAGCAAGCCATCTATAACTAAATGTTTTGAATTTTTTTGATTTGTTAGTGACGACTCGTAGGCGGGTCGGGGCACACGGACAAATTTTTGTTCGACCCATATGCTGGGTGCTTGACACCGAAAGTAAAAGCAGTTACAAAATAAAACAAAAAAAAAAATCAAAACGCCAACGTTGTCGGCTGTAGGCCAACAACGTTGGCATTTTGAATATTATTGTTTTGGACACGTTTACATTTGTCGGCTATACCCGGCCGTGATGTTCAATAGGTTAAATGAATGATTTTGTTCTTCATCCAGCTACATGGAAACTATGGAGCCGTTCATCCGCGTGATTCAGAAGGCAGAGTTGGAGTCAGACTTGATGTATCCACACATGGAGTCTATTGTGACGGGGTCGGTGCTGTGGGCTTTAGTGCTGGTTGTGCCCTGGGTGCTGTCATTGATGGTTTATGCCATCTGCAGTGATAGTAATGATTCTTTTGAGGTGAGAAAGAAATAAAAAACATTTAAAATAAAAAAGCATTATTACTGCCAAGTTCTAATTATCAATTTTTATTTATATTCCGCTTGAGCGCAAGTCATCTATAGCTACGTATAGCTACGCAAGTCATCTATAGCTACGCAAGTCATCTATAGCTACACAAGTCATCTATAGCTACGTCAGCAGTCGCGCTTGCAACGGCTAGACCAGCGAGGCAGTCCACTAATAAGTTATCATTTAATTTTTTTTTCTTATCCTATATTGTCCCACTGCTGGGCAAAAGCCTCCTCCATAGTTCTCCAAGTTAATAATAATATAATTTAATTCACCTTTTATTAATCTTTTTGTTTTACTACGGAACCTTAAAAATGTTTCACTTATAATCTTTTCAGATTCTTTTAACATGGTCTCTAGCGCTTGGAATAAATGGAGTTTTGACAGATATGGTGAAACTGATGGCTGGTAAGTAAACATTCTGTTTTGAAACATTTATCTCCGTGTTCTCATCAATATTTTCCCACCTTTGTTGGGGTCGGCTTCCAGTTCTACCGGATGCAGCTGAATACCAGTATTTTACATGGATCGACCACCTATCTGACCTCCACAACCTTATTGCTACTGGGTAATACAGTACCCTTGTCAGGTCTGGATGTCAGATTTTCAGGTCACTGATTACCTGTAACAACTGCCAAAGATCTATATATGTCAGCCGGGACCAACAGCTTAACGTGCTTTCTGAGACACCGAGAAAATTCAGTATGTATTGGCCAACCTAGGGGTGCTTCCCTAGGTTGGGGTTAGGTACTGAACCTAAAGATTGAAGAACCTGTTATTATTAAGCCACGATCTCCTTACATCTCTTTGATACACACTGTATAAAAAAAAAACCCGTTTCCTTTTCCAACTTTTCAGGGCGACCGAGGCCTGATTTCTACTACCGCTGCTTCCCTGATGGCGTGGAAACGAAATACCTTCAGTGCACAGGTGATGATGCTGTGATCATGGAAGGCCGGAAGTCGTTTCCTAGCGGACATAGCAGCTGTAAGTACTAAATTATGATTGTAAATAATTAATATTTGGGGGTATGAGGAACAGGGTGTAAAGTTCCTCATCCCCGTTTGAAAAGGTAGGATCCTCCGACCAGACGGATGTTGTGTCTGGTGGCTACATAATATACATGACTTAAGTAAGTAATCACTATAACTACGTATATATACATATTATAAAACAAAGTCCTCCGCTGCGTCTGTCTGTCTGTTAATTGCGATAAACTCAAAAACTACTGCACCGATTTTCATGCTGTTTTTACCATTGTATAGAGTGGTTCTCGAGGAAGGTTTTAGTATATAATTTGACGCGGGCGAAGCCGCGAGCACCAGCTACTTTAAATTATTTGTGTTGGGGTTGACTCGCTCCTCTCCGTATTTAATACATTAAATACTGTAGTATTGAGACTAAATTATTACAAAGTAGACAAAATCAAATAAAAAAAATCATATTGTGCCTAGGGCCGTCTTTAACTAATTAAAGCCCTGGACATCTGAGAATAATAGACCGCCGTAGGATGCAAGAGCGAGCGAAGCAAGCTCAAGATTTTTTGCCCTAATGTATAAGTGTACACCTCTGCCTAACCCTTCGGGGATTACAGGCGTGATGTACTTAACAGAGCGGTCACTTAACCGCTAAGCTGTTTACTAGGTACTGTTTTAATAAATATAATATTTTAATAATCATATAATCTTGTTCCAGTATCATTCTGCTCTTTGGGTTTAGCATCTGCCTGGCTCTGCGGTCGACTCGGTGTGTTGTCTCGCCGTCGAGGCAGCGGCCTCCGCGTGGTTGCCTGCCTCGTGCCTCTGATGTTAGCCGCTGCCGTTGCCTTGTCGAGGAGCTGTGACTACCACCACCATTGGCAAGGTATTGTTATATTTTGTGTAACTAGGTACCTAAATTACGAGTACATTGAAATAGATGTTTTAATTTTAAGTTTGCGTGCTGACTTACAGCAAAATATGTGAAACAAGTTAACAACAGTTGAACAAGGTATTTGATATACACAGCCAGCTAACTTGCATTTACTTTAAAGATAACACAGATAAAATAAAATATAATTGCAATCAATATTGTCACTGTACTAGAATTATAAATATTTCTGCGTGTATACCATAATTTTTTTTTTATATATATAAGATATAAAAAAAAAAAATTTTTTTGTATCTTTCACACATATTGTAGCTGTTTATTGTCCCTAAATAAATAAAATAAAATATTATTTAAATAGATTTTGCCAATTTTGACTGATTTTGTTACTAACATCAAGGGTTTTAGTTTTTTACTTCGGAACCCTAATTATTTTTCTAAAATAAAAGTAGCCTATGTTAGACCTTTTAACATCAGCTATTTCCTGGTCAAAATCAGTCTAACCGGTTCGGAGATAAACCGGAATAAACCAACAGATAAAAGGACCAAAACAAAAGTAGTTTTACTAAAAGTACCGTATTTACTTTCGCATGCATTCAGTGAAAAGCCGTTACTTTGATATTACACACAGACACAAAATTTTTATTTATTTTTACTTTTCAGATATATTGGTAGGATCCATCCTGGGTTTCTCCGTGGCTATATTCTGCTATCGCCAGTACTACAACCCTCTATCTTCAGACTTGGCCGGTATACCCTACATAGTTTCCTGTGCTAACACCGCCAAATTCTTCAACGGAAAACCTGATAGCCCCGTCAAGGATGCCCAAGAAGAAGCTACACCTCTGCTAAATGGAAAGAAAGATGATAAGTGGATCTAAGTAGTTGGTTTTTTGAAATTCTTGGTTTTTTTTTACGAAATTTCGGGTTTTTTGAGGTAATTCCCGGTTTTAAGGGACATTTTTGGTTTTTTTTTTTAAATAAAATCTGGGGGTTTTATTCGATTTACTTGGGAAAATATAAGAGGGTCAATTCCTGTTTTTTTTTGAGAAAATTTCAAGTTTTGGAACGGAGTTCCTTATCGGACGTTATCGTTCTGATTTATTTGCGGCCTGTGGGGCTACCAAAAAAAATGTGTAACAGTGAAAAACGACATCATTTCACAGTGATTTTTCAGGCATTTCCCGATCACCTAGGGAACTAAAACTTTTTTCAATCCGTTCAGCTTGCCGTCAATTTTAAGAATAAGCAATAACATTTTATAATTTTGACGTTTAAATACTTTTTTTGTTAATATTAATTAAAAAGGAACTCCGTTTCAGCCGGTCGTCCTTACGACACGTCTCTATTTTTTTTTAAGAAATTTTGGATTTTAATTTAACTGGTTATACATGACATGATGCCAAATGGAAAGTTTCCAAATTTCTTAGGTCGCATTCCAATATCAGTTTTTAATCTGTTAAAAATGCATTTATTCTCCTCGCCACGAGAAGCTATAATGTTTGTAAATAACGAACTTGTACTATGTTACGTAGCGGCAACGCAATATTTGTTGTTGATCGAGACAATTGAAACAAAAACATTAAAAAAACAAGCTTACATTATAATGCTCTAAAAAATATATGATTCTAATTAGTCCGTCTGTTAGATTATCGAAAAATATTGGATACGTATTTTTTATTTTATCAAATCAATAGAAATTGACGAAGAGAAAACGTGTCAAAGATTTGAGTGGGGGGTTGTGACGACACTCACCGTTAAAAATGTCATACTAATGTCTTAGAATATGACGTCACACGAGTTTTCAAAGCACTGTATCGTCTTCATTGTTTGTTTACGTGAAAAAAGAAAAAATACGTGTCCAATATTTTTTTTAATCTATCTGAGAGACTAATTAGATTTCTTCTGTTAACTACGCTATTGTCAACATTTTTTTATCTAATTTAATTGGAACGGATTTCCTTATCGCACGTTATCGTTCTAATTTGTTTGCGGACTGTGGAGCCAGACCGAAAAATGTGTAACGATGATTTTTGAGACATTTCCCGATCACCTAGGAAACTAAAATAGCAGTTAATTAAACTTACCTTCAATTTTGAGAATATGCAAAAATATTTTACAATTTTGACATTTAAATACCCTTTTTTTATAACTATAAAAAAATTGCTTGTTAATTAGTGCGAGCAATAGCGTGCAGCTCCGTTCCAACCGGGTGTCCATAAGATATATCTCTATTTTTGTGATATAGTTCAGACTAAGTAGTCATTTAGTTACCTATAATATTTTTAATTTACGTAGTTCAAATATTTTAAGTTTTTTTTATACCTAATAATAGTAAAATTTGTTTTAATCGAGGTTCCTGTTCTATTTTTGTTATAAATTATTTTAACTAGTTACTATTTTAAATAATTTAAAACTATAATTTATTGACATTTGAACTTAATCATAAATCCTTAAATTAATGAATAGCGAAATTTATTTTATTTTCTTAACGAATTTTATAGTTTAATTTTTTATTTTATTTTAGTTAAAATATTTCTTATTTAACGAGTGCTTGTTGTATGGTCGTAAATTTAACTATGTGTAGATAATTTTAATTATTTTTGTATATTATTATGTACAAAGTCTGGTCATAATATTTCGATTTTAGCGAGGTTTGTAAGTACAGTCTAATTACTTTGTAACGTTGTAAAACTAGACAGAAATGCATTCCTACCTGTAAGTATTATTACGTGATGTGACGATGACGAAATTGCACCTTGTACAGCGTGTATCAGAAATGTGTAATATTTAACCTTTAGAACGCCACGGGAGGGTTATCATCATCCCGTCGTGGCTGCGGGTTGTTCGAAAGAGATAACGAGACCTCGGGCAAGGGCTAAGAAGGAACATGGGTGGTTTTTAGTCAGTAGAAAGAGCGGGCGGGGTTATTTGATGATTTCCCACCCCCCCAAAAAAAAAAAAAGGGTTATCATCATCATCCGCAGCCCGACTTCACCCACTGCTGGGCATAGGACTCTCTTTGCTTGTGCCAAACTCCACCCACTTGTGCCAGCTTCATCTAGCAAGTTCCCGCGATGGCAACAATATCGTCGGCCCATCTCGCCGCCGGACGGCCAACGCTCCTCTTTTCATTCCTTGGACGCCACTCGGTCACACTTTGCTCCACCTGCCATCACCGCGCCTTGCTAGGTGTCCTACCCAACTCCATTTGAGTTCCATAACTCGAGTTCCAATATTCCAGACTTTAGTGCGTCTCCGTCACGGTCGGGTGTAGCCGACAAATGAAAACGTGACCAAATCGCCACTGTCAGCTACAGCCGACAAAAAAGTTCGACGTTGTGGCACGTTTTTATTTGTCGGCTGTACCCGACCGAGGCGTTCAAAAGGTTAAGCGTGTGGTTCAGACTGTCAAACTGAATTGATTCCATGAAACGAAGAAAGTAAACGCGTAATGGTTATTTTTTTAAGTTAATACAAATGCATTTTTTTTATTGTTTGTCATATTTATTGTTATGTGATATCTATGTATTTGTTTTATTTACATTGTGATAATTATTTAGGTGTAAGACAAAATATCATTAAATGATAAAAAAAAAATTGTAGAAATAAAAATCTTTTTGCACGTGAAGGTGAGAAATTTAGTTCAATTGTTTTTTTAAGATATTTTTTTATTATTTTTAATAGCAACTGTTTTAACAAATAAAAAACTAATTAAGTAGGTACCTACTTAGGTTTTTTGTTAAAAATGTACGTACAAAAAAAAATCTTTTTAAATTTTCTGAAAGTAGTCCATAGATATTTTTAAATATATTCATAGAATTAGTTTTAAAAGCACGATTTAAACATTTTTGCGAACACTTAAAAATAGAACTTCTTAAATCGTCAAAAGTAAGACGTATTTGAATTTACTAAAAATCATTTTACGAAATAATGTTTAGCAAAAGCGCACTCCTATCAAATATTAAGGTGAATCCTTCAATATAGCCCGCGAAATACGTTTTTTTGCAATTTGCCGGTCAGTGTCAGGTTGTATGTTAAATATAATAAGATTCGCGACCTTAAAAATGTAACATTACAGAGTAATAATGATTAAAATCATCAATACAACCTTGTCAGTTCATATTACTTCTTGAATGACTCATCATCTGCCAAGCCTTTTCCCAACTATGTTAGGGTCGGCTGCCAATCTAACCGGATGCATCTGAATACCAGTATTTTACATGGAGCGACTGCCTATCTGACCTCCACAACCCAGTTAATACTAGGTAATACTTATAATATATTTTAATATACTTCTTGAATGACTATTTGATGAAAAAGGCATGATGATTTTAATAATTATTATTCAGTAAAGTCACATTTATTACGGTCGCGAATTCTATTTTATTTAACATACAACCTGACACTGACCGGTAAATTGCAAATAACGTAAGAAAATTCGAATTACGCGGGCTATCTTGGAGCATCAACCTTAAGTAATCGTGGTTTTCGAACTTAAACGTAACGAACATGACTAAGTTCAAATTATATTATAACCAAAGAAGATTTAGGACTTTCAATCCAAATGTTTATTCAGAAATCAACTTTATATTGATGTAAGTAGACGAAATTGATTTTTGATTTTAGTAAGAAGTTATGGAAGGTTTCATATGAGGCAATGGATGTTAACCTTTTGAACGCCATGGTCGGGTTTATCCGACAAATGAAACATGCCCAACACGCCACCATCATCTAAAGACGACAAGAAACGGTCATTCACACATTGCACGTTTTCATTTGTCGGCTGTAGCCGACCATGGTGTTCAAAAGGTTAATTAACTATCTGAAATTCAATTATGTTTTAATAATTTTGACTGCCTCGTTGGTCTAGTGATCCCAAGCGCAAGTTCTGAGCATAAGATCCCTGGTTTGATTCTCTGGTCGGGCAAAATTGTAATTGGATTTTTCCATCAGGAATTTCTCAGTAGCAGCCACGGAGTCTAATTTGTGCCCGGTTGATGGCAATAGGCTCGCCCCCCATTTAATGCGACTAAACATCACTGGCGAAATATGGGTATATTATTGGGTACGCCTCTGTAATGATTTAATTATTATTTCAATTTTGAACAATTAGAATTTAAATCAAATCTTTAGTAAGTGTATAGATTCAGTGATATCGAAAATATCATAATTTATTAATCAGTAATTGTACTTTTATGTGTTATTTATAGGGATAAGATATTCAGATACATATTTACCTAAAGTATGTTTTTTTCGGGCAAAGAATAAATATTTACAAAAAAAGGGTTCAAAAGGTGTGAAAGCGGTTTCTTTAGATGCCATTTTTTTTTATCATGCGATCGCGGAATTTCGCGGCTATAAGCGCAAAAGTGGTATTACCCACTTTTGCGCGGATAGCCTTATAATTTTTGTTGGGCACGGTTTTGGTGTAAAATACAATAGTTAGATCTTTTAACACAATAGTGGCGTAAGCCACCTTAAAGAACAATAAAAATAATGTTCACAAAATAAATGTATTTTTGTTTTTCATAAACAATTAATCCAAATTTTATTCCTCATTATTTTCTTATGAAAAGTAGTCTGGGGTAACACCATTTTTGCACTGATGATAGGGATAGCCTAATATTTTACTAGCCAACACTCCAAACTTTATGTAAATATGCATCCGAATATACGATCTCAGTAATTTATGTAAAATGTAATATTATAAAGAAATTACTTTAAAAATAAACATTCCAAAATGATACATATTGTTTCATTAGAGTGATAGAAACGAATTGAGAGTGAGAGGAACGCCAAAGGAAAGATGGATGGATTGTGTGAAGAATGATCATCGTCATCAGCCTACAATGTTCCCACTGCTGGGACACAGGCCTCCTCACAATGAGAGGGAGAGAGCTATAATCCACCACGCGGGCCCAGTGCGGGTTGGTAGATGTCACATGTCTCCGAATTTTTGGTTCTAGGACATAATTATCCTCACTATGCTTTTCTCCACCGATTTAGGAAGCAGTTGATTAAATAAATTACGCATGTGCTTGCCTGGGTTCAAAACCCACGGGACTACGATTACTGCGCGTAAGTCGGGGCCGCCACTGAACCGTCATCAACCATAAGACGTCCACTGCTGGACAAAGGCCTCCCCCACAGAACGCCATGAAGAACGGCAGCCTGCTGTTTGCATCCACTGGTTGCCCGCGACTCTCACGATGTCGTCGGCCCACCTTACCAACGCTGCGTATTCCAGTTCGTGGTCGCCACTCGAGACATTTTATTTTTAGGGTATCTTCAGTTCATATTAAAGTGGGGATGATTTTTTTTTTCTTGCGAAGTCTATTGTATGGGACGTCGTTGGTAGAAGTAAAACGAAATGAAAACAATTTTTACTACTTTTGGAACGAAGTTCCTTATCGCGCGTTGTGAAAGGGGGCTAGACGGAAAAAATTCTTACGAAAAGTTGTCACGACACTTTTTGCTATAGTAAGCTATTGTAAGCTGTGCGGCGTCGCATGTTTCTCTGTCTGTCTCTCTCTCTCTTATAGAAAGCAAGCCAGATATTTTAATTTCTACATTTCTTTTTTTTTTTTTTTACATAATAAAAAATAATAACAATAACTTCGTTCCATCCGGGTGTTCCTTGACACCTCTCATTTTTTTTTTACATTGACGCATTATTTATATTAAGGTGTATAATTATAAGCTATACTTTCCTGGCAATGTGTGGTTGTACTATTGGTTGTTAATATTGCTGGGCCATCTCGAAAATATTGCCGGCTACACGTGAAAATGCCGTACCTAAAGTGTGGGTACATGGCAGGGCCATTGGTGCAATATGCACAGGGGCGGATCTACTTAAAGGCTTTTTGGGCTGCAGCCCAGGGCCCCGCGAATACAGAGGGCCCCCAACCGAACTGAAACCAATAGACGATATTGTCAATAATAAAAATTATCTAGAATTATAAAAAATCCGATCATAAGGTTGGCAACACTGCGATCAATCAACCCGTGTGCGCATCTATCAAACGGAACGGGGAATTCCTTGTCGCTTGTGACTCCCTCCACTTTTCGCCCAACGCAATTTTGTTATTTTTCCGCACTTCTGCTATCGTCGACTATATTAACGAATTGACTTTGTTATTGTTAGAAATGTGTTTAGTTTACTAAGTGATAGATAACTTAAAAGTTATAAGGACCGGACCTTTCTTTTAATTTGCTAAAATTGAAAGTATTCAGCAAAACTAGACTTCCTGCTTTTAATAGGCTGTAGGTAAGTAAAAAGAATTATAAAACATGACTTTTTTTATTTTTATTTCAGTTTTCAAAACTAAATGAATCGAACTCGTTCGATATTTAATGATTATTTGTGAATTGCTACACTCATTACAAATTAGGTATTATAATTAAAAGTTCTATCCAGTTCTTTGTTTATTGACGTGACAACGTCTTATAAATTGGTTTGCCGGGTGACACTTCAAGAAACTGCGTTACGCTCCGCTCACGTTATGCGCTCACAATGAGAGCGAGTGAGAGGCACGCGTCCAGAGCGAGAGAGAGAGAGTGAGAGAGATAGGCATACCCACCGGTTCATGTCTTGCGCTTCTATTTTCGTTGTCACGTAAAACTTTCGCCCGTATACCGACTTTACAGGCAACCAATTTTTTCAGAAAAGTATCTTATTTTACAATATGTCTGCTAGAAAATATAAAAGTGGAGCTGAAAAAAGAAAATTACAGTTTGGTCGAGAAAAAGAAAGAAATAAATGCGCAAAAATTTAAACTTTTTTTAAATCAGAACATATAAACGCGAATGAAATAGCTATAAATCCATTAAAAAACGTAAACGAAGGTATTTTATGCGAGAGAATCTAACCGAAGGAAGCAAAATATCGCAAAACCAGGATGAAAATAATATATTATATTACATTTAATAATAATATATTACATTATAATATAGGGTGTAAAAGTACCCTTAACGCAAACGAAGGGCACTTGTTTTCCCCACCACTGCGATAATTTTTTTGTTCTAGACCATACCTGGGAACCTCCTAGTTACGGAGATATGGGGGGTCAAAGTTCCAAATTTTTTTACAGCTGTTTTTGTAAATACTAGTTTTTCAAGTTATAACTTTACTTATATTACCTCCATGGCCCGTTTACTGTTCAAAGCATCCACTAGCACAATGTTTTAACAGTGCTACATTGAGTTTTACCGTAAAATGTGATATTTGACCCAAAAAAAAAAGTCGTTTCCCAGCAAAAAATTTTGCGTTAGGGTACTTAGTTTGATGTACAGAATGCTTGGTTGACGGGTGTGTGATGGGTTGATTTACACCCTGTAAACCTACCTACATCACTACAGAAAACAGTTTCTTGTCAAAATGGCAATTAGTTGACAGGGCCCCTAAGCAGTATTAGCCCAGGGCCCCACAAATTCAAGATCCGCCCCTGAATATGCAGTTAAACCGATGCATAATTGAAGTAGTAAAAATGATTTATTTTGTTTTACTGTTTTGCTGTCGTTCGTTGTTATGTTATTTCGGAGTCACGTGGTTCGGTGTGACGATTTTCGTTGTCACGTGCATTCGTTGTTCCGTGATTCGAAGTCTCGTGCATTCGTTGTAACGGTACCTATGCGTCGCTGCGTGCTTTCGTACTCACAGTATTCGTTGTCGCCAACATTCGGCGCCGTGTGATTCGACGTAGGTAGTAACTTTCGTAATGTCGTATTGCACTCCTTAAACATAACCGCTGAAACGTCAGTGTATCAGAGTTGCTGCCCAACTCTTCGGGGATTGGATAGGCGTGATGTTATGATCAAGGTGATGAGGAATCATTAAAGTATAAGTATTTTACTGTTTGTATAAAATTCATATTCAAAAATCATTACCCTTCCTTTTGGCTTCGTAACAATACGGCATATTATTGCAAAAAATAATTTTCGGGAGACTAGCGACTCGAAGCAATGTCAACACACGACTGGTATTGTCTGGTATCGAAAATCTGAGAGTACGCGACTCGCGACACACTGCGCAGTTATCGCAGGCGTGCCACGCTTACTTTGCACTTCTACTGCGCTCTGTGAAAATTATTATGTAAAAGTTTGATTCTATATTAGCTACAAAACATCTGTAATGTAACTTTAATGTTACACAGGTACACGTTTCAAAATAAATTTTGTGTATGAATGTTAGGATCTTTGTATTGAAATGTTAAACAGTAAGTACTTATAACATTGTTTTATTTTATCGACGTCTATCGATCAAATCTGCAACTGATCTTAACCACATCACTAATTGAGTAGCATGGAACTTTCGAGAACAAAAAGAACAAAACACGACTGGTATTGAAAATCTGAGAGTAGGCGACACAGAGAGCACTTATGACAGCCGTGCCATGCGTACTTAGCACTTCTACCTGTTCTTTCTGTTCTGTGGATTATACAAAGACGCCTTAACCGATATAGACAATTCTTTTTTTGTTGGAAAGGAGATAACTCAAATGTTCTGTGATACGAATATGTGCCCTTAGCGATCAGTTATATGCTTATGGGGGGAGACCTTAAACTCAAGGTATCTACAGGATTTGTACAGTTTAAGCAGAAATCAGCCTCCTAGGCCACCATGAGAGACCAAAAATAACAGGACATAAAAATTGTAATACCTATCCCATTGGATAGATTAGGTTAGGTGTAAATGTACCTACAGGTAGGTAGTCCAAGTAAACCCCACGTTTCTGAAAAAAAGTTAAATCTACATTTTTTTTTCAGATCACAATCCAATCTAATCACATTGCAACCGCGAGAAGGTGGATCTTAGAAGCACCGGTTCAGCATTACCTGCTGCCAAAAGAGAGTTCAGGTCTGCAACTGTGTCCTAACGAACATTGTGATGTCTACCTGCTGCAAAACGATGGCAAATTCTAAACCAACTAAACGTTATCAGTACCCAAAGCGCCCTGGAACATCTGGGATACGAGGCCAATTGTATGAGACCAAACTCCTTAGTTTAATATATTTGAGAGCTATCACTGCCGCAATATTAAAGAGTTTTATTTAGCTACAAATGTAGACAGACTAGGTTCGTTCGATGATATTTGTTTCAGGGTTAAATTGTGGGGAATCAATAAGCCCATTGCAGTCTTCCTTCAAGCTAAACATAAAGAGAACAATAATTCTGTTCTAACATTAAATGCAAGCGATTTGGTTGATTACTTCACCAGTTACTTGAAGATTCGGCTAAAATTCGGACCCAATAATACAGACGTGCTGTTTAACGGGGCATTTCATGAAACAGATTGCTTTTTTGTTATTTATACAACCGCAAAAGGTGACAGAACAAATAAA
Source organism: Diarsia brunnea (assembly GCA_949774965.1). Lineage (NCBI taxonomy): Eukaryota > Metazoa > Arthropoda > Insecta > Lepidoptera > Noctuidae > Diarsia > Diarsia brunnea. The sequence goes on along the minus strand of OX459025.1, from coordinate 3,810,348 downwards.
ACATATGAAGGTAGTTCAGCTCTTCTTTTAAATGCCCTCGTGAGAACAGGTGACCCTTGCTCTCGGCCATCCCACGACGAAAATGATCAGGAATTTTTGTACGAAATAGTTTTAAATCATCAAATGACGGCGCTAGCAGGACAGATGGCGAAGTGTATCCGAGGAGAATTTCGTGATATTCAAATGTTGATGCAGAATGAACTTGTGTTACTTTATCATGTCCTTTTGGGGCAACACGTTTTCCACATCTCTGAGATACAACCTGAAGGGCATCGCGACGCAACACTTAGAGACGATAACTCGGATAAAAATATAATGAAGCTATTTCGAGGTCTACTGATCCATGAACTGATAAAGCGGTCCGAGCTACAGCTGCTAAAACAAAAATTTAAAGTACCGGCTTCATTTGGCAATAAAGATTTAACAATAGCGGGAGGCGACAAAAAAATTGAACGGAAATTAAGCGATTTGACGTCTAAAATTATTAGATTGATTGAAGAAACGAAACCCAGTAAAACAGTGATTATAGATGAGTCTATGGGAGCCGGCTTTCTGCAGCTCAATGGAGGCATAGCCTCTGCTGTGGGCAATTTATTAATTTTAGATGAATCCAGTAAACTTTTGAAGATCAACGATAACTATGAATCACTAGGTAATCTTAGCAAAAAATTATATCACAAGTTGAAAGAAAAAGTCGATGACTTGAACGAATATAGATTTGATGTGAAAGCAAGAATATTTCCAAAATTATCGCTTTCAACTGACGAACATCAGAAAACTGAAGTAAGTGACTTTTTGAGTGCACTGCTATTTTATACATCTCAACAAAATGAGGAAAACGTGGAGGAAACTTTAATCTCTGCAATAACTCGTCGTCATGGTAACGGAATACAAAATGGAGAAATGACTGCTGACGCCATATTCCTGAAATTTCATGATGAGGTACAAAAATGGAGTTTGAAATCAGAAGTGGGAAAAGGTACATATCTTGATAAAGAAGGCAGTTTATATAAAAATGCTGTAGACGCGGCAAGACAGCCATTGAGCACAGCTATAAATAGGGTGTATAATGGCATCCCTGGAGCAATTCTACCAAATATTGTTTTAAACTTTTTCCGTGTTCTCGGTTATAAAATCTAGATATTCTAAATAATATAATAAATTAGTTAGTTACGTTACTTTTTGTTGCCTGTAATTATTGCCCTTCATGACACACAATTTTTAACCGACGAAGAAAAAGGAGGTTCTCTATTCGATTTTTGTACTCTCTCTCAGCTCCCTAAAACACAACATATTGGTGACATGGTGTTACCCCCAAATAAGATAATGTACTATGTGTTACCATATATATGTTAAACAAAATAAATAATTCATTCGATGTTTATTTTCCATTTGTCATAATCAAATAATTGATTTTATTGTCACGTTAATTCTAATTCTGTCTACTAAAATTGTTTTGTTTATCACTTTTGGTGCCAAGTACCCAGCATATATGGGTCGAACAATATTCGTTTGTGTGCCCACAACCCTCATCCGAGTCGTCGCTATAGATGACTTGGCTATTTAGGGCATACAAAAAAAATATATAATACTAGCTGACCCACGCAACTTCGTCTGCGTCACATTTTCGTTGCAATCCACTTTTTCCTACCTACTACTTTGCTATATGCCCGCGACTTCGTTCCCGGTAACTTTGATGGGTGACTAAAAAAATGTTTGGTGTGGACAACCCTTAATAATTAGGGGTATGAAAAATAGATGTTGGCCGATTCTCAGACCCACTGAATATGCATATCAAATTTCATCAAAATCGGTCAAGCCGTTTCGGAGGAGTATTGTTGTTTACTTCTTAATGTTATTATTTTATTAGTTTTACTTGATTTTTATGTACACAACACAACTGTAAATATAATGAAATATCGGTTTTAATTAAAATTAAATATAAATAAAAACACTGACTTGTTACAATTACTTTTTTCTAGGAAGTGTGATACTGTGTGGGTCAGAATGACGGGTGTATTGTTGCAGAAATGAATATCTTACATATAAAAGGACCAGTAATGTACTTGAATGTACCTTTAATGAAATTCAATGTACCTTCATGAAACAAGAATAATTACAAATAATAAAGTGAGCCGCAGTCCTGAATGACGGGTGAATCTGATAATGAATGTAATCGACTTACGGTTACCTAATATTTACCAGAGGAATGTACCTTCAACGTACCTACTGAAGAAAACTCAATAAAACACAAAGAAAGTGAAACATTCTATATATTTGCCTCGTATTATTTACAAGAGATTGCAGAAACAACCTTGGCTTTAACTTATGCAAATAAAAATACAACTTATTAACTATGGCTAAGCAGATTAAGGTGAAATCGCAATGGTAGCCCGCGAAATTCAAATTTCCCTACGTTTACTGCAATTTGCCGGTAAGAATTATGTTCAACAAAATATAATTCTCGTACAAAATCCTCATAGAGATAGAATCTTTAGTATCATGAATTCATCTTCATAATCAATTCAGCCAAAAGACGTCCATTGCTGGACATAGGCCTCCCCCAAGTGTCGTCACATTGACCGGTCCCGTGCTTCTCGCATCCAAGGGGACCCCGATCCTTCACCAGGTTATGGGTCCATCTAGTGGGTGGGATCCTCTCGAAAATGTCATTCTCTGTCTTACGATAGTTGTATTGGTGATTTAAACTCAGTAATTTAATTCAGTTTCAGTTTAATCACCTGAAAATTGCAAAAACCTTAAGAAAATTTGAATTTCGGGTCTACCATAGCGTTTACACCTCAAATTAAATACGAAACTTTTTTGCAATTTCTTCCAAATGTATATTCGGATAGTCTTTGACACAAAAATTTCGTATCTATTGCTTTAATTCTAATAAGCGGACTTTAGACTTACTTTCAATAATTATTTGCTACATACACACAACTCGCCTTTTCACCATGAGCCACCATGGTGAAAATGCGAGATGTGTGTGACACTAGAACACCACTTTCTAAGATCCTCAAAACTCAAGGGGAAGATTTATAAAACAATGGTTAGACCTGCTGTCTTGTATGGACCAGAATGTTGGGCCTCAAAAGGGATGAATGAAAGGCATTTGCATGTGGCTGAGATGAGAATGCTTGTTACACAAATTGATAAAATAAGAAATGAGTACATAAGAGGAAGTCTGAAAGTGGCGTCCGAAAATAAGCCAAAAGACCGCCTATAGAATAGGCACATTAAAAAATCTCCAAAATTTAAATGCAATTTAAATGTTTAATGGCAAAATGGAGTTTATCATAATTGCGTTATTAAAATCTTGAATTCTCTGTCAGAATGGAATCGTGGTCCGTGGAAACGTAGGCTTTCCTTGTCTTGAGGGATCTGCTTATACTGGTTTTGTATAGCTAGTCATGCGTACACCTGTTTACGGTCTAAAGACAACTTTGAAGGCAGTCCCGAGTCAGAAGTTGCATTGTCCAGCACATCAAGTTAGTCATCATTATCAGCCCATAATGTTCCCACTGCAGGGACTCAGGCCTCCTCTCTAGGAGAGATGGGCTATAATCCACCACGCGGGCCCAATGCGGGTTGGTAGATGTCACATGTCTTCGAATTTTTGGTTCTAGGACATACCGGTTTCCTCACGATGTTTTCCTTCACTTTTTTGAAAGCAGTGGTGATGAAATAAATTACACAAAGTATGCTCCTGTCTGGGTTCGAACCCACGACCATTCACAACCGCTGCTCTAAAAAAGGTGAAGGAAAACATCGTGAGGAAACCGGTATGTCTTAGAACCCGCACTGGACCAGCGTGGTGGATTATAGTCCATCACTCTCCTAGAGAGGAGGCCTTAGTCCCTGCAGTGGGAACATTATAGGCTGATGATGATGGTAAATAGATATTCAATTTTATCGTTGAAGCATTAGCATCAAGGTTGAATGGGAAAATTCCACAGTTTCGAGGTATTTTGATGTGCTGGCTTTTGTCCATTTTTCGTACTATCGTAAACGATTCGACGCTCCGTGAGAGAACGATTAATTTTGACAGAATACAACATTATAGCCAAGTCAGTACAGTCAATCGTCCATACACACAAAACGCTTAACAAATAAAAAATTAAACTCCCAAAATTACATGTAAGTGATTCGTTTAACATTGTTTTGTATGGTACTAGCTTTAACCCGCGGCTTCGCTCGCGTTTTGGTCGGAAAATATCCTATGGGAACGTACTATGGGGTTTGGAGACTAACAGGATTACAAATAAACACCAATTTTCATAGTTGAAATTATTTGTCATACACAGTTTTTTCAATTAATTTTGCGACATAGGATATTTTTTATCCCAGGTAAGAGTTTCGCCTAGGATAATATTACGCTTGCAGTCGATGCAGCAGAAAAAAGCTAGATTTTTTCATTCATTTGGGGCATAGGATATTTTTTGTCCCAGGTAGGATTACACGAATTCTAAACGTGCAGTCGACGCCGCGGGAATAAGCTAGTTCTAACACATAAACCAATGTCCGACGCTCACATTACTACAGCTTAAAATAAATGCCTCTTCTTACATTGGAAATAATATTACACAATTCACTTCATTAAAAAAAAATACATAAGCATTGGTGGTTTTACAATAATGACTCTTATTGTTTAATTTTATGGTTGAAAATCGATTAAAATCGGGGGAAGGGGGAAGACCACCAAAAACTTAAAATTTTTAACACACAAAATTATCTTGTACTATAATTATACTAATATTAATTATGTTTACAAAATAAAGAGAAAAATAAAATTGAAAAAGTGCTACTTATTAAGACAGTCATTTCACACTCTTTTCGTACGATTCTGAATAGAAATATCATCACACATACATTGCAAAAGAAAAAGTTATGTTTAAGTCCCATGTAGTATGGGGCGAGCCTATTGCCATCAACCGGGCTGATTCTATCTGCGGTGATTGAGAACACTACGACTTTTTAGTGGGCTTACTATGACGTCTTAAAGCCGGATTGTTTTAACACTTTCGGTACCAAGAACCCAGCATATGGGTTCAACAATAATTCGTTTGTGTGCCCACAACCCGCATCCGAGTCGTAGCTATACGTAGCTACAGACTGTGCTCATGCCAAGGACCCGACTAGCGGGACCAAATCTAAGTAACTTTAGAGGTTTGACGACACGAAATAATATGAAGTATTTTTTTAAATATCCAGTGTAGGAAGAAACAGAGCTATACAGGGTGTCTAGCGCCCTTTATTCTACACTGCAATAATAATAAAACAATTCTGCTTTTAAGACGCCAAGGTAGACCAAAAGGTGGCTATTATCACCACTAAAGAATTTGGTTTAAAACGACCCCAATTTAGCAAAAGACAAGAAGATGATGATAATTTCTATGCAAAACCGTAAAAGGCAGTTTATTAAAAAATAATAAAAAAAAAACAAATAGTAATAATCTATGCTAAGGCGCAAACCGCCGCGTATGAAAAATATCAACGACCAATGTATGGTGGTGTACTATGAATTTATTTAAAAATATAAACATTTTTTTTTATTTAAAAAAAATGTCTTAAAAAGCTTTTTGACGAGTCTAATACATCTAATTTTAAGATGAAATTATCGGCGATTAAGTTATTTACGCCTTTTAAAAACACGCCGTGGGAACGAAGCTCTGATTTGGACGTTCAAAACAGTTTTTATTATTGCAAGATTCAAAAAATCTCGTTCAGGGGCAAAATGTCCAATTCTCAAAATGTCCAATGGTGTCAAAATGTCCAAATCGCAAAATGTCCAAATCCCAAAATGTCCAATTCCCAAAATGTCCAATTCTCAAAATGTCCAATTCCCAAAATGTCCAACTCCCAAAATGTCCAACTCCCAAAATGTCCAATCTTTGAGAATGTGGTTAATTTGTTCAATAACTCCTCAAAGCGCTTTATTAATATTAAACAATATATAAAATACTGAAAGAATCAAAATATGTTTTATTTATAAGTAACAGATTTTTTTTTTAAATATTGTGCACTACTCGAGTATTATTAAATAACACCACGCAAGGATAGAGAATTATGCTGGACAGCGTCATAGGACCACTAACGCATTAGAAGGATGGCACAGACTATTAAACAGCCGTGTACAGAAGAATCCCAATTTATACTTTTTTATATACAAATTGAAAAACGAAAGTAAATATTGGGACTCTCGTTTCAAGGATTCTCTGTTTAAGAAAATAAGAAGTAAAAGAAGACCCAGAGATATCCAGTTTGATCGGAAATACAAAATATATTTATTAAAATTACAAAACAAAGATCTCACAATACATCAATTTTTGAAAAAAAATATCTTTTTGAGACTTAGCTTGTTTGAAAAGTAAAACGTAATGTGGAATATTATAAATATTACTATTACATAAATCAAAAAATAATTATGTTGATTATTAACCTATTAATAAAAAATGCTTGTTGATTATAAATAAAAATTATATTGATTATTACTTGTAAACAAGGTAAAACAAAGTATTTTTTATGTTTTACCTTGGTTATATAAAACTAAGTTTAATGTTTGTTTCCATTCATAATTATAAAAATTATGATGTTGATTATTGTATTTTTTTATATTACATTATGACAAAAAAATAGTGATTTCACGTATGTTGTGGCATCTCTGGCCTTAATTTGTTACTTATAAATAAAACATATTTTGATTCTTTCAGTATTTTATTTATTGTTTGTCTAAGTATTAATAAAGCTCTTTGATGAGTTATTGAACAAATTAACCACATTCTCAAAGATTGGACATTTTGGGAGTTGGACATTTTGGGAATTGGACATTTTGAGAATTGGACATTCTGAGAATTGGACATTTTGGGAATTGGACATTTTGGGATTTGGACATTTTGGGATTTGGACATTTTGACACCGTTGGACATTTTGAGAATTGGACATTTTGCCCCTGAACGAAAAATCTGTTAGTTGTTCAACAAGATACAATTTCTCTAAAAAAACCACTTAACTTTAGACCTATACAAACTGTCGTTTCTCATTCGCATCAAATTTAAGAAGGTAATTAATTATACTAATGGTTTTCGAGCCGAATAAATAAAAAAAAATAGGTAGGTAATTTTTTTTCTTCTTAACAGAAATCGGTAAGTGTGAACAACCCGTGTTAAAACGGCTCGTCTGATTCTAGCCCTATAACCGCGCTTCCACAAAAACACAAACGTTTATTCTATTATTACACGGTATGGGGGTTATTCAGAAACACTGTTGCATTTTCAACAACAAAACAATCAGCGTATATTAATTATTGACCTGATCGTAATTTAAATTGATTTTTGATGTATTTTGCGACAACCTCCTGAAATTTGATGCAGATGCAAAACTGCAGATTGTAGATGACGCGAAGACCTTAAAAAAATCACGACTGGATGCGGTAGATGGAAGACTAAGGACTTACAAGTTTCTGATACTCAATCCTAAGCTTAAGTGGGACTGGACTGGGCATATACCCACTTTCTGGAGCCCTGATACAGCCAGAAAGCGTCGCGGCAGACCGATTAGAAGATGGCGAGACGATCCGGACAAGACTAACGACCAGTGGTCCACATTGCCCTTCGATCCAAACAACTGGAAGTCATTCAAATTCTTGGTTGCCGAAGGTTCTAATTAGTCCTGGAGTGAAGATCCTGTATGCTAGCGTAGTTCCGTTTACCAGGTAGATAAAACGAAGACTTTGGCCAGGCCAGTCTGGATGCAGGAGACAGAAGACAGAGGACGTTAAGTTTCTGGTACTTCATACTTTGTTTTTGAAGGTGATAAATATTCCTGGAGTGAAGATCCTGTATGCTAGCGTAGTTCGCTTTCCAGGTAGATGAAGTTAAGACCTCACCAGCCCAGACTGGACGCGGTAAGCAGAGGACGAGGTGGTGTGGCGAAAACTGCAATGAACAGAGTTGAAAGATGACTTATCCTTGTCGTCTAGGGCTCCAGGGCTTCGTTACCACGTGCGTGTGTGTGTTTACTCGCGCAGTTTTAGCGCGTGGTCTTTGATGATGCCACCGTCGCCCTCAGAGACAAACCTTTTGCGGCCCCTGCGGAGATAAAGTAGAAATTTAATAATGTGAATTAAAACACGGTGACGATGTGGTGTGTGTATGTAATGTTGTGTGTTTGTGAAAAATGTGTGTGTTGTGATGATGTCATACGAATGAATCGTTTTGTTTCCATTAAACCAGATAAGTTTAATAATAATACTTTAATATTTAATTTATTTTACTTTTTAAATTGTTTTTTGTTTTTGTTATTAATAAAATAATAATAATATTTCTTTATTCAGATATAAAAATCCATACCAATTTAAAATCACATAAATAAAACAAAAATGTCACAATCAACATTAAAATCAAAAGCATAAATGAAAATTAAATAACTAAAAACAAAAAATTAGAATCAAAATCAATTGGATAAATAAAGAAAAGAGGAGCTCGTGGCTTGATAAGAACTGCCACTCCTCCGTGCCTCGGTAAGCACGTTAAGCTGTTGGTCCCGGCTGCCATATATAGATCTTTGGCAGTCGTTACAGGTAGTCAGTAACCTGAAAGTCTGACAACCAGTCTTACCAAAGAGTATCGTATTACCTAGTTGGTATTAACTGGGTTGTGGAGGTCAGATAGGCAGTCGCTCCATGTAAAATACTGGTATTCAGCTGCATCCGGTTAGACTGGAAGCCGACCCCAACATAGTTGGGAAAAGGCTAGGCAGATGATGAATTGGATAAATAACTAAATGTCAAAAGCAAAATCATAATCAGAACTATATCAGAATTAAAAACAAAAACATAACCAAATTCAGAATGTGTATGTGTTGTGTGTATGTGTTGTGTGTGTGTGTTGTGTATGTATTTAATGTGATGTAATTATTATTATTGTGTTTGCCTATCTAGTGACACTCAATAACATATTCTTAGTTGTTAATATGCGGATAATGTAGTGTGTTGCAATATTATAAATTTTTTAAATTATTTTTTGTATGTGTCAACATATTGTAAGTAGCTGTTTATTGTCCCTGAATAAATATTTTTTTTTTTTTTTTTGTAGTTAAAATTCCAGAAAATAATCGACACGTCATGCGGTTAAAGTATTTTTAATTATATTTAGCGAAGAAGTGGGGCGATCATCCTAAATCCTAATTCTTATCTTTTTATATCGCTTGAACTATTCATGGAAATATTCATCAAAAATATTTCTTAGACGAAAAGGCAGAGACTTTTGAACTCTATCAATATACGTATATACCGAAAAGTAAAAAAATATAATTTGAACCATCCTCAACTGGTTTGTAGTTAAAAAACGGCAGCGTGGCAGATGATCCATGTACATTACGGTTTCTATCCCTGTACATTGTTTCCCCTTGTAACGTACAAGCTGTTACCCGCGAATTCGAGTGGAAAATTTCATGTGTATGTACGAGACAGAAAATAAGTTATGTCCTGCAATAGCATGCATTAGCATGCCTCTGCCGAAATTTCATCCAGATCCGTTGAGCCGTTTTAGCGTAATTGAGTAACGATTTATAAAAACTTTTGGATTTATAATAGGTAGTGAGTCTTCATGATGTTTCTGAAGAGTGTGCTTGCTTGCCTTATAGGCTTGCTGTATACTTAGCCCCTAGGCGAGCCATTGGTACATTTATAATTATCCGTTTTCCCTTCATATTTTAAAAACTGACGTAGGACAATAGGGATGTTTACTGACTAAAAAAAAATATGATTCTAATTAGTCCGTCTGTTAGATTATCGAAAAATATTGGATACGTATTTTTTGTTTTATCAAATCAATAAATATTGACGAAGATAAAACGCGTCAAAGTCGTCACTCACCGGTAAAAAATGTCATACTAATGTCTTGGAATATGACGTCACACGAGTTTTCAAAGCGCTGTATCGTCTTTATTGTTTGTTTACATGCAAAAAGAAAAATTATGTGTCCAATATTTTTTCGAAATCTATCTGACGGACTAATTCGATCTTTTTTAGTTAACTACCCTATTGCGAAAAAGGAACATCTAATGAAGTGAGATCTAGAGAGCGTGCGAGCCATGACACAATTACGTCACAAATTAAGGTTATAGTTTTTAGTCAGTAGAAGTCTGACACTCCCTTTCGCTCTGCCCAAGAGCGGGAGCCCGTTATTTGATGATTTCCTACTCCCCAAAAAAAAAAAGGGTACATTACCTGGTAGGCATCCGCTTGAGCACGGTGTCTCCGAGTCTGAACTTTTGCTGGCAGCGCTCCATAAAACGATCCAGTATGATATAAGCGAGTGGCACATCAATCACTATGTCTGTCATATCTTCTAGAACGCGAAGGAAACCCTGGTGCGGAGAAAAACCATATTATTGACGGAAACGGGATATTTGAGGAGCTCGTGGCTTAATTAGAACTGCTGCTGGTCGATCTTTAGGTGAAGCTGCGCTTGCTTAGGTTGGTCTGTGGATGGGTGATCGCCCATTCTATACAGAGTTTTCTCCGTGCCACGGAAAGCACGTTAAGCTGTTGGTACCGGCTGCCATTTATAGATCTTTGGGAGTTGTTACAGGTAGTCAGTGACCTGAAAGTCTGACAACCCAAGTAACACATCAAAGCACAATAACGGCCGGCTTACGGCATTTCAGTATCGTTTTAGCATTTTGAGTTAGTTATATTTTAGCACTACAAACGTCCATACGGCTACTGTTATGCTTATTTGGGCACAAATTATGTGGCTTTAGGCCATAATTAGGTTCACAAGTAGTCATTTTTTAGCATTACAGGCGCATTATGTTAGCATTTTTGTGACCAATTAAGATGCCAATCACATTAAAAAAGCATAATGACGGTCAATGAAGTTGCCAATCGCATTACAAAAGCATTGGACTAGCATTAGATTGTGCTAAAAGAATGATTGTGGCTTTTAAAGTGTTCACATGTAGAACTTAAATAAACCCTACACCATTGCAAAAACATCTCTAATACCATGGCACAAATGTTATAATACAATTAACGTTGTAGTATAAGTACTATGTCCAGCTATTGCTGGACAGGAGTATGGACGGAGATCGTCAAAATTTAATGAACGACAACATACTTTTTTTGCATCACTAAACAATGTATAATACTGGATGACTTTATGACTGTTTTGTTATTTCATGCCATCAAATATTAAACGCAATGTAGTTTACTGTAAATGTCTATATTAGTTTAATTGAAAATTTTCACGCGCCTTCGATATTTTGTGTTTTTGATATAAAGTTTGATATATAGAAATGTACGAAATAACCAAAACAATTGTGTATTCCTAGTTTAGAACGAATTTTGCATTATTAACATAATAGTATTGACTGGGCAGTATTTAATTAAGTTAAATCATTATAATAAAGTTCTATTGCTATTATAAATAGGTCCATTAGATTATATTTTTTGGTTATAAAATATTTACAAAATGGTGTCGGTCTACAGTAGCCCGTTGAACCTTTAGAAAGGTTAATTAATGCCACCAGCATTATAAATAGTCACATGTGAACAATTATTAGGCTAGAGGCCAGAGGGAAGACTTTTGGTGAACCATCGTAGTGCCATTGTCTATAAAGTAGTTTTATATGGGTTCACCGGCATGCCAATAGGCTTGATGTAGACTGAAATAGTGCCATTACTTGAACATAATTTTGGGAATCCTTGAGCAAAACAATAGAACCCATAAAAACTAAGTAGCGGTACATGACGATAATTGTCAAAACCAATTTATTTTTTTAATTTATGATAAAGGTCTATTGCTATTATAAATAGGTCCATTAGATTATATTTATTAGGTTATAAAATATTTACAAAATGGTATCGGTCTACAGTAGCCCGGTGAACCTTTAGAAAGGCTTATTAATGCCACCTGCATTATAAATACTCACATGTGAACAATTATTAGGCTAGAGGCCAGAGAGAAGACTTTTGGTGAACCATCGTAGTGCCATTGTCTATAAAGTAGTTTTATATGGGTTCACCGGCATGCCAATAGGCTTGATGTAGACTGAAATAGTGCCATTACTTGAATGTAATTTTGGGAATCCTTGAGCAAAACAATAAAACCCATAAAAATTAAATAGCGGTACATGACGATAATTGTCAAAATCAATTTATTTTTTAATTTAGATTTATTTAAAGGGTAATCAACAATTTCTTTGGCAGGTTATTAAATTTAAAACCTGCCAAAGAATCTATGTAAATAAAAGCTTAAGTAAGTACTTCACATAACATTTTTTATTGGTACGTATGTAATAGTGGTATGAAATATAATTAGTATTCATGATGATGCAAACATACTAATGTACATCTTGTTTTGTTGATTTTAATAAAATGTGTTTCTCCCCAATGCGACCGACAAATGGCTTTACGAATACAGTAAAGTGAATGTATATATGGCTTTACGCATCACAATAGCTCACGTGTATTTGGTTAAAGAGCTGTTAACCGGACAACAGCACTCAGGTGAACTTTAAAAATGCAAGCATTATATTGATTCACGTTTATGCTATTCACCAGTATTAGGCTTTTACTTAGCACTTGTAAGTCCTACAACACAACAAAGAGCATTAAAAATAGCTCAAAGCTGTTTGATAGATTTACGGTGCATTATAATGGTACAAGTATATGCTATTAAACAGCATTAGGCATTATCTTACGGTCCAAAATGCTATTGTAAACCCTAAGGCACTAAAAACAGCTGAAAGCTGTGTACTGGATTAACTTGGCATTTTAATGGTTCACGTTTATGCTATTAAACAGCGTTAAGCATTAATTTTACTACTTAAAATGCTATTGTTGATCCAAATGCACTGAAAATAGCTAAAAGCTGTACAGCTGCATTGTGGTTTGCTGCAGTTAAACTAAAGGCTTTACAAAAGCATTTTGACATGCCACAGTCCAACCGCTATACAGTGTAAAGCATGACAATGGTTTTCAAATGCACCTATAAAGCCTTAAGATGTTCGGTGAACATTTATAAGAGTTTATACGGACCTTAAGCTCTACATAAGTATACTAGTTGTTTTTTAAAATGCTTTCTGTGTTACTTGGGAACCAGTCTTACCAAAGGGTATCGTATTACCTAGTATTAACTGGGTTGTGGAGGTCAGATAGGCAGTCGCTCCATGTAAAATACTGGTATTCAGCTGCATCCGGTTAGACTGGAAGCCGACCCTAACATAGTTGGGGAAAGGCTAGGCAGATGATGACTGAAAACGGGATATTTACCATGTTTGTTTCAAGTTGTAATGCGAAGGGATGAAATGCATGTGACTAAAATAGTAATGGATATTAAGGTGAAGGCGACAAGCCCGTGAAATTCAAATTTCTTGACACTGACCGGCAAATTGCAAAAAACGTAAGAAAATTCGAATTTCGCGGGCTATTGTCGCCTTCACCTTAAATATATGTTTTTGTAATGAACAGTGACCCGTTAAAATTTCTATGATTTTACGGATTTTGTCCCTATTAAGTTTGATAAGATTGTGGGTAAACTTCATTGATGCCGCCAGAACTACATTTTTTTGTCTACATCCTTCACTGTTTATCCATTCGGTGAGGTGTTTTTCTGTGGTTCTTGGACGCAGCCATGTTTTGTGTGTTGTAATAGGTCTCGTAGAAGAGCTATTGTAGAACTAAAAGTACCCACTTTTAATAATTACTTTGGGCAAAGATGTAAACAATATTTAGTACCACGTATTTTCAACAGCTTACCATTTGAAACTGATGTAACAAAGATAACATTTAAAAACAAAGTTCAATCATATCTTTTGTCTAACTTTAGTCAAAACCTCAGCAATTATTTTGTAATTTAAAATTAAATATTAACATGTTTGTTTTGTAAAAGTATTTTGCAGAAATTTGGTTGCCAGTTGCAGTCAGATTATTTTTGTAATTTTATTATGTTAATGGAAAAGTGAACGTCCATACGATAATATAGAGTATTGTGGGAGCTACGTCTGCCAACAAATTGCTCTGTAGTTTGGCAGAAGTAAAATGTACTGAATTTGACTTAATGTTCCAAATAAACACTTTTTAATTTTTTTCATTTCTTTTTTTTTATTTGGGCCTGGGGTAAAGAAATAAAGAAGTAGGTCATACCCTGTCCATTTGATCCGGGGTGACGATGACACATCTCCTCAATTCAGCTAAGAACCCGCACAGCTGTTCCTCGACGGTAGAGTTCATTAACTCCACGGCAAGTAGAACCGTCTGCGGACAAATATAATTACCATTTACTTATTTTTGACTTGCACTTTGCTCGCGACTTCATCCACCTGTATTTCGTAAATTTTGTAAATATTATAATAGCCTATAATAATAATAATAAAGCCTTTATTAAACAATCTTATAAAACACGTTTTTCTTAATACTAAAGTAAAATATTTAACGTAGACACTGTTTTCGCGAAGATTGTCTTGCTACTCAGCATAGGCCTTCCCTAAAGCCTGCCATAAAGTGCGGTCTTGTGTCTTCCTTCTCCATGTGGCAACTGCTATTCTTTTTATGTCGTCTTCCCATCTCCGACGCTGCCTTCCTCTCTTTCGTCTGTGTTGTCTTAGACACCATTCGGTCACATCCTTAGCCCATTTGTCTTTTTTGGCCTATATTACTCGGTAAAGATCTAGCTTTCAAATGGTGAAAGAATTTTTAAAATCGGCCGAGGAGTTCTTGAGTGAAATCAAAACAAATAATCACATTTTTCATTCTTTCAAAACCAAAGGAAAAACGCTAAAAAATACTCACATGATCCTCATATTTACAATAATCTATACTAATATTATAAAGCTGAAGAGTTTGTTTGTTTGTTTGAACGGGGTAAACTCAGGGACTACTGGTTGGAATTGAAAAAATCTTTTAGTGTTGAATAGTCCATTTATCGAGGAAGGCTTTAGGCTATATAACATCACGCCACGATCAATAGGAGCGGAGCATAAATGAAAAATGTTGCAAAAACGGGAAAAGATATTCCTTTTTGAGAGCTTCCGTTGCGTGCGCTGCGAAAACGGTTTAAGTTACGTAAATATCACGTATGAAGGAATTGTTCCTATTTAAAAGTTCTATATAGCTATTTACGAGTACGATATAGCTCAATTTAATAAGTTGGATAGTCGATTTATCTAGAAAGGTTATAAGCTATATTATTTGTTGTAGACGAAGTTGCGTGGGTCAGCTAGTAATTATATAAGAATAGAGGGTAGTTACCTCATACACGAGCTCATGATGGAAATGTGGCACTTCAAGTTCTCGTACACAACGCATGGCTTCCGTCAGGTCACTGGAGGTCAGGTACTCCTTGAGTAGCAACTGGATCTGGCGAATGAGAGACTTCACGGGCCTGCGAACGAGATAGCATAAGCATTAAGCATCGTGTAATGTTCCCACAGCTGGGACACAGGGGGCCTATTCTGAGCCCGTCCGAAAGTACTAAGTAACCTCGAAATTAAACCAACTCCCTATCTATACAGGGTGTAAACGAACCCTTCACGCATCCGTCAACCAAGCATTCTGTACATCAAACTAAGTACCCCTACGCAAAAATTTTTGCTGGGAAATGACTTTTTTTTTGGGGTCAAAAATCACATTTTACGGTAAAACTCAAAGTAGCACTCTTAAAACATTGTGCTAGTGGATGCTTTGAATAGTAAACGGGTCATGGAGGTAATTTAAGTAAAGTTAATCCTGAAATACTAGTATTTATAAAAACAGTTGTGAAAATTTTGGAACTTTGACCCCCAATATCTCCGTAACTAGGAGGTTCCCAGGTATGGTCTAGAACAAAAAAATAATCGCAGTGGTGGGCAGAACAAATGCCCTTCGTTTGCGTTAAGGGTACTTTTACACCCTATATAATGAATCGCCGAAATGTATGTACCCGCATAACTTCCGAACTACTGCACAAAATTGGATGAGTTTTTCTTTTTTGTGATTGTTATTTTTCGGACAAGGTTTGTATAAAATAAAAGATTTATTTTTAGGTAGTAGGTAGGTAGTAGGTAGGTAGGTAGTAGGTAGGTAGGTAGTAGTAAGGTAGGTGGTAGGTAGTTAGGAAAAAGGACATAGCAATGGTATAGCTAGTTATTTTTAAAAATACACCTGGAAGTATGGACATTTATACATACAACTGTCCAATCGTGTTGAAATGTATGTCCGTAAGTGATCCAGATTAGGAAACCTCCAGAGCCGAAGTAGACCTCCAGGCCTCCTCTCTAAGGGAGGAAATGGGCTATCTAAATAGGCTATATAAAGTAACTCTGTCTGTCTGTTGCGCTTTCACGCCAAAACTACTGAACCGATTTAAATGAAATTTGGTACACAATAGTCTAGAGCCTGAGAAAGGACATAGGCTACTTTTTAATGCGAAAAAGGGTTGTAAGGGGGGTTGAAAAGGGGGGATGAAAAGATTACGTCTTTTGGTCGCGATAAGCTACATCCACGCGGACGTAGCCGCGGGTTCACATTATGCAAGAAGATTTTTTTAGTCACCGTCCAAATTTTTTTTAGGCATTAGGTATAATTCACTAACACCATTTTTGAAAAAAAATCGATACGTAAAATTTTCATATTAAATAATTTTCTCGAAAGAATTATCCGCTATCCGTGAAACGTTAAAACTTTGTGATGTGATATCTCAATATTTTTGTATTGGGTGATAATAAAAGAAAAAACACGTATTCAATAATTTTCGCCAAAGATAATAATGTAATAATAATACCTACATCAGAATTTCGACGGTGACTAAAAACTCATCTTGTATAACTCCATGTAAAATACTGGTATTCAGCTGCATCCGGTTAGACTGGCAGCCGACCCCAACATAGTTGGGAAAAGGCTAGGCAGATGATGGTCAGGAAACATCCCTATTAAAAAAATGACGATATTTACCTGATGCCTCCGCCGACTCCCCAAATGTTATCAAGCCGCACCATTCCTTGTTTCATAGAGAGCAGGGTCTCCGCCCTATTTATAGCTTGTCTGAAACCAAAACATTATCATTTAGAAAGCAACTCTTGTCGAGGTCGGTTCACGGATGGGTGACCATCATTACATATCGAGTTTCCTTCATGCATCGGAAAGCACGTTAACCCGTTCTTGAGGAAGATCTTTAGGAGATCGTTAACAGAGCTCGTGGCTTAATAATAACTGCCACTCGAGTCGATATTTAGGTTAAGCCGCGCTTGCCTAGGTTGGTTTGTGGATGGGTGACCGCTTATTACATACAGAGTTTCCTCCGTGCTTCGGAAATAAGACGTTGTTCCTGGCTGTCACAGTCGTAACGAGTAATCAGTGACCCAGTCTGACATCCAGTCTCACTAAGGGTTATTACCCAGTATTAACTGGGTTGTGGAGGTCAGATAGGCAGTCGCTCCATGTAAAATACTGGTATTCAGCTGCATCCGAATAGATGAGCTACCTAACGCACTGATAATTTTACTTCCAAAGTCAGTTGGAAGCCTTTCTAATAGGTGGACCGATGACCTGGTGAAGGTTGTGGGGATATGCTGGATGCGAGACGCACGGGACCGGTCAATGTCGGCTGAAATGATGATCATTATCAGCCTGTAATGTTCCCACTGCAGGGACTCAGGCCTCCTCTCTAGGAGAGGGATGGGCTGTGATCCACCACGCGGTCCCAGTGCGGGTTGGTAGATGTCACATGTCTTCGAATTTTTTGGTTCTAAGTTTCCTCACAATGTCCTCTCTCAAAATGGTGAAGACCATTTTGAGAGCAGTGGTGATGAAATAAATTACACAAAGTAATGCGCCTGACTGGGTTCGAACGTACGACTTACTGGGCCACCACGATGATGATGATGATGTTAAACTCACTTGGCGTGCGCATTAGCATCAGTCTTATCCTTAGCGGTCTGCACAAACCGAGGAGGTAGGCAGTCGTCGGCCACACAACGCGCTATGAAGTTAGATAGTAGTACGGCTGCGTCTGGCGTATCCAGGCTGTATTGCCAACTTGGGAGTTTTCCCCCCAAATTTAGGAGGTAAATAAGTCAATTGGGATTTTTTTTAGGGATTTAATCAACGTTAAAAACAGTTTAATTTTATTTTTTAGGGGGAGTTTCAATTAATTGTGTTGTGATTTTAAGGGTTTTTAATTTAAGCTTTAGGGTAAAATATTCTTGAGAGTTGGCAACACTGTATCCAGGCTGTCATTTATAAATCTTTGACGGTCGTAACGAGTAGACAGTGACCCGAAAGTCTGACATCCAAGTCACCAAGGGATTTTATCCGGTACTAACTGGGTTGTGGAGGTCAGATAGGAAGTCGCTCCATGTAAAATACTGGAATTCAGCTGCATCCGGTTAGACGGGAAGCCGACCCTAACGTAGATAGGAAAAGGCTAGGCAGATGATGCGTCGTAAGTAGCCAGCCACTTGGGGGAGGCCTATGTCCAGCAGTGGACGTCGTTCGGCTGAAATGATGATTATGATGATGTTAAACTCACTTGGCGTGCGCATTAGCATCAGTCTTATCCTTAGCGGTCTGCACAAACCGAGGAGGTAGGCAGTCGTCGGCCACACAACGAGCTATGAAGTTAGATAGTAGTACGGCCGCGTCTGGAGTGTCCAGGACTAGGTCTGGAAGCTTCTCTAGAAGACGTTCGAACGCTGGAAGAGAAGAGAAGGATTTAAATATTATTTTGGGTGAAAGGAAACGAGTCAAAATCAAAAATCAAAAGTCATTTATTCAAACTAGGCTGATAATCAGCACTTTTCGAACGTCAAAATTTACTTTACTTTAGTTATTTACAAGTGACAGTCCCCCAAAACGCCCACCCTTCGACACTTCCTAGTGTTTTAGCTGGAAAGAAGAAGTGGCGGAACAAACTCCCCAGCAACACATCTGTCTTTTTGGTTAGAAGAACCAGACTCGATACAATAGAAAGTATAGATCGTATCATAGGTATTATGAAAGTGTGTATGTGTGTGTGTGTGTGTGTGTATACAGGATGTAAACGGACGGACACTTTACAAAGCCGTCAACCAAACATTCTGTACATCAATCAAACCAAGTAGCTCTAAGCAAAAACTATAATTATTGCTGAGATTCGACTTCTTTCTCACGTCGGTGAAAAATCACGTTTTGCGATAACTTTAACTGCCGCACTCAGAGAGCTTTAATGATTACTTAGCCCATCACTTAGTAAAGGTTTTGACAGTTTTGTCATACAAAAGTATGTCAAATCTTTACTAAGTTTCGGCTTAAGTAATGATTAAATATCTCTGAGTACCGCAGTAAGTAGCACATTCAAAACACTATGCTAATGGTTGCTTTGAATAGTGAAAGGATCAAGGAGGTAATATAAAGTAAAATTCGGAACTTTGATCCTCGATATCTCCGTAACTAGAAGGTTCTTAGGTATGGTCCAGAATAAAAAAAATATGGCAATGACGGCGAGAATAAGTACCTTTTGGCTATGTTAAGGGTACTTTTCTCATCCTCTAACTGCGGTACTCAGAGATATTTAATGATTAATTAAGCCGTCACTTAGTAAAGATTTGACATATTTTTATATTTTTGTATGACAAAACCTTAACTAAGTGATGGCCTAAGTTATCATTAAAGCTCTCTGAGTGCGGCAGTACAGTAGGTGTTGCTAGGATCTAATAGGCAGTCGCTCCATGAAAAATACTCGTAATCAGCTAGACAGCCGACCCCAACATAGTTTAAATTCGACAAATGATGATGGAAGTGACCCTCATTGCATACCGAGTTTCCTCCGTGTATCGGAAAACACGTCAAATTTTTGGCCCCGGCTTTCATGTACATCTTTGACAGTCATTACATGTAGTCAGTGGCCCGAAAGTCTGATAACCAGTCTCACCAGAAGGGTATTTCATAACCTTGTATTAACGGGGTTGTGGAGGTCAGATAGGCAGTCGCTCTATGTAAAATACTAGTATTCAGCTGCAACCGGTTAGACTGGAAGCCGACCCCAACATAGTTGGGAAAAGGCTAGGCAGATGATGAAACCTTCCTCTTGAATAGGGGATCGGACAAAAAAAACTAATTAGTCCGTCGGATAGATTTCCAAAAAATATTGAACACATATTTTTTCTTTTTTCACATAAACAAAAAATTAAGACGATACAGTGCTTCGAAAACTCGTGAACTCCTCGAAAACGTCACATTTCAGTACATTTTTTACCCACAAATGACGTCACAACCCCCCACTCATGATCTTTGACGCGTTTTATCTTCGTCAATTTTTATTAATTTGATAAAACAAAAAACACGTATCCAATATTTTTCGATAATCTAACTGACGGACTAATTAGAATAATATTTTTTTGACTCAGTCCGATCCCCTATTGAACAAATCTATGCGAGAGGCTAGACAGTTGATGATGGTGGTAAACTCACCAAATCCAATATCCTTGGTCGAGAAAACCCTCCCGTAGAGGTCAGATATGAGCACGGAGGCCATCTCGCAGTGTGAGGGCTTGTGGTCCAGAGCTATTTCCACGATCGTCTCGCAAATCTGTTGAAACAACATCAATGATTAGTTAGCACATAACAGAAAATCGGCTCTAAGTTAGGCCTCATTTACGGACACGCGGGGCGTCGCGCGGCGCGTTGTGCGTTTTTAATTCAAACACATGGCGATGTATGAAAACGTTAACGATTTCAAACGTCGATTTTACGAGAAGCGATTTTTCGCTCGTTAGTTTAAAATGCAGCCTTCGTTGCGGTGGACGCGCCTCTCAGTAAATTAATAAAAAAACTCGAAACGCGCTGCACGCGCCGCGAGACGCCCTGCGTCTCCGTAAACGAGCCCTTAGACTGTTGGCAATTTAATAATTATGATCCTGATGTGTCCCACTGCAGGGCAAAGGCCTCCCTTCCCTCTTTCCATATAATGTTTGAGCTTAATCCTTTACATGAAAGTCCAGCTCGTGACGCGATCTCCTTCTGGGCCTACCGCGTCGCCTAGTTCTGTTATTCGGAACCCAATCAGTGGCCACTTTAGCCTAATTTTGGAGCGACATGCGGCAGATGTGGCCCGCCCAGTTCCATTTTTATTTGGTGGCATGCCGAAGAAAAATGTTTCGGTGGCAATACCGAAGGAAAACAGTTTCGATGGCAATGTCGAAGGAAAACTGTTTCGGTGGCAATGCCGAAGGAAAACTGTTTCGGTGGCAATGCCGAAGGAAAACTGTTTCGGTGGCAACGCCGAAGCAAAACTGTTTCGATGCCAAGTTCAAATCATCCATTTTTATTTGTATGCCTTTTTTTTATGGTGGGTGGAAAATCATCAAATGACCCCTCCCGCTCTTGGGCAGAGCGAAAGGGAGTGTCAGACTTCTACTGACTAAAAACCATCCATGTTCCTTCTTAGCCCTTCATGTCGATGCCACGGTATCTGCGAACAACCCGCAGCCCCGACGGGCGTCGGCCCTTGCGGGCCCCTTCCATGTTGCTGACATCTTTATGAGGCGCGCGTGGAACACGAACGCGCCGTCGACACGGCTTGTCGTCGTCATAAGACGGACGGACGGCGAGCTTACCCATCACTCACCGTCCACAGGCCCGCGTCTACGGTGGCCGGAAGCCATCACGTGGCCCCCGACGCCCGGAGCGCCTCCCGCGGCGGCTGGGACGAGAGGTTCTCTCCCTCTCACGTTCCGCCACCTCCTTCGCTAGCATCACTGCTTCGCAGAAGGAGGCGACGGCGTCCCATTCCTCCTCGCCCCGGACCATGGCTTATTTGTATGCCTTGAGTTGCGTATGCACGAGTTTTCAAAGCACTGTATCGTCTTCATTGTTTGTTTACGTGAAAAAAGAAAAAATACGTGTCCAATATTTTTTGGAAATCTATCTGACGGACTAATTAGATTTTTTTAGTTAACTACCCTATTGCCTTTAACCGAGCACAAATCAAAACTCCGTAGCTCCTACTGACAAATTCCTGACGGGAAAGCCATTATTATTTTCTCAAACACGGAAATTCAGAACCTATGCTCAGTAGCTCTTTGTAGAAGAATTAATTACACATAATCTATTCTCCTAAATTGGTTAGTTAATTTGTGTGTGGTTTTTGCTAATTGATAATAAATAGTCTTTACTACATATCATAATGGAATATGACTTTGTGCCTATTAAAAAACATTATAAAATATTTTTTAATGAGTTATTATTTTTTAAATACATATGTTACATTTGTGATTAATTTTAAATCTAGTTTGTTACCTTTGACAATTTAATCTGTTAGTAATAATGAAATTGTTTGTTGTGTTTTGTCTTATTTTTATTAATTTTTTTTATTTTTGTAATTTACCAGTACAATTATATGATCCAACTGTTGATTGAAATAAATGGATTGAAATTAGGCTCGTCCTCTATAACATAGGTTAAACGTAGCTGTGAGTGTACAGACATGAGCACTTTTATGTATAAGTACACTTGGAAGATTCTAGAGAGATTTTCTCGCAGAGTAGCTGAGATTAAAGTTATATTTCATAATTGGCTATTCGACCACTGTTAAAAATTCACGAAAATGTTATGTTATTTCAAAGAAATAACACGATGTGTGAAAAAAGTGATAAAACCGATAAAATAATGGAGTAACTACATGCTTAAGAAGTTTTTGGTGGGGGCACTTTCTATGCTTGTCGCGCGAAACGGCCATTTGTACTACGTAACCATGGCGGTATGAAATATGACGTCACGTTTTGTATAGCGCTGTCTTTGCTTAACACGTCATTTAAAATCAGTTAAAACTAAGCCATTTTTGATCGAATTTATTATTTTTTTCACACATCGTGTTATTTCTGTTAGTTCTTTGAAATAACATAACATTTTCGTGAACTTTAAACAGTAGTCAAATAGCCTATTGTATGGGTACCAAAACAGTATGTTTGTAACTACATAAAATTACAATAAAGAAATTAGGAGAAAATCACTTTTAAAAGTCACTACGTGTATTCATATTAGTCCTCGAAAATGTACACCTCTACCTAATCCTTCGGGGATTACAGGCGTGATGTTATGTTATGTGTGGAAGTATCTTACCAGGTGGCTTCTCTTCGCCGTGACGAACTCGAGGAGGTCCTCAGCAGCAGCATTGGTGTCTCCATTTTCAAAATACTCCAAGATAACAGGCTCCGACTTGCGCTGAAATCAAGACAATGAAATGAAAAAAATTATTTGCTAGAATTGTAGTACAATATACACATAGCACAGTTACACAATCCGCTAAAATTAGCATGCAAAATTAAATATTCAATATTTTATTTTATTTTGCACGCTAAGCTAGCATCGAATATAATTGGTATATTTTAATAGTAAAAATGTCAATAATGTTTCAATAAATAAGAATAGCAAAATATCAACGTAAATCTGTAAGGTTAAGGTATTCAAAGAATCAAATTTTTTATCAATAAATCATCTGAATAATGCTGTTTTAACACGATTCATTGACATTCTATATTATGATTTTGGTGGTTTAATAAATATTGTTTTTAAACTTCCAATAAATTTGGACAACAGAACATCAATGTTCTATGTTAACTAGCGACCCGCCCCGGCTTCGCACGGGTGCAATGTACTACATACAAGGTTTAAACGAAGCCATTCACTAAGCATTATGTACATCAAACTAAGTACCCCCCACAAAAAAATTTGCTGGGAAACAACTTTTTTTTGGGGTGAAAAATCACGTTTTGCAGTAAAACTTAATGTGGCAAACTCAAAACATTGTGCTAATGGATGATTTGAATAGTATACGGGACATGGAAGGAATTCAAGTAAAAGCATTGCCTTATTGTGATATTGAAAAAAAAAACTTGTGAACAATTCGGAACTTTGACCTCCAAATATCTCCCTAAGGGCTCGTTTACGGAGACGCGGGGCGTCGCGCGGCGCATGCAGAAGGCTCGTCTCGAGCTTTTTTATTTATTTACTTATAGGCGCGTCCACCGCAACGAACGCTGCATTTTAAACTAACGAGCTAAAAATCGCTTCTCGTAAAATCAACGTTTGAAATCGTTAACGTTTTCATACATCGCCATGTGTTTGAATTAAAAACGCACAACGCGCCGCGCGACGCCCCGCGTTTCCATAAATGAGGCCTAACGATAAGGTTCCCCAGGTATGGTCCAGAACAAAAGTGTGATCGCAATGACGGGGAGAACAAGTACCTTTCCGCTTCGTTACACCCTTTATAAACCTTCCTCTTGAATCACTCTATCCATTGCTGAAAACTGCATTAAAATCCGTTGCGTGGTTTAAAAGGTCTAAGCTTACAAACAGCAGGAGCGATTTTGTTTTTAACCGACTTCCAAAAAGGAGGAGGTTCTCTATTCGTGTATATGTACTTTTTTTAATGTATTTTCACCGATATCGCCTACAATTGTAGAACGATTTTTTAGGCAAATAAATGTTTCTATTCTATTCTATCTTTGACATGTTTTATTTTCGTCAATTTTTATTAATTTGATAAAACAAAAAACACGTTTTCAATATTTTTCGATAATCTAACAGACCGGACTAATTAGATTTTTTTGGTGAAATACCTTATCACTGGCGTGATTAAGTATAATGAAAGACAAGTATGTTTAGATGGTTTTGGGCATGTGGAGAGGAAGAGTGAAAGGCAACTAACAAAAGATTTACAGACTCCCTAGAAAGACATCATCATCATCAGCCTATAATGTTCCCACTACAGGGACTCAGGCCTCCTCTCTAGTACAGGGATGGGCTATAATCCACCACGCGGGCCCAGTGCGGGTTGGTAATGTCACATGTCTTCGAATTCATGGTTCTAAGACAATGCCGGTTTCCTCACGATGTTTTCCTTCACCGTTTTGAGAGCAGTGGTGATGAAATCAATTATACAAAGTAATGCGCCTGACTAGGTTAGAACCCACGTCTCACTGTTCGTAAGTCGGGGCCGCTACCACTGAGCCACCACTGCTCTCGCTAGAAAATTCAAAGTCAAAGCATTTATTTCAATTAAACCATTACTGGTACTTTTGAATGTCAGAAGAACAATTCATAAAACTAAACTACGAGTGCAATACGTCATCCCGAAAGCCACCACGCCGAACCACACGCCGCCGAATGCCCGCAACAACGAACACTGCGAGCACGAAAGCACGCAGCGACGCACACCGCAACAACGAATGCACGAGACTCCAAATCACGGAACAACGAATGCACGCCGCAACGCGCAACCGCCACCTCGCGACCCGGAGCCCCGCGCACCCACCGCCACCCCGCACCCACAGCACTCGCCGCCGCAGACATCCGGCGACGCGCAACTCGACGCAGCAACCCCCGGGACGACGCATTGCACTCCTAAGCTACAGTCACAGTCACAAGGCATAATAACTTGTGAAAGTACTGTAGTTGCCCATTCCCTAGCGTAGATCTCTATGGAGAAGAGAAAGACATACATTGACCTTATTGGCGAGGTTCTTCAGAAAGGACAGGTGAGTAGTACTCGCAACCGGCGTGTATGACCAGATTTATGAACGTTGACGAGGCAAAAGGAGTATGTAAGGATCGTAGCAGTTAGCGCTCTGTGGTTTCTGCCTACCCCATGGGGAAAAGGCGTGAGTTTTGTGAGTTTATGTTGTGAACGATAAGCTATCACGATGTGGTTAGTAACTGTTCTAATAATATGATTATTAATAATACAAAAGACTTGTTATTGTTTACTCAGTAATAATCTTTTGAAGATAAGCGTTTAAGATATAATATTACATTGTTATTATTTATTTACAGACGTTTTACATTGGGACAAGCCCGCCACACTATTCCCAAACCATTGTAACTCCTGTGCGCCAGAATAAACAGGGGCGACCACCAGTACAGCGCCGAGACAATGAAGCTCGACGAAGTCCCAGAGAAACGATTTAACTTCCCTATTCCTATTTGATAAAACAAAAAAAAAGTATCCAATATTTTTCGATAAGCTAACAGACGGACTAAACAGAATCATATGTTTTTCAGTCAGTCAAGTACCCTGTTACTTAAAAATAACTGGTGAAATGTGGGCGTACTATTAGCTCTTCTTCTTATCGTGTGGGCAGTAAGGTCTAACGACCCCACACACCCTAGTGTCAGAGTTTCTGAACCGCCTCAAAGGCCTCTGACATGGTTTGACGACCGCCATTTGGCGGACGGGACCACCGGTTTATACGTGCATTCCGAAGCACGGAATCATCTTTTTTATCAGACAATCAGGTGATTCAAGCCTGCAATGTCCTAGGCAAACTGGAAACAACTTTACAAGGTATGCTTCCCGTGGGAATCGAACCCACGACCTCCGGGTCGCTAGGCAAACGCCTAAACCACTCGACCACGGAGGCAGTACGCTTCTGCCTAACCGTTCGGGGATTACAAGCGTTATATTATGGAAAATTCGATAGATTAATTTTGGTCGTTCAATAACAAGTCAACGTGTATAAATTCGTAAGTAAATTATTCTTGTAAACACATAATACCAAGGTCGATTGAGAGGAATACGCGCAAACAACACAACTGAGTTTGTCACGCGATTTTATACTTTAACACAGGGTGATAGAGACTTAGCATTTCAAGCTGGATATCCACGCGAATTTAATCTTTAAGGCTACTCCATAAAGCCTAAAACAGTTTGTGTGTACAATAATAATATTTGAGCGATAAAATTCTTTGTTTTTGTTCTTTTATAAAGATTGTAAGTTATTACGAAGAGCTCGTGGCTAAATAATACCAGACACTCGAGTTAATCTTTAGGTTAAGCCGCGCTTACTTGGGTTGGTCCGGGGATGGGTGACCACCTGTTTCATACCGAGTTTCGTTCGTACCTCTAAAAGTACGTTAAGCCGTCATTTCATCATTTGTATATCTTTGGCAGTCGTTACAGGTAGTCGGTGACCAGGGCCCCGAGTCTGCTATTCAATAGTGTCAGAATGGTCTATCATTGATCTCATAATTGTTGATTTTGACAACACCAAACTTGTCAAAATCAACAATTATGAGGAGATCAATGATAGACCATTCTGACACTATTGAATAGCAGACTCGGGGCCCTGAAAGTCTGACAACCAGTCTTACCAAAAGTGGTATGGTATTACCTAGTACTAACTGGGCTGTGGAGGTCAGCTGATAGGCAGTCGCTCCATGTAAAATACTGGTAATTAGCTGCATCCGGTCAGACTGGAAGCCGAACCCTAGCCACAAGCTCCTCGCCAGACGATTATGATGAATCGATTGACACCTCATTCATCAAAATCGGCTCAGTAGTTTCGGCGTTACAGTGGCCAAACATACTGATAAATGCATAACTCTTCATTTTGGCTTAGCAGTACATACCTACATAAACTCACACCCATTTTCTACGGGGGTAGGCGGAAACCACAGAACGCCACCTGCAACGATGTTTTTTTTTTTTTGGGCGTGTGGAAAATCGTCAAATAACCCCTCCCGCTCTTGGGCAGAGCGAAAGGGAGTGTCACACTTCTACCGACTAAAAACCACCCATGTTCCTTCCTAGCCCTTCATGTCGAGGCCGCGGTATCTCTTGCGAACAACCCGCAGCCCCTACGATCCTTACATACTCCTTTTGCCTCGTCCACATTCATACATCTGGGGGTCTAAAATGACCACCTTAGCATGAACAATATGAATTGCTTTAAAAAGTGTAAAATGGACGTTTCATAATATTAACTGCGTATGTGACCATTTAGGAAAATAGATCATAATTGGAAAAAATATTAATAGGGTAGTTAACAAAAAAAAATCTAATTAGTCCGTCAGATAGATTTCGAAAAAATATTGGACACGTATTTTTTTTCTTTTTTTCACGTAAACAAACAATGAAGATACAGTGCTTTGAAAACTCGTGTGACGTCATATTCTAAGACATTAGTATGACATGTTTTACCGGTGAGTGACGCCACAAACTTCCATTCAAATGTTTGATGCGTTTTATCTTCGTCAATTTTTATTGATTTTTGATAAAACAAAAAATACGTATCGAATTTTTTTCGATAATCTAACAGACGGACTAATTAGAGTTTTCGAAGCACTGTATCGTCTTCATTTTTTGTTTATGTGAAAAAAGATCAAAATATTTTATTATATTACTTTTTTTTTGTCCGATCCCCTAAACACTACTTCTTTTAAACCTAAGTTAAGTAGTAGTCGGTTAAAAAGGGTCTCTTATAGTATGCTATGCATGTACCATACGGCTATACGAGGCCATAGAGTTCATTGACTCCAAGATAAGGTCAAACGCATTAGGTCACTCCATTGCTTGCCAAGTGAGTGACGACACTTTACAAGGCATGTTTATGCTATGCATGCCAGACTCAGACATGGTGGATTTATATGCAAACACGCGCCATTTTAAGTTAAAACAAAATACCTCGTACGTAGTTGGGTTTATAATTTTAGTATAATATTATAACGGGGTGGTGTCTGCAACTCCACGACGAAAGCACGGCTTTACGTACTTTGCGAGACTTAACCCACTTATTACTATCGTCCTCTTAAAAGGACGGCGCATAAACAAAAATCTTGTGATTAATGAGGGTAAAGTAAACAAATATTGTTGGTGACATTTCAAAGTTGGATTGTGTGGCAGTACAATATAAGTATTGTGAGTGGTATAACGCTTTATTATTAATCAGTTTTGGAGCTCTTGTTTTACGGTAAATTTATCATGACTGATATGAGGTGAGTTATTTTATTATTATTAAAAAATCGTTTTTTTTGACAGTGAATAATAAAACTTTCACATCTCTTCTAAGTGAATTAAATTAAATATAGGTACCAACTGTCATTTTTGATACTTTTTTTTGGTGCAACATTTGGTGTTCTTTATAAAGCCCAATAGTAATATCTACTACTACTTGATACAAAAAAATGTTTTGTTTTGTCAGGAGAGTTTTTGGAAGAGGATGGGAGTCGCAACTTCATGAAATCATGGAAGAATTGGAATTTGATGAGGAGGCTCCTATTCCTGACAGCATCACATTTTTTCCACCAGAAAATTGTAATTGTCTGACCTGTCTACAGACAGGTTAGGTCAAAATATTGGTTTATACCGAACATCAATACGAGGAAAAAAATGGTATTTTCCATTGATATGTCACGCACTAGACATTTTTTTTTTTTTTTTTTTTTATCAGCCTATATTGTCCCACTGCTGGGCAAAAGCCTCCCCCATAGCCTTCCACTCTTCTCTCTGTGTGGTTTTCCCCGTCCAATTCGTCATAAACGCTTCTAGGTCGTCACGCCAGCGTTTTCTAGGCCTCCCTCGGCGACGACGCCCGTCTTCTGGCACCCACTGGGTGACGACTCTAGCCCATCGGTTCTGATCCATCCTACAGACATGGCCCGCCCAATCCCACTTCAAGCCAGCAGTTTTATTTGCCACATCAGCGATTCCAGTTTTTAAGCGTATTGTGGTATTACGTATTCTGTCGCTGAGCTTTATACCCAATACGCTTCGTTCCATCGCCCTTTGGCAAACCTTGAGTTTGGACTTTTGTGACTCGGTCAGAGACCGAGACATGGCAGTTCAAAATGCTTGGCAACTATACCAAATCGATGGCAGAGATTGTGATCATTTGCAATGCTAGAAACATATCGTAGAACGGAAAACAGAAAATCAGGTCGCACTTCACAAAACTATCACCAAAATTCTCGGTATGATAATAAGAAGCACCTTGTAAAATATAACGAAACGCAGTTGAGGTGCGTGATTTGCCACAAAAAAGCCAATTTCTCGTGTAAAACGTGTGAAGTTACATTACATCCAAAAGAATGTTTTGAAACGTACCATACGAAATAATGTTTTTTTTTAGTATTATTATTTTTTTCCATTATCTTTACTTTTTTCATGATTTTATGTAATAAAGAAACGACACTAAAGACACTTCGTATTTTCTTTTGATTTACTTGAACAAGTAGTACATATTACTAATGTCCTTTTAAAAGGACACCGATTTCCCGGTTTCCCAACAGGTTTTAATTTTTTTTTGCATTTTTCCTAATCATCTGATTATACAAGGATACATATATCTGAATTTCATTGCAATTGGATACAAAAAGTCTATTCAGTAATAAGTGGGTTAATTGCATTTCTCGTTCTTCGAAAAAAAAAACGGTTCCGTATAGTGTCGGACGTAAAGAATAGCACCATCCCATATCTTCCCGTGGGTGTCGTAAGAGGCGACTAAGGGACTTACCAGAGAATGGGCAGCAGCGTTCTCTGTGCCTTCCTAACAACCATACTGCGATCGCCAACCCGAAGCCAAGCGTGGCGATTACGGCAAATCCACCCCTTCTGGGGGAGGCCTGTGGCCAGCAGTGGACGTCTTATGGCTGAAATGATGTTGATGAGGCAAGGGAGCTTGCCTTTTTGTGGATGGGAAATCATCAAATAACCCCTTCCGCTCTTGGGCAGAGCGAAAGAGAGAGTAAGACTTCTACTAAAAACCACCCATGTTCCTTCTTAGCCCTTTATGTCGAGGCCGCGGTATCTTTTGCGAACAACCCGCAGCCACGACGGGCGTCGCCTCTTCCATGTTGCTGACTTCTCTTTGAGGCGCGCATGGAACACGAACGCGCCGTCGACACGGCCTGTCTTCATACGACGGACGGACGGCGAGCTAGCCCATTACTCACCGTCCACAGGCCCGCTAGTATACCAAACCCTCGAGGATTACAACCACCATGAACAGTAAAATGTACTCACGACAACTTCCTCAGGTTCAGCTTCAACAATGATCTGCTTGAACTCGACATCTCCGTTGGTGATGGCTTCAGAATCGTAGTTGGGGTCATTGGCGTCTTCTACGTATTCCTCCAGGAGTTCAGACCCCGGGGCACCCCAGACACCCTTGCCGCCGGCTCCACCTGGTGAGAATATTCTACGTTTATTGGTGACTCTTTAAATTACGTATTTGTATGAGTACCTTGGGACCCGAAAAAGTGATAAATGATGATGCTTAAACATACTCAGCGTTTAATTTTTCCACAGCTTGGACACAGGCCTCCTCTCCACGAGAGGAGAGGAAATCACACTTAATATTATAAAGGCGAAAGTTTGTGTGTGAGTGTGTATCTTTGTTACTCTTTCACGCAAAAACTACTGAACAGATTTGGATATAATTTGGTACACAGATATTTTATAACCTGGATTAACACATAGGATAGTTTTATCCCGATTTTATCTTCCCGTGGGATAATTTTCGAGTTGAAGCGGGTGAAGCCGCTGGCAACAGCTAGTAGGCTATAAAAACACTACGCGAGCCCGGTGCGGGTTGGTGATGTCACATGCCTTCGAATTTTAAGACATGGCGGTTTCCTTACGTTTTGAGAGCAGTGGTGATGGAATAAATTACACATAGTAATGCACCCGCCTGGGTTCTCACCTACGACTTAGTGTTTGCAAGTCAGAGCCGCCATGACTGGTCCACCGCTGCTGTTCTAAAATGATGATGGATGACGAGAAATATTTTTTTTTTTTTGGAACATGTCCGCCACACGCAAAAGGGTAGGCAGATGATGTACGAGCGAGATAGAACGCATGACGCATCGCGTGACCTTGTCGTTTTAAACAAAGGGTTACCATGGCAACGCAACACAGCGCGTTTGTAAACGTTGTTTAGTCAATTATAGACGGCACGGTTGGCGCAGTGGCTGAGAGATTGGACTGCTGCGCTGCGTGTCGCGGGTTCGATCCCCGCACGGAACAAATATTTGTATGGCCTACAGATAGTTGTTTCGGGTCTGGGTGTGTTTGTGTATGTGAGTTTAAATGTTTGTAAACGCACCCACGATACAGGAGAAATTTCTAGTGTGGGGCAAAGTTTAAAAAAAATAAAGCTACATTATTTGTTCAAAATGAATATTTCCTACAGCCTGGTCTAGTGGTGGTCTTGGGTACAATTCCTGAAGTGTTATTGGGTTTTTCCAACAGGAATTTCTCAGTAGTGGGCACAGAGTCTGGATTTGTGTCCGGTTGATGGCAATAGGCTCGTCCTCTAATACATGTATGGGACTTACATAACTGGCGAAATATGGGTGTAGTAATGGTTACACCTCTGCCTAACCCTTCGGGGATTACAGGCGTGATGTTATGAGTATTTCTTTCTACTAGTCAACCTTAGCAGTAATCTACTTAGATCTTTGACAGTTATAACAGGTTGTCTGTGGTCCGAAAGTCCCGTTGAGGCTGCGGGTTGTTTGAAACAGATACCACGGTCTCAACACAAAGGGCTAAGAAGGAACATGGCTGGTTTTTAGTCAGTAAAAGTCTGACACTCCCTACTGCTCTGCCTAGAGCGGGAGGAGTCATTTGATGATTTCCCAAAAACAAAAAAAATATATCGTCCAAAGTATTGACTTACTCTTATTACTGCGTAAGGACTGGGCGGACGGCATGTTAAAATGACGCCACAAACGTGGTCCCAATAAGGTCTTTCCTAGGCCGAAGTGAACTAGTCCACGATCGGCTCTCTTCGGGTGCGTTCGTAAATTTTATTAAAAGCTTTATTTGTGTTCTTTATACCTCGAAAATGCCACGCCACTTATACAAGGTCACGTTAACGAGCAGACTACACCAATTCTCTGTATGGCGAACGCGTCGAGCAAATGTTCGGACGACCGTATCTTTAGTTTTTATATCAATTTATGGTAGGTGGAAAATTATCAAATAACCTCTCCCGCTCTTGGGCAGAGCGAATGGGAGTGTCAGACTTCTACTGACTAAAAACCACCCATGTTCCTTAGCCCTTCATGTTGAGTCCGCGGTATCTCTTGCGAACAACCCGCAGCCCCGACGGGACCCGTAGCCCCGACGGGCTGGCTATCAGTCTTACCAAGGAAACGGTATCATATTACCCAGTATTAACTGGGTTGTGGAGGTCAGATAGGCAGTTGCTCCATGTAAAGTACTAGTATTCAGCAGATTCCAGTAAGATTGGAAGCCAACCCCAACATAGTTGGCAAAAGGCTAGACACGTGATGATTGATAGTTTCAGATTTTTTTTTATTATGTCCACACAAATATTCAATTTTATGCAATAACAAATAATACCTTGATTTCTACATTAGTCAAAGGATTTGTAACAATCTCAAAAGGATAAGGATAAGATATTAGATTATACAATTTTATCTTGTTTTGAATTAAACCCCAGGTTGTCCAAATGCATTACCGAAATAGTGTAACTAAAACAAAATAGATTTTTGTGTTTATATATTTTTTTCCTGCCTTGTTGGTCCAGTGGTCGCAATTGAGACTGCTGAGCATGATGTCCTAGGTTTGATAAGTCAGGCATAGTGTTTTCTCTCAATAATTTTTCAATAGCAGCCAAAGCTTTGGATTAGTGCCGGTTGATGCAAAAGGCTTTTTTTTGGGGGGGTTCGGAAATCATCAAATGAGTGTCAGACTTCTACTGACTAAAAACCACCCATGTTCCTTCTTAGCCCTTTGTGTCGAGGCCGCGGTATCTCTTTCGAACAACCCGCCGCCCCGACGGGTATGCAATGGATTGTACCCTAATACTTGGAACTTAAATCATAACTTGTGACATGTGTGTGGAGTTACATTAGTTACACTTCTGCCTAGCCCCTTGAAGCACAGGAATTATGTTGTTTAAAAAAAAACAACTGTCCCATGCTTACACAGTCAAATCTATGGATCAGCTGATTATTTTTAACCGACTTCCCAAAAAGGAGGAGGTTCTCAATTCAATTGGTATTTTTTAAATTTTTTATTCATCCTTGGAAAAGTTTGTATTGGATCAAAGATCCAAGATCCTTATGATCCTGCATGAAGTTCTCACAAGAATGAGGAGTTTGTGATAAGCAGAGGCCTGTACCCAGCAGTGGGTGAAGTCAGACATGATGATGATGATGAATACCATGAATATTTAGGGTTTAATAGTAACAACTTAGGTAGGTTATTGGGATTGGACATTAAATATTCAAGTGATAAAGACCAATGCAGATAAGGTTAAGAATAAACTTGAGTTTATGTAGGTATAATCTCATAACGCCTCAACAAATATAATGAATATTTAGGATTGAATAGCAACAACTTAGGTAGGTTATTGGGATTGGACATTAAATATTTAAGTGATAAAGACCAATGCAGATAAGGTTAAGAATAAACTTGAGTTTATGTAGGTATAATCTCATAATGCCTCAACAAATAAATTAAAAGATAAGACTACTTTAGTTCAGTGGCTTAAATAATAATCTATAATTATGCCTTAAGTAGATCCACCAACCATAGTTTGTTTTGGAGTAGTTGGTGTACCTACCCCCATGACAGAAAACGCGAGATACATAGATTTTTTTTTTTGGTTCAATGAGAATTTAACTTGGCATTTCCATAATTACAACCTCTGCCTACTCTCGTTGAAAAAAAAAAACTAAAGGCATTATGATACGCAGACCGATTTGACAGAAAAACAACATTATAAAAAGAATGAAACATTTATACGCTCGCTACTGTTTACCTACAATAACCCCGTCATCTATATGTTTATAATTAACCGCGTGGCGGCGACGACGCTACTAAAAATAGCCTTGATATGCGAAAGTTGTTTATATTATGGCGTTACGCAATAATCTCGCGGCCTGAAAAGCATACCATGCGCCCGGGGTTCAATAACAAAACCTAAATGTAATAATAACACCCAACTGCGCAAAAAGGTTCTGCGTATGCGTGACCTTCAAACGATGGCCCGGATGCCCTATATACAGAGAGGTATACTACGTGACTCGATGTCTCGATGTGTATAAACATTACGTAAAAAAAATACACCCCAAATGCACCTCTGTTCATGTTATACATAGCATTTTCTAGAACTTTCAAAACAACCGCTTGGGATCAGGCGGGATCGAAATAATATTGAATGAAAGGTGTGGTGTCGCCTACCTTTCTTTGGCAGACCTCGTCCATGGCCGTTGCGCGGTCTACGGCTGTTCTTCCAGCTTCGATATTTAGGTAACGGCGTCACAGCCGATGTTGCAGCGTTTGCCGGCGCCTCCTTGCTATTAGAGCGCCAAAACTTCTTATTTTTGCGACGCAGACGCTCCGAATGGGAGGTGGCGGCGTCTCCGGCGCCTTCGTCCACAACCGGCTTTTCGTTATCGTCTACCGCCACGTTTTCAGAATCCGAAGCGAAACGCTCGACTTCCATGGCGGCGGCGAAACGAAGGTTTATTATTGCAAATCGAAGTTGGACACCTACAGAGAAGTCGAAATAGAATCTAATGAGACTCGCACAAAAAATGTGGGTCACGTTTATTTTGTTTATAGGTACGATAAACAATGGATCGCACGACGCACGTATTTGTTTTGGGAGCACACCGACGTGAAGTTAGTCAAATAACATGGGCGGACGACACAGATTTTTTCTTAGATTGATTTTTTGCCAAGTTGGACTCTAGTCATTTAAGTCACACATCACTTCCGTGAGCACAAAAAGACTTTGTTGAGTCTTTGGAAACGTATCCCAAAAGCACAAGAATGTTTTTTAACTAGAATTTAGCACACATCTACACAATATTAGGCCTGCGGAGGTCCCCATAAAACACAACGAACTCACTCACTCACTCGTATTAAGCTGAATTAAAAATAATTTTGGTGAGTCAATAGAATATGAATAAACATTTGTAGGCAAGGCACTCAAAAGTTTCAAAAATCAATGATTGATGGCTGATTAATTGCTACTATTAAAGCACAGCAGTGATAGCCACTCACTCACCTAAACTCACTTTCTTGCTAGGCTGTGGTGAGTGGTCACTGTGATGGTCAGTTGGTCACACAGAGTCACACTTCACTTTGAAGTTTGACGCTTGTGCACGATCGATCTGTCACTGGTCGACTTGTTTTGGTTTCATTGTATTATTATCAATCATTCTCAGCATTTGTTGATTGTTTTAGACGTTTATTTTAGGAAATTCGGGATCAAACTGAATAAAAAATGGATGTCGAAGTAGTAGCAGCCGCTGCTCTTTATGTGGGCGCCACGTTTAATTACTATTTAGCTTACCGCCGCCACTTAGCCGCTAAAAAGAGGCTTCGTCGAAGGCGTTTTTGGATGCAAGCTTTACATCACGAAAGAACTAGGTAAATATGTGGAAAAATACAAAGGAAAACTAGATTCAAAAATATACACAAACATAAAAAGCACGCTAAGTCATTGTCTGCTGTCGTTCGAAAATATTATTATTTAAGTTAGGGCTGTCAGAAACCGTTTTTGCAAGCATTGAAATACATAACTATGTAGCTGTTCCCGCTCTTCGTTGTTTTGATAGTACCCATACTTAGTTTACTCATAAAAGACGGAAATATGAGTTAACAAATTAAATACGTACAGAAAAACATCCGAATTGAGATCCACCTTTTTTTGAAGTTCGTTCAAAATACAATTTGACGTTCATTCAACAATTTACTGGTTTCAGCTCCAGCCTAAACAGCCGTTTAACTGAGTTACAAACAGGGTTAACTGGTGACTACTTCATCCATATGTCAGCCACCGACTTTGAGGACCTACTGCAAAAAATATCTCCTATAATACAAAAACAAGACACTTGCTGGAGGGAATCAATACCAGCGAAGATACGGCTGGCAATCACTCTCCGGTTTCTGGCGACAGGAGACAGCTATACCAGTTTGCACCGGTTCTTCAAGATTTCCAGTTCTTTGGTGTCGAGGATCATACCTGAAGTCTGTAGAGCTTTTGTTGTGGTTTTAGAAGACTTGATAAGGGTGAGCTTTTAATACTTTATTTAACAACCTTTCAAACCCTGTTTCATCATCATCATCATCCACATTCCACAGCCGACTTCACCCACTGCTGGGCATAGGCCCCTTTTTGATTGTGCCAAGCTCTGTTCTTGTGCCAGCCTCATCCAAGATATACCTGGGATGGTAACGATATTGTCAGCCCATCTCGCTGCCCAACGACCCACACTTCTTTTTCCAGTCCTTCAATGGAACAATAATAACAACCCTGTTCAGGAAACTATATTTATTAAAACACTAGCTGTGCCCGCGACTTCGTTCGCGTGCTTGTCGGAAACTAAAATGCGTCGCTTAGATAAAAGTACGTTAAATCATTGCCCTGCGTTAACTTACTGCCGCTGTAGAAAATAAGAAGAGGGTAATGCAAAGTACTGACTATGTCTAATACTAAAGTTTAGATGGATGGGTGTTTGTGCAACCACGTCAGAACGGCCGAACGGATCTTGAAGAAATTTGAAACAGGTACATTATAGTCGACAGGTACTGGCGTTGGCGCGTTCGTGTTCCACGCGCGCCTCAAAGATATGCCCCAAAGGACCCCTTAATTGTTGCTGCCGTCGTCTGCCGGGGCTGACGGTTGTCCGCAAGAGATACCACGGCCCCGAAACACAAAGAGCTAAGAAGAAACGTGGGTGGTTTTTAGTCAGTAGAAGTCTGACACTTTCTTCCGCTCCGCCCAGAGCGGGATGAGTCATTTGATAATTTACGAACCACAAAAAAAGGGGGGATTAGAGGCTGTTTCGAGAGGTACCTGTACCGAGTCTGGGACATCGAATCTGAAATGGAACGCCGTCACCTCCTTCTGCGAAGCAGTAATGCTAGCGAAAGAGGTGAACGTAAGAGGGACACAACCCCTCTTCCCAGGCGCCGCGGGAGACGCTCCGGGCATCGGGTGCCACGTGATGGCTTCCGGCCACCGTAGGCGCGGGCCTGTGAACGGTGAGTAACGGGCTAGTTAATCGTTCGTCAGTCCTATGACGATGGAGGCGCGTTCGTGATCCACGCGCGTCTCAAAGGGATATCAGCAACATTGAAGGGGCTCCCAAGGACCGACGCCCGAGGGAGCTGCGGGTTGTTCGAAAGAAATACCGCGGCCTCGACACATAGGGCTAACAACACACCACATCTATATAAAGACATGCTTGGTGCAGTTGCTGGACGATTAACAGTAGCACTGCGTGTCGCAGGTTCGATTCCCACACGGTACAAACAAAATATGCCGTGGGTTTTATCCAATTTTAATTTAGTTTAAAAAAAATAGTATTTTTATACTGTGTAATTGGTAAATCTTTATTTGTTGACTATTCATGAAACATATGTTTATTTAATAACACCGCGGTTTAGAAAATGACATCAAATGAATAACGCCATCTGTCGAAGACGAAGATAAACTGCTAAAAAAGAGCGATCAAACACACTATAGGGTTTAGGCTATGTAGATTTTGAAAACAGCGTCATTTAGACTAATATCTACGTACCTTTTGCTATCATTACTTATTTAAAGTTATCTTGTGAAGGCATTTATTAATAAGTACCATATTCGTTCAATAGATGTCGTTGCTTGTCTCATTCTTGACCATAATGATAAGTTCTTCTTGAAAACTATAAATGCATATATCTTTTGATAGAGAGCACCGATTACGATGAAACAAAGACTAAGTAATAGCCCAAGTTACGCACAATATTTATGTATAAAAGTTATCTACATTCGTTTCGTAAATTTGACGTGATGCTTAGTCATCGAAACAGACAAACAGATAAACAGACAAACAGACAAAAATTCCAAAAATGCTGGAAATGTGTTCTGTTGGTTATACTTTAATACCCTGACAATTTTTTTTTTTTAATATTTTCGATGTACAAAAAAGATTTTTCTACAGATTTATTATATGTATAGATTCTTCATACTCGTAGCACTAATTTACAATACATATTTTTTTTTAAATAATAAATAATAAAAATAATATATTTTTTTTTTTTTATTATATTCAAGAATTTGTGTGCAAATTTACCCCTAGGTTGGTCAGTGAATGGATACCGAGTTTCCTTTGTGCCTCGGAAAGCACTTTATACTACAGTTCAACATCATCATCTTTTGCTCTTATCCCAATTCATTTGGGGTTGCCACAGCAAGTCTTCTTCTTGAGAGGTGTCAAGGACCACCCGGATGGAACGAAGTTATTGTTATTATTTTTTATTATGTAAAAAAAAAAAAAAAAAAATATGTAGAAATGAAAATATCTGGCTTGCTTTCTATAAGAGAGAGAGAGACAGACAGAGAAACATGCGACGCCGCACAGCTTACAATAGCTTACTATAGCAAAAAGTGTCGTGACAACTTTTCGTAAGAATTTTTTCCGTCTAGCCCCCTTTCACAACGCGCGATAAGGAACTTCGTTCGTTTTTCTCACTGAAAACCAGCTGTGGGTCCCCATAGCACAGCACCATGCTGAGTGGTAACCTGCTTGTCGCAGTCACGACGTGCAACGTTATATTTTCCTTTCTTGTATTTTTTTTTTAATATGTTATGTGTTGTATGTGTACCTATTGCTTGTCATGTTTCTGCGACAAATAAATATTTTTTCTTTCTTACATAGTCCATCCATTTTACAGTATATGTCAACATAGAGGGATAATTATATTTAGTACTAGCTGTGCCCGCGACTTCGTTCGCGTGCTTGTCGGAAACTAAAATGCGTCGCTTAGATAAAAGTACGTTAAATCATTGCCCTGCGTTAACTTACTGCCGCTGTAGAAAATAAGAAGAGGGTAATGCAAAGTACTGACTATGTCTAATACTAAAGTTTAGATGGATGGGTGTTTGTGCAACCACGTCAGAACGGCCGAACGGATCTTGAAGAAATTTGAAACAGGTACATTATAGTCGACAGGTACTGGCGTTGGCGCGTTCGTGTTCCACGCGCGCCTCAAAGATATGCCCCAAAGGACCCCTTAATTGTTGCTGCCGTCGTCTGCCGGGGCTGACGGTTGTCCGCAAGAGATACCACGGCCCCGAAACACAAAGAGCTAAGAAGAAACGTGGGTGGTTTTTAGTCAGTAGAAGTCTGACACTTTCTTCCGCTCCGCCCAGAGCGGGATGAGTCATTTGATAATTTACGAACCACAAAAAAAGGGGGGATTAGAGGCTGTTTCGAGAGGTACCTGTACCGAGTCTGGGACATCGAATCTGAAATGGAACGCCGTCACCTCCTTCTGCGAAGCAGTAATGCTAGCGAAAGAGGTGAACGTAAGAGGGACACAACCCCTCTTCCCAGGCGCCGCGGGAGACGCTCCGGGCATCGGGTGCCACGTGATGGCTTCCGGCCACCGTAGGCGCGGGCCTGTGAACGGTGAGTAACGGGCTAGTTAATCGTTCGTCAGTCCTATGACGATGGAGGCGCGTTCGTGATCCACGCGCGTCTCAAAGGGATATCAGCAACATTGAAGGGGCTCCCAAGGACCGACGCCCGAGGGAGCTGCGGGTTGTTCGAAAGAAATACCGCGGCCTCGACACATAGGGCTAACAACACACCACATCTATATAAAGACATGCTTGGTGCAGTTGCTGGACGATTAACAGTAGCACTGCGTGTCGCAGGTTCGATTCCCACACGGTACAAACAAAATATGCCGTGGGTTTTATCCAATTTTAATTTAGTTTAAAAAAAATAGTATTTTTATACTGTGTAATTGGTAAATCTTTATTTGTTGACTATTCATGAAACATATGTTTATTTAATAACACCGCGGTTTAGAAAATGACATCAAATGAATAACGCCATCTGTCGAAGACGAAGATAAACTGCTAAAAAAGAGCGATCAAACACACTATAGGGTTTAGGCTATGTAGATTTTGAAAACAGCGTCATTTAGACTAATATCTACGTACCTTTTGCTATCATTACTTATTTAAAGTTATCTTGTGAAGGCATTTATTAATAAGTACCATATTCGTTCAATAGATGTCGTTGCTTGTCTCATTCTTGACCATAATGATAAGTTCTTCTTGAAAACTATAAATGCATATATCTTTTGATAGAGAGCACCGATTACGATGAAACAAAGACTAAGTAATAGCCCAAGTTACGCACAATATTTATGTATAAAAGTTATCTACATTCGTTTCGTAAATTTGACGTGATGCTTAGTCATCGAAACAGACAAACAGATAAACAGACAAACAGACAAAAATTCCAAAAATGCTGGAAATGTGTTCTGTTGGTTATACTTTAATACCCTGACAATTTTTTTTTTTAATATTTTCGATGTACAAAAAAGATTTTTCTACAGATTTATTATATGTATAGATATAGATTATTGATTTATTTATTAAAACAGTAACATTTTTACAACAGCATTGTCACAAAGACAACAAACATTAGTATGACTAAAACAGCCAAAAAATTATAGTAATTTAACCATTTCTCCTTTTCAGACACCAACAAACCCAGAAGAATGGTTCAAGAGAGCCAGAGAATTCTGCTTCCCTCACTGCCTTGGTGCCCTGGATGGAAAACATGTCTCCATATGCTCACCATCACACACCAGTCCTGAAGATGTGAACTACAAGGGAACCTTCAGCATGGTCCTTCTGACCCTAGTAGACAGTTATCACAGATTCATGTACGCTGATGTAGTGCAAAGCCAGAATACAGACAGCAAAGTTTTTAAAGAAAGTGACTTATGGCTTAATGTTAACACTGGAAACCTAAATATACCTACTTACACAACGTTACCTGAAGATCATTTTAATATGCCATATATCTTTGTTACTAATGGAACGTTTTCTTTGGAAAGACATGTCATGACCCCATTTCTCGGAGACATAGATATTGACAGCTCGGAGGGTATTTACAATCACTTGCTGTATCAATCTCATTCAGCATCTGTGAATACTTTTGGAGTCCTTTCAACCGTCTTTAAAGTTCTGCTCAAACCTATTAGTTTAGAGCCGTCAAAATCTGCTGCTATCATCCGTAGTTGTTTGCTTCTACACAATTTTTTGATGAAGAGTGAGTCGTCAAGGGATATTTATTGTCCTCCAGGGTCAGTGGACACATATATTGATGGAGGGTTATTCACCGAAGGATCTTGGAGACATCAGAATCAGGACCATTTTCTGCCATTGCAGAGATTGCCTTATACACCAGATGAAGAAGCTATTCAAATTAAGCTTCAATTCCGTGATTATATTAAGGACAATGCCACTGTTATATTCCGAGAACTAATAAGGTATGGAGAATATATGAATCCCTAATGCATGGGAATTGTTAGTGTGAAAAAAGATTCCTTCTACAGAGGTTTGATTAAATAGCCATAGATATGTAAGTGGGAATAGATAGACGGCCTAAGGAAATATTACCTTCTACAACGGTAAAGGTTGAAGGTAAGTCCTAAAGAAGTTCAATAAAAAAAGAGTTCAATGGTCATGAGAGAACAGACAGACCAAAGAAATTGGTAAGTGTATCAAAGATGATAATGGCTAAGAATTAATGAAACCCTGAAAAGTCTAATCGCTGGGCCAAGAGTTGTATGGTCAAATGAATTGTGGCAACGAGGAAGAAAAGCATGAAAAATGTTACACGAAGGTCGCACGCGTTTCCCTTGAAGCTCGTCTCCTGAGATCGCTTTTCTTCGGAAGAAGATCACTTAATACATCGGGACTTAAGTGGCAGTGGGGAGGACACACTTCTCGCAGAATTAATGGCCAATGGGGATAAAACGTTCTGGACTAGCGACCGCGGATCGGAAAACGTTGCGTTGGAAGGCTTCCCACCGTGGACCAATGACCAATTTAAGGTTGCGGGGATCCGCTGGATGCGAGACGCACGGGACCGGTCAATGTGGCAACACTTATGGAGGCCTATGTCCAGCAGTGGACGTCTTTTGGCTGAAATTATGATGATTGTGTCGGCAGCGTGACAAACACCGCAAATGTTGTAGCACCCTGGACAGAAGTAGTACAACGCAGTGCAGTTTTAATTTCAGTGAGTCTCATAGACCTTATGGTGTGGAAGACATCCATGAGGATTGCCACACGAAAAAAAACGGTAGTGATGGTGAGATATTGTGTAATACTGAAGGCACTGCAAAACTTTGTAGAGCAGTTTAAAAAAAAATTGGTAGGTAGGTACTGTATCAAGAAGAAACTAATTAGATATTTTGATCTATGTTTTCTTTATTGACCTTTATCATAGAGAGTACATTGTAATGATCACTACTTCTTATAATCTAACAATAATACATTTATTTAATAAATAAGTTTAAACTTCAAACATTTGGTTTTCTTAGAACATACATTTATGCATTTAACAACATTTCGAGCACTAGACTATGTCCGTACGTACTTCAAGACGAATCTAGCCTGGCCAGTGGCCCGCCCAACTTCCGCCATTTTTTTTTAATAGTTGGCGCGCATTTATCCTATATTCATCAATAGCTGGTATCAAAACAAATGTATTGTTCGAGACGATTTTTTTTCTAGACCGTCACTTTTCCGAGATTTAGGCTGCTATTTTGAAATAAAAAAATGGCTGAAGTAGGTATATTAAATATATAAACGGCGGTTTTACCAAAGCTTCATATTATATCTACTAACATTTGATGCATAACACTTCAAACAATTCAACTTCCCTTTCTGTTACCTAATGTGGAATCGAATTGTGTAGGTAGCCATCTCTGACATTGCGCCGTGAGTACGAGACGAAAAAGCATGTGAGGTTCGCAGCAGGTGGCGTAATTGTGGTGTCATGCATGACTAGCTCCGCGGTCTCGTGGTAACCAAGCGTGACTTGCGTGGTGTATTACTCTTA
Organism: Diarsia brunnea; assembly: GCA_949774965.1. NCBI lineage: Eukaryota > Metazoa > Arthropoda > Insecta > Lepidoptera > Noctuidae > Diarsia > Diarsia brunnea. Next base: position 3,766,703 of record OX459025.1, on the reverse strand, counting down.
GGCCCAGTGCACAACTGCGGACGCTCGGTGATTCGCGGTTTTCGGATGCAGGGCACGAGATTTCGGGGGACTACGAGAGCTGCCAAGAGCCACTTGTGTCGAAAACAGGCATGCGGAATGGGAATAGATGCGTATGCTTCGGCACACAAACTCAGCAATGCCCGTTTCTCTTTTAGCGCGTAGAGTGATGTTAAATACCTTCCTCAAGATTTGATTGCCAAATACAACTACTAGGTCCAAAGAGTGCCTTCAAACAAACTCTCAATCTTCAATAAATTAGTTACTTAGCTAGCTAGATGTTTTGATGATGCTGCTGTAAATCAGCCTTGTTTGCTGCTCGTAAAAGGCAGTTACTGGCTTTTATTTTCGTCTTCTTCATCTGATTCATTATTTTTGATCAAAACATCTTGTTCTGAATCATTCTTCTTGGTCAAATCATCTTGTTCTGAATCATTCTTCCTGATCAAATCATCTTGTTCTGATTCATTCTTCTTTATCAAACCATCTTCGTCGAAACAGGCGCTTAATTTTCTCTTCCTTATATTTTTTTGCGTTTCTGGTTCCGTTTCTTGATCGGATGACGGACCTTCTTCATCCTTGGAATCTTGAGGACTAGACGGAGGGAAATCCTCTACGTCTGAATCATCATGGGTGTTATTGTTGTCAGTATTCTTGTATACCTTCAAGTGTTCCGCTAGGTTTTCCAGCAGTTCCTGTTGGTCATTAATGTCTCTATTCAGCTCTTCTACGAATCTTACTAGGTCTTCATTCTGCTTTCGTTCATAGCAAACAAGCTCAAACAGCCGCTGTTCAGTCTTGGTTGTTAATTGAAATTCGTTGCCGCCCAATATTATCTTTTTCAAACCCATTGTTGAACGAATAGTTAATAAATTCACTTTAACGATAGTATTCGCTGTAACCCGTGAACTTTCTTGCGTTTCTACTCTACTGTACGTAGCGAAAATAGCGCGCAGTATGAATGAAAAGGTCAACAGAAATAATCGATAATTACCCCATAAAGACAAACCAGTTTTTTTCTACCGAAGACATGCAATATTCATCTGGCAACATTTTATTTTTGGTCACTCGGCTAGAACGTGAGTGCGCCAAAGAAATGAATAATTATGTTAAAACAAAATGAATAGCAAGAATCTTGTTAAATTATGTAGGAAATATAATAAACACTCACTGTGTTAACTTTATAAAAAGTTTTTCATCCTATTCCCATAGGATGAAAAACTCACCCCCCATAGAAAAGGGAGAATCCCCCGACTAGTCGGTTCGAGGACATTATAAGGGCTACTTATTGCACATTGCTATTGATGTAGAATTTTTCACACATCATTATTACAGAACACATCAGGTGCATGTCGCCACGGCGGTGCCACCATACCTATTCTCGTCTTGGGGCATTTGATTCAAGATTGGAAGTTAGATAACTACCTGCTTACAGCCTTTTAGGCGTAAGCGTATTGCGTGATAGAAGTCACATTTCCATTGTCTCATCACGGTATATTTCCGTGGTATATCTTATTCGCGGCAAAATATACACTTTTTGAATTTAATTGTAATTGTTAACCAAGAGACTGAAACCCAAAACCTGTATTTAAAAAAAACTAGGAAACACGTCAGTTGTCAGACGTCAGTTGTCACCGTCAATGTCAGTTTTGGGCTATTAAACTTGTTGAGACTTGCTTCATTGTTTACTAAGTTTTTGAATCATGGAAAAACATAAAGAAAACTTATTTAGAGAAAAGTTCAGCTTGTTAAATTCACAAGAAAATAGTCAAGATATCAAGTGGTCATCGAGTTCATCTAGTGAATATGAAAATACATCGTGTAATGACAAAATGTGCAATAGTAGCAAAACTCTTACTCGGAAACGAAAACGTAAGAAAAAGACGCTAAAGAATATATCTAACTTGAATATTATGATCATAGATGCTTCAAGGGACCATAAAAGAGACTGCTACAGAGAGAAATCGCCGATTTTAGTTTCGAAACGTGTGGAGGCTCCCTTGTCACCTATACTTACCTCAACGAGATTCCCGCCAAATGAACCTTCTTCTCCAATAATATCTATGAAGAGTTTTCAACCAAAAAGTCCTATTTTGATGTCAAGAAATGCATCTCCCAAATATACAGGTCGAGTGAAAAAAAGACTGGCATACAATAAACAAAAAACATCAAAAGAACATAATACATCTGGGAATACAGAAATATTATTGAGTTCGAAATTTAAGACACAGGACACAGACAAAAATCAAACTTCGAAAGTTGACAACATTTTAAGCATTTCAATTAAAAAAGATATAGAATCAAAAGATGATAGCTACGAAGTTGATAGTGCAAATGACATATTTGCATTAAAGAACTCATTAAAATCAGATGGAAGTGTATCTTCACTGAAAGAAAAACTAAAATTGATGAGTAATGTAAAGAATTACTTTGAAAGCCATTTTAGCTCAGACAACACTTCACAAAATATAAGCGACATACCTTCGTCTGGAGAATGTTTAAAAAATGAAACTATAGATATTTTAAGCTGTAGAACTCAGTCTGTGTCATTCATACAGAACTTGTCCAAACAAGATAGTACATTGACTACTAACACAGACACCTCAACCTACTTTGAGAAGAATAAAAAAGTCAAATACAAAAAAGGTGGATTAGCATTCAGATTGAATGTCTTATTAAAAAAGCAAAATGCCCAAATTTCTCTATGGCAACATGAAAGATTTTTGGCGGGAAATTCAAACTTTGTCATTCCGAAAGAAGAACATTTCGTTTTGTTTATAGAAAATATAGATTTTAAATACGGATGCTATTTACTTGATACTGTTGATGCAAAGAATGATAAATATGTTATTTTTATGAATAGTTTATATGTTAAAAATAATGTGACCCCTGAGTCAGTTTTAAAATTGTATGAGCCTTATAAAATTTTAGAATTCCAGGACTTAGTTTATAAAATAATTATAAATGTTTGTAAATTTGAATGTTTTAGTTTGAAAAACCAGTAGGGAAGAACAACAGCATTATAATAATTAATTTAGTGTAAGAATAAAATTTCAAAATCAAGCCATCGCTCCGTGGTGCCATATATTGGGACACTAATTACCAGTCACCCTATAAAGTTCTTTGGTAGCCATTACAGGTAGTCTATGGTCTGATTGTCTGACAACAACAACAGTATTAACAAAGACAACACAAAGATTGAGGAAGTGGTGCAGTACCTGAAAGTGAAGACCAACTGGACTCCAAGGGTCGAAAGGTTGGAATGGCGCCACAACATCAACTTTAAGTCATTTGTGGTATGTGTTCCAACCCAACATCTCCAGATCTGTTTGCAGGAAGACTTTTGGCCGTTTCCGAGGACGGTTACGCGACACCTTGCAGCGAAACACGGCGCCGACGTTACGTGTTTAAAGTTTTTAGTTATGGTTTACTGTTTTATATGTATTGGTTTGTTATTATTGTGTGTATTTTACCTATGGGCCTTACTGCTGCACTCAGAGAGCTTAATGATTACTTAGGCCATCATTAAGTAAAGGTTATGACAGTTTTGTCATACAACATTATGTCAAATCTTTACTTAGTGACGGTTTAAGTAATCAATAAATATCTCTGAGTACCGCAGTTAGTTGCCTAAAATAAAATGATTATTATTATTACCAAAGCATATCATATTACCCAGTAGTTAGTACTAACTGGGTTGTGGAGGTCAGATAGGTAGTCGCTCCATGTAAAATACTGGTATTCAGCTGCATCCAGTTAGACTGAAATGCAGCTGAATGCCAGTATTTAAACACATAATGTACTAATTTATAATAATATACTGTTTGTAAATTAATCAACACAACAATTAAAATTCAACTTTATCGCTTTTTCAATAGAGGTGTAAACAGTTTGGCATGTGATATTGTAGTTAAGATTGAAAAAGTCTGTTATATTTTAAATTGATCAAATTAAAACCATTGTTATAGAAATTGTTGTTTTCTTTATATACTCCTTAATTATAACATCAGCCTTGTAATTTCTGAAGGGTAAGGCAGAAATCTACCTAATAGAACACCCACAAGATCACATGTCGGCAGTTAACTCCGAACCTATGTAACAAGGGTCTAGCAGCTAGATCCCAGCCTGTTTTATCAACTAGGCACAAATTCAAACTCCATGGCTGGCTCTATTGAGAAATTCCTGTAACATGTCATTTAATTTCCTATTAAATGGGACTTAAACATCATCATCATTCTCTTGCCCTTATCCCAATTCATTTGAGGTCGGCGCAGCATGTCTTCTTCTTCCATACTTCTCTATTTCTCGTCTTCTCATGAGACACCTCCTTTTTACACGACTGCCCCAAAAAAAGAGTGTTATGCCATATCATTCTTAACACTCACAGTCCATCCATCGTTTCTTTCACTCCACATTCATATCCAAAACCCTTCTCACGATATTTTCCTCATTCCTCCGCATCACATGCCCATACCACGATAACCGATTTCCACACAACTTTTCAGTCACCGGCGCTACTTTCAGACTTCCTCTTATGTACTCATTCCTTATTTTATCTATTCGCGTAACACCACACATCCCCAGCCATTTCATTTCAGCCACATGCAAATGCCTTTCATTCATCTCTTTTGTGGCCCAACATTCCGACCCATACACGACAGCAGGTCTAATCATTGTTTTATAGATCTTAACCTATAGTTTAAGGGACTTATACATAACTAGCGAAATGTGGGTATACTATTAGGAACACCTCTGCCTAACCCTTCAGGGATTTATAGGCGTGATGTTATGTTAAGTTAAAAATAAAAAAATGGTCATGCTAAAGTTGTGAGTCTCCACTGGAATGGAACGTTTTTATTTTGACTTTGACGTTAGCTATTCGTTTAGGAAGATTGCTGCTTAGAGACTTATTTATTTTTCTCTGCATTACGGGTTATCAAGATGAAGTAAGACAAAAATAATAATAATCTGCATTAACAGAATTTCAATAAATAAAAACGACGAAAAAGGACTTCCGTCTCAAAATACAAGCCTAAAAATCTCCCCTCAATTAGGATTTTTTTTTGTACCGAAATAGCAACACAGCTTTCAGTGGTTCTGGATTCAGTCGATATTAAAAGCACAGATTTGATACACGCGTCCCGGTCGTTCCCAAACAAAATCAACACATTAAATTCTACGAAAATAGTGTTTATTACCCACAAAAAACTTCGGTTTCACCAAAAAGGTTGCATACGTTCAAAAAATGGCACCTATTTTAAAAACAGCGCGTTCATTTTGATAAATCCTTTTCAGTAGAGTGTATTGATTGATACCTGTATTTTGATTCAGTGAATTCGGGTAAGTTTTACTTTATTAAATAAAGCGGTCTAGATCTAAATTGTAAACGTTTCTGAATAAACAAACTGGAGTTTTGTTTGTTTATATTACAGAAGCTTGCTCTGGAAATATCTACTTCATAAATGTGATCGTTATTAGTTTTACTGAAATCGTAAATGATTCTCCTTTCGATAATAGTTTATATAGTTACTTCTTTCAAGTGGACTTTAAAGATAGCTTTTAAAGATAACAGTAGCTCAACTGTATCATGGATTTACCTAGAACTTAGTACAGTGAACAGTTATGAACACAAATATACTTATAAGTTGCCTACGCTTAGCAAAATTCAAAAGCTATTTTCTTGGGAAATATCGGTTTCAAATTTGAGATAAGACCTACTTATTTCGTAAAACGATGGCTTCCGAAATTTAATGTATGTTCGTGAAAATATAGTGACAGAAAATAATTTTTAAAAGTGTTATTGGCGATCGTGATTTTACGTTTTCTTTTCTAAGTTGTTTCCAAATTTTAAATTAGTCTCAAGTAAATACGCAGTGGCGGCTTACGAACAGTGAGTCTTAGGTTCGAACCCAGACAGGAGCATTACTTTGTGGAATTTATTTCATCACCACTGCTCTCAAAACGGGGAAGGAAAACATCGTGAGGAAACCGGCATGTCTTAGAACCAAAAATTCGAATACTTGACACATCTACCTATCCGCACTGGGTCCGCGTGGTAGATCATAGCCCATTCCCTCTCACAAAGAGGAGGCCTGTGTCCCAGCTGTGGGAACATTATAGGCTGATGAAAATGATGAAGTAAATACGTATAAAGGTTTAGGATAAGTTATATTTTATTTGTCCAAAATATGTAGGATATGACTAAGGTATAATGACTGCGGGTTGTTCGCAAGAGATACCGCGGCCTCGACATGAAGGGCTGAGAAGGAACATGGGTGGTTTTTAGTCAGTAGAAGTCTGACACTCCCTTTCGCTCTGCCCAAGAGCGGGAGGGGTTATTTGATGATCTTCCACCCGCCAAAAAAAAAAAAAGGTAGATAGGAACCTACTTATCTTACCTTTAACACCGAGTTTGAAAATGGTCCCGGTGTTTTTTTTTTCGGTGATTTAAAACTACATTGAGACATGCGCAGCTCACGCCTGTAGTCGCTAACGGTGTGAGCAGAGGTATATTTTGAAGTAACTTTGCGCCAGTTAAGTTATTGTTGAGCACATTTAATTTTTTTTGTATTTTTTGTTTTATGCGATATCGAAACTGTGCGTTGTAGGAGCATGTTTATCAGAGGCTAAATTGTTTCTACGGAAAAGTTTTACCACGATGCGGCAATAAAAGTGGAACATTTGTCAAAAAGTTCCCGGAAAAAAAATAGTTGCACATCTTTTCACCCGACTGCGGCGAAGACCAAAAGGAGGGTTATGTTTCAATACAATAGGGTAGGTTGACTAAAAAAATCGAATTAGTCCGTCAGATAGATTTCCAAAAAATATTGTACACGTATTTTTGCTTTTTTCACGTAAACAATAAATGAAGACGATATAGTGCTTCGAAAAGTCGCGCGACGTCATAGTTTGGTACATTTTTTACCAGAAAGTCACGTCACCAGCCCCCACTCACAATCTTTAACACGTTTTATTTTCGTCAATTTTTATTAATTTGATAAAATAAAAAAACTTGAGAGGTGTCAAGGAACACCCGGATGGAACGAAGTTATTGTTATTATTTTTTATCATGTAAAAAAAAAAAAAAAGAGAAATGTAGAAATGAAAATATCTGGCTTGCTTTCTATAAGAGAGAGAGAGACAGACAGAGAAACATGCGACGCCGCACAGCTTACAATAGCTTACTATAGCAAAAAGTGTCGTGACAACTTTTCGTAAGATTTTTTTCCGTCTAGTCCCCTTTCACAACGCGCGATAAGGAACTTCGTTCCAAAAACACGTATCCAATATTTTTCGATAATCTAACAGACGGACTAAACAGAATCATATTTTTTTAGTCAGTCAACTACCCTATTCGTCGAAAACTGACTTTTATCGCCCTAACATTAGATTCAGAATGCAGTTTAATCGACACTCGTATTAGTCTAGCTAGGTAATGAAAACTGACTTTTATCGTCCTAACATTAGGTTCAAAATGCAGTTCAATCGGCACTCGTAGTGAAGTCCTAGAGTCTAGCTAAGGCAATGTTATGGAAGTCCGTTTATTAGTTTTTTAATCGACTTCCAAAAAGGAAGACGTTCTCAATAGTTTATCTTGTTCAGATAGACGTGGGGGGACTTTGTTTTGTGACTATTAAACGCCATATCGCCCATTATCGGGGCATTGATAACACTGGCAGTCAACTGTCACCCTAGGTCAGCATACTTGGATAGGGATGTCTAGAAAAAGAGATCAAGAGATCAGACTGCCTCGTTGGTCTTGTAGTCGTAAGCGCCACTGCTGAGAATGAGGTCCTAAGGTTCGATTCCCGGGTCGGGCAACGGGTTTTTCTATCAGGAATTTCTCAGTAGCATCTACGGAGTCTGAATTCGTGCCCGGTTGATGGCAATAGGCTCGCCCCCTACTACATGGGACTTAAAGACGTAACGGGCGAAATGTGGGTGTACTATTAGGTAACACAGTTCTGCCTAACCCTTCGGGGATTACAGGCGTGATGTTATGTACGTAGGTATGTAAAAAGAGATAAACTAGTATTCAGATAGAGTTGTTACTGCAACTGTTAGGCACGATTTCCACCAAAGCGGAGAGGAGCTGAGACGTGCGGCAATCGGCCAATGACATTTGTTAAAATTAACATCTGGTCTTTTGCCCTTCCTGTGATTGGTCGAATTTGGCAGCAATCGGCCAATCACATTAGTTCAAATTTACATCTAGTCTTTCGCCCTTCCTGTGATTGGTCGAATTTGGCAGCAATCGGCCAATCACATTAGTTCAAATTTACATCTGGTCTTGCGCCCTTCCTGTGATTGGTCGAATTTGGCAGCAATCGGCCAATCACATTAGTTCAAATTTACATCTGGTCTTGCGCCCTTCCTGTGATTGGTCGAATTTGGCACATCTCCTCTCCGCTCTGCTCGTCTCCGCTTTGGTGGATACCGGGCCTCGTTATTCCGACCTCACCGACGAGGCCTATGCGAAACTCCGCTTCATGGCCCTCCCCGACTGTCGCTCGAGCCAGCCTGCGTGGCTGCGTGGCTGGGCCTTTTTTTTCAGCCAGGGCCAGGGCTCAACTAACTCGCTTAGTTGTAAGTTTGTTTGCGTTGGCTGGAGGGTTTAAATTCAAGGCATCCACAGGAAAACCCGGTTAAGTAGTAGCAAATCTACCTCCTAGGTTGGATTTGCTATTTGACTATTGTTAAAAATTCACGAAAATGTAATGTTACTTCAAAGAACAAACAGAAATAACACGATGTGTGAAAAATCTAAGAACATTGATTAAAAAATGGCTTAGTTTTAACTGATTTTGAATGACGTGCTAGACAAAGACAGCGCCACAGAAATGTGACGTCATATTTCATACGGCCATAGTTACGTAGTACAAATGGCCGTTTCGCGCGACAAGCATAGAAAGTGCCCCCACCAAAAACTTCTAAAGCATGTCGCTACTCCATTTCTTAATCAATTTAATTACTTTTATCACACATCGTGTTATTTCTGTTAGTTGTTTGAAATAATATAACATTTTCGTGAATTTTTAACAGTAGTCAATGCCATTCACACAAAAAAAAAACGTTTTGTGGTACTGGTACCTACGTTTCATGTGTCGACGCGTTTCGGTACCACAAACAATAAGACAACAGTGCTTTATATCGCAATCGAATCGAATTTGGAATGATTTTTTGTTAATTGATTTGTCAATACGTAACTTAGTAGAAGTTTTTTGTTTACAAATATTATAGCTTTTCGAGGCGCTGCCGCTGTATGCACAGTCAAAGGCTTCTTTCTAATGGGCTAGCTCACCGTCCGTCCGTCTTATGACGACGACAGGCCGTTTCGACGGCGCGTAAATGTTCCACGCGCCCCATAGAAATGTCAGCAAAATTGCAATGGGCCTGCAAGGGCCGATGCCTGCCGGGGCTGCGGGTTGTTCGAAAGAGGTACAGCGGCCTCGGATACAAAGGGCTTAGAAGCAACATGGGTGGTTTTTATTCAGTAGAAGTCTGACACTCCCTTCCGCTCCGACCAGAGCGGGAGGAGTCATTTGATGATTTCCCACACTCAAAAGAGCTATCTTAAGTGTTATTGATTGAATATGAAAAATAAACATTTTAAACAACGTTATTTCTGAATCAATCAGTAAATACTTGGAAATTGTTCAAGAATCTGGCTTATTTCCAGTATATTTGGCATTGAACATGAAGTTTAGTGTATGCATTTATAATAGGGCAATAATTCAACCATATCAAATCATCATTTATTTGGCAGAACATATTCGGTAGTATATTATACGGTCATCATCTGCCTAGCCTTTTCCCAACTATGTTAGGGTCGGCTTCCAGTCTAACCAGATTCAGCTGAATACCAGTATTTTATATGGAGCGACTGCCTATCTGACCTCCACAACCCAGTTAATACTAGGTAATACGATACTCTTTGGTAAGACTGGATGTCAGAATTTCAGGTCACTGACTACCTGTAACGACTGCCAAAGATCTATGTATGGCAGCCGGGACCAACAGTTTAACGTGCTTTCCGAGGCACGGAGGAAACTCGGTATGTCGGGCGGTCACCCATCCACAGACCAACCTAGGTGAGTACAGCTTTACCTAAAGATCGACCCGAGTGGCAGTTCTTATTAAGCCACGAGCTCCTAGTAGTATATTATACGGTCTTGGCTTAATATACATTGTCTCATCACGTGTTTCATCACATTCTACCGAATCTCCAGAGCCGCAACATTATAGGCTGACTATGCATGTCCGTGTTAGCATAACATCACGTCTGTAAATGACCCAAAGGGATCCAGTGGTCGCATCGAGGCTGCGGGTTGTTCGCAAGAGATACCGCGGCCCCGGACACAAAGGGTTTAGAAGGAACATGGGTGGTTCTTAGTCAGTACAAGTCTGACACTCCCTTTCGCTCTGCCTAAGAGCGGGAGGGGTTATTCGATGATTTTCCACCCGCCAAAAAAAAAGGGATCCAGTGGTGTACCTAATAGTACACCCACATTTCGCCAGTTATGTTTAAGTCCCTTGTACTGGGCGAACCTATTGCGGTCAACCAGGCAAAAATCCAAACTCCGTCATTGCTACTGAGAAATTCCAGATGAAAATACCTAATAACACTTTGGCCAACCTGCGAATCGAACCCAGGACCTCATGCTCAGCAGTCGCGCTTGCAACCACTAGACCATCGAGGCAGTCTTGTTTTTCTTTTGTTACTGGTTCAATAAATTATCAATTTACGCAGAAACGTGCGATAAATAGAGTATAAATCAACGTATTCTTGTTTATGGTAGCTAATGTGTTTACGTAACTGTCAATCGGCCATTTAAAACTCTATTGTCGATGCCGATGTGTCCATTAACGAGCTGTCTATGGTTTCTATTACGTTGGTGTTTTATCCTGCGTTAATGTACGTCACGGTGTTACATACATATATAACCGTACGCCGAAGATTCCGTAGATCTTTGTCATTATAGATCTTGGATAGTCGTAACCACAGATATATATAGACCTAGATAACGCAAGAGCAACACTTCGCGTGCCACTTCGCGTGCCACTTCGCGTGCCTAGCTTACGTACAAAAATCGTAAGTAGCCACTTTCGCGCTCAGTCTGCCTGCATCGATGTAGTCGAACGTCAGCGCTGCCTGGTGCAAAAGGCGGGGGTCGGGGCGAAGGGGGCGCCGTACGCGGGCGGCGGCGTCTTTGAATCGATTTGATTTTCCGATTTTCCATCACTAAACAGTGCTTGTGACGTCATAATAGGTAGTCAAAAAATGGCAGGCTTGGTTTTCATACAGATCGTGAAACTTGCGTTATCTAGGTCTATCTATATCTGTGGTCGTAACAGATAGTCAGTGACCCGAAAGTTTGACAACCAGTTTTACCTAGGGTTATCGTATTATTCAGGACTTACTGGGTTCTGAAGGTCAGATAGGCAGTCGCTCCGTGTAAAATACTGATATTCAGCTGCTCCAGTGATACTGGAAGTTGACTCCAACAAAGGACAAGGCTGGGCAGATGATGACCTCTTACCAACAAATATAGGGTGTAAAAGTAACCTTAACGCAAACGTAGGGCACTTATTCTCCCCACCACTGTGATCCTTCTTTTTTTGTTCTAGACCATATCTGGGAACCTCCGAGTTACGGAGATATTGGGGGTCAAAGTTCCAAAATTTTCACAGCTGTTTTTTTAAATACTAGATTTTCAGGTTATAACTTTACGTAAATTACCTGCATGACCCGTTTACTATTCAAAACATCCACTAGCACAATGTTTTTACAGTGCTACATTGAGTTTTACCGTAAAATGTGATTTTTGACCCCAAAAAAAAATGTAGTTTCCCAGCAAAAATTTTTGCGTAGGGTTTGATGTACAGAATGCTTGGTTGACGGCTGTGTGATGGGTTGATTTACACCTCGAATATACAGTGTTATATACTGGGTGTAAATCAATCCTCCAACGGTACTTTTACACCCTCTAAGTTTGTGTACAATAGCGCAATAAATGTAAGCTAAAAAAACTAAGTACTAGTTTGATGTACAGAATGCTTGGTTGACGGCTGTGTTACACCCTGTATACAAAAGTCGCTTGTCTTGGTATGGATGTGTGATCTTGTTCACATTGAGTTATGAATATAAATTGTGATGGATAGAAAGGGAGCTAGGCCAAAAACAAACTGGATGGATTTTAAATAAAACATGAGGAACACGCCCAAACCGGAGCCCCGGAAACGGCCATGGACCACACGATCCCCACATAGAGCCTCCGATAGGAGGCGTTTAGACCTCTCAAGTTGGGCAAGAGCCTCTTTAAGGCAGCCCCTCCACGTTCCAGTTTCGGAGCCAAACGTCATAAGTGCCCCACGAAATTCTGCCGGCTGTCGAGGCCCGGCAACCGTGCCGTCAATCGAAATGACATGAAACGTGTATGCAAAACTTCAGCTCAATCGGATACCGGGAAGTGGATCAAAGGAATTAGAACCGATGTGGATATCGACCTGCCCGCCATTTTGTTTTTTTTTCGAAATCGGGGCGCACTATAAAAGTAGTAGCTATGTATAGGTAGAAGACATAGGTAATTAAGTATATTAGACGACCAGAAAATGTCCAGTAACACGGTACCCCAAAGTGTCACGTTACTGAGATATTTGAAGGTAAAGATCGACATGTTATTATGAGTACAAGAAAAATTGCACCCTTTTTTGTCGACGTTTTACAAACTGTGCCCATATAGGCCTATGTGAAATAAAATATAAATTGGATTTTATTTTGAATCATTAAAAATAGAATTATTACGAGATTGTATCCGTCCGTCCGATAATTTCGTTCTCAGGTTATTATTCAATTATTATTATTAAAAAAAAACCGACTTCAAAAACACAAAAAAGTGAAAAACACACAAGATAAAAGCAGCTTCTGAAGTCGGTGACATTTTGTCTCCACCGACTTCAGAAGCTGCTTTTTCTCCTGTATCGTGGGTGCGTTCACAAACATTTAAACTCACATACACAAATACCCAGACCCGAAACAACTATCTGTAGGTCATACAAATATTTGTTCCGTGCGGGGATCGAACCCGCGACACGCAGCGCAGCAGTCCATTGCTTGAGCCACTGCGCCAACCGTGCCGTCGAAATAAATCCGTAGTTGAAATAAATAAAACTAAATCTAGAATTTCTCGTTTTTTTACTGCAGGTGAAACTCATACTTGACAAGCGTGTTAAAAATTGAAAATTACTGTTTATATAAATCAAGTCAACGGATAATTTGCGAACACACGAGTCAGGTTATAATAAATCTTGACAGATTACAAACTGTCTGAAAATTGTAAACAGGTAATTTTATAAAAAGTTAAATGCATCATGACTCGATAGTTTATAATCTATCCGTGTCTCGCTGTCAGATTATAGCTTTTGCCCGCAGCTTCGCTCGCATAGAGTTCCATTTTTGTCCCAGGCCACGGGATGACGGGATCATACCACTGGGATAAAAAGTATTCAAAAAAAAAAAAAAAAATCAAAACTCATTTATTCAAACTAGGCTGATAATCAGCACTTTTCGAACGTCAAAATTTACTTTACTTTACTTATTTACAAGTGACAGTCCCCCAAAACGCCCACCCTTCGACACTTCCTAGTGTTTTTGCTGGAAAGAAGAAGTGGCGGAACAAACTCTCCAGCAACACATCTGTCTGTTTGGTTAGAAGAACCAGACTCGATACAATCCTATGGTATAAGTTAATATTACGATTGACTACAATCAATAATAAAAGGTATATAATAATAAAACATAAAAAAGACATAACATATTATATCAGTAAACTAATTTTGGAGAAAGAACATAAATTACAAACCTTGTCTTGTGTTCAACTCAACGACCAGCTATTCTTATCATTTAAGTAGTCGTTAATGGAATAGTAAGCTTTTGAACAAAGATTAGATTTCACTTTGGCTTTAAATGCATTAAATGGCAAGTCTAAAAAAGAAGATGGCAGTTTGTTATAAAATGTTATACCGAGCCCTACGAATGAATTATGAACTTTGTGAAGCCGGTGAAAAGGAGCGCGTAGTTTATGCTTATTTCTGGTGTTAAAGTTGTGAATATCACTGTTTTTAGTGTACAGGTGAATATTTTGTCTAATATATAAAATGTTGGCAAAGATGAACTGAGAAGCAACCGTGAGAATACCAATCTCCTTAAAAATATCTCTAAGAGAAACTCGGGCACCCAGCTGATAAATTGCACGAACGGCTCGCTTCTGCAGAACAAATATATTTTGAATATCAGCAGCTTTGCCCCACAGCAGAATACCGTAGGACATAACGCTGTGAAAATAACTAAAGTAGACTAACCGTGCTGTATCAACGTCAGTGAATTGTCTTACTTTTCTGACGGCGTATGCGGCCGAACTTAGCCTTCCCGCTAGGCTTGATATGTGTAATCCCCATTGTAATTTTGAATCTACTGTTATGCCCAGAAATACAGCAGAGTCGGCAGTTTCCAGCTCTTGATTGGCGAGGATAATATTGGGACCTAGATTTCTGACATTGGGTAAAGCGAACTTAATTATTTTAGTTTTCTTGGCATTAAGAACAAGGTTGTTTGTTGTGAACCAATCCGTGACCATTGATAGCGTGCTATTTACGTCGTCAAAATTGTGTCTATTCCTATCTACTTTAAAGATAAGAGAGGTATCATCTGCAAATAGTACAACGTCACAAAAACCTTTTAAATAATATGGTAGATCATTAATATAAACTAAGAATAAAAATGGACCCAGTATTGAACCTTGAGGTACACCAAGCCGAACCGGTAGTCTGGAAGATTTCGCGCCATTTACGTCTACACATTGGAATCTATTTTGTAAATACGAATCTATCACATTTAGGGCCTCGTTTTGAACACCGTAATGACGCAGTTTCCGTAAAAGCGTGTCGTGATGTACGCAATCAAAAGCTTTAGAGAGATCGCAGAAAACACCGATTGCATTTTGCGCGTTCTCCCATGCGTTAAATATGTGTTTTAGCAAAGCAACACCTGCATCCGTAGTCGAACGACCCTTTGTAAAGCCATATTGATCATTATGAAGGAGATTATTTAAATTAAAATGTACTAACAACTGTTTGAGAATTAATTTTTCAAAAATTTTGCTAAATGCAGGTAAAATAGAAATTGGTCTAAAATTGCCAATATCATTTTTACTACCAGATTTAAATAGAGGGATGACTTTACTGCTCTTCATAAGATCAGGGAAAGTCCCCAAATCAACGCATTTATTGAAAGTAACAGCAAGACAGGGGGCTACAATGTCGATTATGTTACTTAATAGTTTAATAGAAATGCCCCAAAAATCACCTGTGTTTTTAGACTTAAGTGAATTAAAAACGTTAACCACATCATGAGGCGTTACATGTTCGAAACTAAATACGTTACCACATTTAGACACGCTGCTATGCAAAAGATCTTCGGCTTTAGACGGCGACGAACTTAGGGAACGAGTCGTCGCTATAGGTATGCTGGCAAAATTCTATGTGCTTATCCAGGTTATAAACTATCCGTGTGCCAAAATTCATTCAAACTCGTTCTGTAGTTTTGTAACAAATATTCATTCATCCCCACAAAGTCTGGCATTTTTTTTTAATCGTTGCACCACACTAGGAATTTCTCCTGTATCGTGGGTGCGTTAACAAACATTTAAACTCACATACACAAATACCCAGACCCGGAACAACTACCTGTAGGCCATACAAATATTTGTTCCGTGCGGGGATCGAACCCGCAACACGCAGCGCAGCAGTCCAATCGCTCAGCCACTGCGCCAACCGTGTCGTCATTCATTATAATAATATTAGTAAGTAAACGATTCGACGACTGTGGCGAAGCCCAAAAGGAGATGTGTTTGACCTGTATGTATGTATAAAGGGTGTAAAAGTACCCTTAACGCAAACGAAGGACATTTGTTCTCCCCACCACTGCGATCATTTTTTTGTTCTAGACCATACCTGGGAACGTCCTAGTTGCGGAGATATTGGGGATCAAAGTAAATACTAGTATTTCAGGTTTTAACTTTAGCATCCACTAGCACAATGTTTTAAGAGTGCTACTTTGAGTTTTACCGTAAAATGTGATTTATGACCCCAAAAAAAAAAGTAATTTTCCAGCAAAAATTTTTGCGTAGGGGAACTTGGTTTGATGTACAGAATGCTTGGTTGACGGATGCGTGAAGGGTTCGTTTACACCCTGTATAGGTACCTATGTCCATTTCTTTGTTCCCTCATAACTCCTAAACGGATTAACGGATTTGGATAAAATATACGTCGTTAGATTTGTGTTGGTAGCGCGAGTGTCCCTGGCTACGTTAAAATTTAAAAAAAAAAACAAAGAAAGCTGAAGATTTTGGGGGCCATATCGTGGAGTTCGATTTTTTTTACTGCCTTTACCATCGTGTAGGGTATCAAAATAAAGGATTTTAAAAGGAGATTACAAAAATATTATTTTTGATGATTTCTCAACCCCCCCCAAAAAAAAAGGCGGCAACAGTGGCTATAGCGCCAACAGTGGTAATTATTTTTCTAAAATAATAGTTAAAATAAAAGTATTCTTTATAACATCTGCTATCTGCAAGTAGTTACCTACTTGATAACTTCTGCTAATATCGCTCCAGGCTTTTCGAACAAAAAACAGACAGACAAAATAATATGAAAAAACATGCTTCTAGTAAAACGCTGTTATTTTGAAATTACAAACAAACAAACATTATATTTATTTGTATAGATCGGCCTCGTGCAATATATCTATGGTAGGTACTTACCTCCCTAAATAGCCATAGACATTGCTTTTGTTATTTTATTGCGAAGACAGTTGATTAGGGATAGAGCCTTTTTAGATTAATTACTTTTTCCACGTATTTTCGGGGTTGGTTGTCCGTTTGTTTGTATTCCGGTGGTGTTCACTTACTACTTATCTTAGTATACGTCTCTTTGCGCCTATTAGCCTTGTTTAGAAGGTGGTCAGATTCGATGGTCCAAATAAAATATGGTTAGTGTATAACGGTTTTATTTTGGGCAGAGTTCCCACTACAAGTTTCTGTCTTGACAACAAATACCCGACGCATCGACTTTTAAACAGTTCTACCAAAAACCTAAATATTACAATAAAATCATTCAATAAGCTAAGTAGTATTAATTAAATGTTAATAAAAAAATTATTGATCAATATTCTTTTCATTAAAATGTTAACTAATTATTGTATAATATTCGGCACACCGGAAGCTGACAAGCGGAAGGCGCCATAAAGCCAGTATTCTGATAGTTCAACATTACTAACAACCAAACTAAAAATCACTAAATAATTACTTTACAATTAAATATAACTTATTAAAATCAAATCACAATTATTGACATTCATTAAATATCATCGATAATATAATTAAGTTGAACTGGTATAAGCAGTACCGGAAATCTGTAACAGTCCTGTCTCCTGCTGATATGGAGGAAAGTGGAAATTATGTTTTTACTACCTCTTCGTTATTCCCACTCAATCTCACTAGTTTTCCTACTCCTCTGCTGCGCTGCTTTTGCTGATTAATTTCGTTGCGGGATCCAAGACAGTTCAATTGTTCCTCTGGGGCATCGCCGAGCTTCATTATCACAGTGACACTGTTGATTCTGGGGCACAGGAGTTGCAGTGGTTTGGGAACAGTGTGGCGAGCTGGCCAAGTAGATAGGGCTAAATAATCAGCGTATAATATTTCCTAGGCTAGGACACAGGCCATAGAAATAATATTCAAAGGACAAGTGAAATCTACCAACCCGCACTGGGCCCGCGTGGTGGATTATAGCCTATCCCTCTCCTAGAGAGGAGGTCTGAGTCCCTGCAGTGGGAACATTATAGGCTGATGATGGTGAAGATGTAATCCACAACGCAGGCCCGGTGCGGGTTGGTAGACATTGTCAATTTTTTTTTAACTAGCTCGTATTGGTCCTTTCCTGGGCAAAGGCCTCTCCGTATTTCTTCCACTCAAACATGCACATATGCATTAGCCGCTATCACAATTTTTGTGGACGAAGTCACGGGCGAAGTTCTAGTGATAGTATCTAAGTAGCTTTTGGCCCCGACTACACGTAAAATATAGCCTAAAGCCTTTTTTTTTTTGGGGGGTGGGAAATCATCAAATAACCCCTCCCGCTCTTGGGCAGAGCGGAAAGTGTCAGACTTCTACTGACTAAAAACCACCCATGTTCCTTCTTAGCCCTTCATGTCGAGGCCGCGGTATCTCTTGCGAACAACCCGCAGCCCCGACGGGATAGCCTAAAGCCTTCCTCGATAAATGGGCTATCTAACACAATAATATTTGTTCTATTAAAGATGTTTCCTGACTAAAAAAAAAATGATTCTGTTTAGTCCGTCAGTTAGATTATCGAAAAATATTGGATACGTGGTTTTTGTTTTATCAAATTAATAAAAATTGACGAAGATAAAACGTGTCAAAGACCATGAGTGGGGCTTGTGATGATACTTTCTGATAAAAAATGACATGCAATATTACGTCACACACCAATTTACGTGAAAAAAGAAAAAAATATGTGTCCAATATTTTTTGAAAATCTATCTGACGGACTAATTAGTTTTTTTTGTTAACTGCCTTCTAACCAGTAGTTCCTGAGATTAGCGTGTAAAACCAAACAAACAAACTGTTCAGCTTTAAGTATAATATTTAGTTAAATAGGTAAGATGTAGCTGTACCTAGGTGCGTTCCGTTATTATCTGAAAATAAATATCTAGTCGTAATGTCAACTCCATAAAACCGAGGCCACTTAGCTAGGAGCTCCGCTTGGCACGGCCACGCCCTTTTGCGACAGGACATGTGTCGATGTGGGTCACCGTTTTCAGTTTCTTTTTGCGGGTAACCTCTTCGGTCCCATCTCGTAAGGGGTTAGTGCTTTATTGGCTTCCGGGCCCGTGGACGGTGAGTAATGGGCTAGCTCGCCGTCCGTCCATCTTATGATGACGACAGGCCGTGTCGACGGCGCCTTCGTGTTCCACGCGCGTATGCGTACCAACCCGTCGCAAGTCGTATTTTAAACCGAAGCCGTGAACGCAGACAGTATGTTACATAAATCTCATTACACACAACTATACTGAAGTATTTTTGTTTCAGAATCGTTGTTACAATGGAGAAGCTGACAGATCGTGGCCGAAATAATATTTTCATAGCTGCTTTTATCACGTTATGTTGGGTTACTACAGGTAAGAATCTTCTTTATCATCATCACACATCATCATCAAAAGACGTCCACTGCTGGACATAGGCCTCCGCCCCAGGTGTCACCACAATGACCGGTCCCGTGCCATACTTCATCACTACTCACTACATCATCATCACTACATAGTATAAAACAAAGTCGCTTTCTCTGTCCCTATATCCCTATGTATGCTTAAATCTTTATAACTACGCAACGGATTTTGAAGCGGTTTTTTTTAATAAATAGAGTGATTCAAGAGGAAGGTTTTAGTATATAATTTGACCGACATTCACGCGGGTGAAGCCGCGGGCATCAGCTAGTATAATATTATAAAGAGGTACAGTTTATGAGGTTGTAGGAGGTAATCTCTGGATCTACTGAACCGATTTTGAAAATTATTTCACTAATGGGAAGCTTTATTAATCCTGAGTGTCATAGGCTATATTTAAAAGGTTCCCGTGAGAAAATTTCTGACCAAAACGCGAGCGAAGCCGCGAGGAAAACCTAGTATGAAATAAAGTGGCTCTCGCTGTTTGTACTCTTTGATCTTATAAACTACGCAACGGATTTTAATGCAGTTTTCAGAAATAGATAGAAATATTCAACAGAAACGTACAAGTAATAAGCATATCAGTATTTAGAGATAACACCTGGGGCGGGTCGCTACTTATTTTAATCGATTTTAATTAAAGGAGGACGTTCTTAAGTCGGTTGTTTTTTAAATTTTGTTACCTCATAACGCTAGCTAAATAGTAACAGCCACTCGGGTCGATATTAAGGTTACGCCGTGTTGTGTAGGTTGGTCCTTGGATGGGGTGACCACTTGGGGGTACATACATACTGAGTTTCCTCCGTGGCTTGGAAATCACGAGAAGCCGCGTTGGCACCGGCTGTCATTAAGGCTTGTATTCACGCCAATGACCTTGTGCATTTGGGCGGAGCTAACTACCCCTCTCGGTCGTAGACACGGACTTTAAACGGACGCATTTTTAATTTATTATAATTAAAATTATGCATGTTTTTAAAAAATAACAAAACCAAATCATTTTCCTTTGTATTGCTTTATAAAAAAAATATGTACTGCTTTACATATTTTTTTTTATATTGTTTTGATAAAAAAATGAAGGAGTAAAATGGTTCAACTCAACGATTTGGAGGTGATTTTGAGGATTTATTTCTTAATATGTGATACCGATAGAAAAAATATGGCTAAACCAAATTACGTATCATACCATGTAGATTACTAACAATTTTTCTCAGATGTAATTTCTCTATAAGTGCCGGTGAAAAGCTGCTTCATCTGCACACTGTTTTCAAGCTTTTTCGAGAGAGCAGCCTTAAATATGTAGATCTTTGACAGTTGTTAAACAGCCGTGGCCTGAAACTCTGACAACCAGTCTTACCACGGGATATCGTATTACCCACCCAGTACGAGCTAATTGGGTTGTGGAGGTCAAACAGGCGGTCGCCCCATGTAAAACGCTGGTATTTATCTGAATCCGGCACTTAGACTGCAAGCCGACCAAAACATAGTTGAGAAAAGGCTAGGCGGATGATGATGAACACAAGCACACACACAAGCGAAGCCGCCTGCTAAAGCTAGTCTATTATGTACAAACGGTAGCACATCATACCTAAAACTTCAGCGATAAAGTTGAAAATCTATTAAAGAAAGACAGATAGAAAGCATTGGTGGCCCAGTGGTAGCGACCCCGGCGTCTTACGAACAGTCGTGGTTTTGAAACCCAGGCAGGCGCAATACTTTGTGTAATTTATTTCATCACTGCTGCTCTCAAAACAGTGAAGGAAAACATCGTGAGAAAACCGGCGTGTCTTGGAACCAAAAAATTCGAAAACATGTGACATCTACCAACCCGCACTAAGCCCGCGTGGTGGATTATAGTCCATCTCTCTCCTAGAGAGGAGGCCTGAGTCCCTGCAGTGGGAACATTATAGGCTGATGATGATGACATATTGTATAAGGTAGTAGCTTAATGTCCTGGCATCCATTGTGTATGGCCTTCATTAAAACCACTATACTAACTGCCGCACTCAGAGATATTTAATGATTACTTAAGTCGTCCTTAAGTCCCCGTCGGGGCTGCGGGTTGTTCGAAAGAGAATACCGTGGCCTCGGCGCAAGGGCTAAGAGGAAACATGGGTGGTTTTTAGTCAGTAGAAGTCTGACACTCCCTTCCGCTCTGCCCAAGAGCGGGAGGGGTTATTTGATGATTTTCCACCCGCCAAAAAAAAAGCCGTCCCGTCCGAGTGCTCATAGCCTGTTTAAGGAAATTTCAAAACGCTTAGTTGACGCTTCTCGTGACCCAAGGGCTGGCTTTTGTCTTGGCCAGAGGCTAAGTGTTGCCATACAATGTGGCAATGCCGCCATTCTTTTGGGCACATTACCGGCTGACAGCGTTGAGGAGCGTTTTTTTGATGCCCTTTTATAGTTTCTTGTTAGTTTATTTATTAGTTTTTAATTAATATACATAGTTAGTAAACATTTGACCTCAGCATTTGACATACCTACAAACCCATCACGAAACTGTCAAAGTTTTTACTAAGTAATGGCTAAAGTAATCATTAAACCTCTCTGAGTGCGGAGTAAGTAATATTAGAGATAGCAACATTAATATTTTTATTACTCCGTTGATAACTGTCCATTTATTTTCCCTCCTTAAGTTTTATAGGCCATTGTCTATTAACATAACTATTTTATTGCGTTTTTTGTTGATGGCAAATATAGGCACGCCTATTTTTGTTTTAACTGTGTTGGTTGTTTACGTGCAGAATGAATCATTTTATGACGAACTAGCTGTAGCACGCGACCTTCGTTCGTGTGAGATTATTATAAGATTTCGTGTACAGTCAGTCGCCAGAATTACTTGACCTGGTTAAAAGATCACACTCTAATACAAGCGGAGAGGTGGTGGACCTCGACACCAGGATGTAGGCAATCCAAGGAAGCTATGCCATCCCTGGATATAAAGCTGACCAGGCGCCTTCTGCGCCTGGACAGAGATAGCCTGCGTCTGGTGGCGGGGACCATCACTGGACACTGTTCACTGAATAAGCACCTCCATACCCTAGGAATCACAGACAGTCCCCTGTGCAGAGCATGCATGGAGGCGGAGGAAACGGTGGCGCATGTGCTCCTTGAGTGCACAGGCGTTACCAAGATTCGTGAGGAAACCCTAGGAACACCAAGATCCCTTGCGGATGCCCTGAGGAGACCGGGAAGTCTGATCTGCTTCTGGAGGGAGGTGGGCTGGTTAGAGTAATCGGCCAACATGACTCACGCACAATGGTCCACTTCAAGGACTAAGTGCGGAAACCCAAACCCCCAATAATGAATGAATACCTGACCTTCTTACACCACTAATTGCTCTCTTCTTCTTTATACGAGGGGTGGCATCGACTGTGCGTTACCCCAGCAGGAAAGTAGCTCCGGGAGTGACATGAGTGAAACGAATAGTTAGTGTGTAAATTATGATGTCAATGTGCGACCCAGAAAAAAAATCTCCACTTTATCATTTTGGAAAAAAATTATAATTCCTGCTGGAGTAACGTTGTTCCAGTAGAAACGTTCTAAATGGATGATCGGAGAGTGAAATATTACGCATGGGCAGAAAGCTTGTATTTGTGCAAAATTGTGCTCTGAAAATATCATTTGTGCGTCTTCAGGTTTTCGAGATATTGCATTTCTTGCTGGAGTAACGTTTTGCAGAATCGTGTATCTCTGGAACCATTAATGCGCCTGTAGTATAATATAAACATACACGAGTAGCTTTTTATTTTATTATATTAACCTGAACAAGCAGACAGATATATACTAAAATTATAAGTAGGTACCTTATTATGTATGTACCTACTTTCATTAGCATATAGTAAAAATGCTGTTATTTTAAAACTACAAACAGACACTTTTACACAATGTTATTTATTTGTTGCAAACAGATAAATCAAAATCGGTTAAGAATTATTTGCAAAGATAAGGTATTCTTTTGTATTAACGGATTCACCGCGAACTTAATAGGGATGTTTACTGACTAAAAAAATATGATTCTAAAATTAGTCCGTCTGTTAGATTATCGAAAAATAATGGATACGTATTTTTTGTTTTATCAAATCAATAAAAATTGACGAAGATAACACGCGTCAAAGATCGTAGGGGTCGTGACGTCACTCAACGGTAAAAAATGTCATACTAATGTCTTAGAATATGACGTCACACGAGTTTTCAAAGCACTGTATCGTCTTCATTGTTTGTTTACGTGAAGAAAGAAAAAATACGTGTCCAATATTTTTTGGAAATCTATCTGACGGACTAATTAGAATTTTTTTAGTTAACTACCCTATTCTCGTATCTATTTATGTATAATCTGAATCTCGGAAACGGCTCCAACGATTTTCATGAAATTTAGTATGCAGGGGGTTTCGGTAGCGATAAATCGATCTAGCTAGCTATCCAAAAAACCAGAGTTACAAGAAAAAACGAACGAAGCTCGGTTATCCAGGTACTTTATTCGTCTGTCTGTATTAAAAGGTAAAGCTGACTGACTGAGGCTCGACACACAGGCCAAACACTTCGGGCTACAAACTTAACATTTTGCACACGTATTCCTCTTATGACGTAGGCATCCACTAAGGAAGGATTTTCCAAAATTTAACCCCCAAGGGGGTGAAAATGGGGGGCAAAAGTTGTATATAAAAACGACATTTTCACGCGGGTGGAGTCGCGGGCAATAGCTAGTTCCCGAACTGAAATAAAAATAACCTTTATTTCATGGCAAAAACAACATCGAAAAAAAGCCGTGAATCATTTTGATGCATGTTTAAAATCATAACTACGACGCCATTTTGTTTTTACCCGACTGCGGCGAAGTCCAAAAGGAGGGTTATGTGTTTGGCCTGTAATTTTACATTACACTACGCAAACCAACTCTTAAAAATGTTATCCAAAAGCGCTCTATGTCACGTACCTGTACCTAGTTTTATTTACAGTTGGTGATTTTTTTTTATTAATTTGTGTTTGCGGGTGTAGATACAAATATACCCACCAACCTAGATAATATATACCTTATAACGCAAGAGCACATACTTGGGGTGCCCGGCACTGTCGCAGCAAGCATATTTGTTTTGTTTTAAACAAATATGCTTGCTACGACAGTGCCGGGCGACGTTACAGGGTTACAATTCAAGAACTTAATTTCAAAAACAACGACGTAACGACCAACCCGAACCTTGCACCTTTTCGTACGTTTTATAAGCGCCCATGTAGGCCTATCTGAAATAAAACATTTTGAATGAGCTTTTCGAGTCATGGAGGAAACCCGATAGTACTGGGTGGCCACCTATCCACAGGCCAACCTAGGCAAGTACGGCTGAACCTTAAGATCGTTCCAAGCAGCAGTTACTAAAGCCACGACCACATCATGCTCTATTAATTTTAATACCTTTTTTCCAGTCCACAGCATCGACTGCTTCAAGTGCGTGTCAATGAACGGGCGCTTCCCCGCGTGCGATGACCCGTTCCACAACAACCATAGTCTGCAGATGCTGGAGTCTCCCTGCATGGGAGGCAGGAAGGGACGCGATGGACTGTTCCCTGCTACATCTTGTATCAAGATAGCTGGAGTTTTTGGTAAGGAATCAGAACTTTATTGGCACTTGTTTTCCCACTCACTTTCACTTGCTTTTCTGATCAACTTCGTAGCAAATCAAATCAAATCAAAACTCATTTAAATTCAAACTAGGCTGATAATCAGCACTTTTCGAACGTCAAAATTTACTTTACTTTACTTATTTACAAGTGACAGTCCCCCAAAACGCCCACCCTTCGACACTTCCTAGTGTTTTTGCTGGAAAGAAGAAGTGGCGGAACAAACTCTCCAGCAACACAAGCGGGATTCAAGACAGTTAAATAATTAAATTATTGTTTCTCTGGGACTTCGTCGAGCTTCATTGTCTCGGCGCTTTTCTGGTGGTCGCTGCTGTTCATTCTGGCTGTCAGGAGTTGCAGTGGTTTAGGAATAGTGTGATGGGAACGGTGGGAATGTGCCAAACAAAAGTCACCGATCAACTACGTAAAAATGTTCGGTGTTTTGTTACTTATTTAAGAGATATCGGGAAACGGTCATAGATACAATAAGCTTTTAAAAATGACTGACTTTTCCTATAAGCTGTGCATTCTTTTTTGACCGCCTCGTTGGTCTAGTACTACTGCGCATGAGCCCCTGAGTTCCGAGTCCCGGACTGGCAAAGTGTTCCAGTTGATCGTTTCTTATGGAGATAATTTCTTAATTTCATGGCCGTTACCTTCAGTTATTTATGTCTGTAAGGATTGAGGAGCCACATCAGATTTTGAAAATCTGATCTCATCATTATTTAGCAGCAATGTAGCTGATTTTGCAGCACGAATTCTAGATTTAGCAGAAAAATATGTATATCACTAGTTATATTTAATGCAAAGGTTTGAGGAATTGAGGAGCCACCTGGAACTCGTTAAGTAATAGATGCATATTTTTGAAAATTGCGTCTGAAAATTTAGCTTCTGTAGCGCTAAAATGAAAGAAAATACAATACTTTTAGTATGGCTCCTCAATCTACACTCAAGAGGTGAATTTCTATTGGATGTGAGCAATCAATTAATATATTCGACATAATGATCATGTTGTGTTTGTTTTTGTTACTTAACGAGTTCCAGGTGGCTCCTCAATTCAGACGTTTAGATGGAGGAGTCGCTTTTGCATTAAATATAACTAGTGATATATTTTGCTGCTAAATCTAGAATTCGTGCTGCAAAATCAGCAACATTGCTGCTAAATAATGGTGAAATCTGATTTTAAAAATCTGATGTGGCTCCTCAATCCTTACGGACATTAGTTATTTTATCTATCTCCTGGTCTGCAAACATTCATATAACTTCGTTGTACTGTTCCAGACGACACCGGGGAAACGATCACAGTCCGCGGCTGTGGCCTTGACTCCGGTACGGCGACCACTGATACAGAGATCATACGTATGTCACACTGTGGCAGATTCTACTACGACGACAGGTATGCCACATCTATCGGGTTAGTGGTTACTCGACGTATTCCTTAGCCTGTCATGTCTGCCTGCTGTCTGTAGGGCAAAGGGCTCCCCCATAGCCTTCAACTCTTCATCTGTGCGGTTTTCTCTGTTTAATTTGTCACTAACGCGTCTAAGTCGTCACGCCAGCGTTTTCTAGATCTCCCTCGGTGACGACGTCCGTATTCTGGCCCACTGCGTGAAGGCTCTGGTCCATCCACCTTGATGCATTGTACAGACATGGCCCGCTCAATTGCCACTACCCACTTCGACTTAGCAATCTTATTCCCACATCAGCGATCAGGACGTCATAATATGGTTAAAATGCAAAAAACTGTGAAACCAAATGATCTACCGAAATACGGTAAATAACTCAAAAAGTATTGAGTTTCGGTAGAATATTTGATAGCACAATTTGACTTGTTTTTACGAGCCTAGTGTCAAAACCAGGTGTTTGAAGGCAATGAACAGCGCGTCTCACACGACGAACACGACCAGACGCACACCCGACCTGCTTCCGCTTTCTATGTGATTCGGGCTTCATCCATGTTCTTCTGAATGTTCTATAAGTCCATTGAAATATAATGTAACATCATACCTGTGGCGACAGCGACATCTATCGCAACACATGAGAACGAATTGACAAATCCTACATCGCGCTATCAAAGTTATCCGCGACATTAGCTCATAATAATTATAGTAAATCCCGACTTACATATGTTGGGCAGTTAGCCCACCAGACACAACACCCGTCTGATCGGAGGATCCTCCCTTTTCTATGGGGGATGAGGAACTTTACACCCTGTTCCTCATGCCCTCCAAATACCTCAGATATAGATATATCTTGATAACGCAAGGACCACGATCCGTCTGAATACCAAGCGTGCCATTTTTTTAACAATCTACTATGCCGTCATCTCATAAGCACAATTTAGTTAAAGTCCATTTCACGAAAGAAGTCCCGCGGACAATTGTGGAACTAAATTTAACAGATCGGCCATGTTGTCGTTTGTCGATGTTATCAAGGTGCGTTTGTTGTGGTAGATATTTTGTGAGTTTATTATTTGATTAGTGCGTTATAAGGTTTATTTACGATGCCAAAAGTTGTGAAACAACATTATGTCGCGCGACATACAGCGCTGCGTCTGCGGGACTTCTTTCGTGAAATGGACTTTACTACACAAACAAGTTACCTACTATACAAAAGAGACTACGTTTTCGTTATTTAAATGTCTAGAATCGAGTTTTTGAGTTGTAACGGTGCAACGTTATTGTTTTAAACAAATTAGCTTGCTGCGATAATAGGTAACCTCGCTATATACCTACACAATACATAAGCCGGACACGAAGTAGCAAGCCAAGTAGATGCTTTTACGTTATCCAGCAAGTACTATAATAATTATAGTCCTTACAAAGGATCCCTCCTCCTCTCCTCCTTTTAGGTTAAGGTATTTGTCTATGGGTCTTTGTTACCTGAAAATAAACGTATTCTATTCTTATTACAAACTAATTAACATCGTTGATTAGCTCATTCCAAACAAACAGAAAAGCGAGCGAGCGAGATCGAAATACAACATTCCGAATCGAATCGTTTGTGAATAAGGGGCCTGTGGTCTTTGCTCTAATAACATTTATTTGTTCCCAGATACGTCCACGGTTGTCTGCAAAGCTGCAACGATGCCGACGCCTGCAACAACTCCAATTATCTCCAGTCTATATATCCAATCTGGATTCCTGCCATAGTTCTTATATACCACGCATATTACCACCTTCTTCTAATAAGCTAACAATGAATATGTTAACAAGTAAACTTAAATATATTTAAAAAGCTGTGTAGTCGTATTTAACTTTTAAGTTCAAATTAGTTTTAAGCTGAAACCCGACTACTAATGACATTTCAAATTTTTTGTATTTATTTGGCAGCCATTTTGAATTTGCTGTCATGTCATCCGCCATTTTGTATACGGTCCGACATGTTAGACAAGTTGATTGGTTCGACGTGTGCAATACTTTTGGGAGTGAGTGAGGGAGAGGGAGAGGGAGTGAGAGTACCTACCCATAATTAATAAAGAGTGTAAAAATACCACTAACGAAGCCGAAAAGCACTTGTTCTCCTCGCCATTGAATTGCAATACCTATTGATATTTTTTTATTCTGGACCATACCTGGGAACCTTCTAGCTGGTTACTATTATTTCATACTTAATAAGTATTTATTTCATCACCAATGGCTGATGAATTATATTACTAAACAGTGAAGGAAAACATCGTGCTGAAATCATCGTGTACAGAACCAAACCAAAGACATTATGAAGACCTTTTTGCTTTGGCATAGTCGGGTATACATAATATTATGTATGTTTTGCAATAAATATGGTGACGAGAGATGAACGATAAATGTTGTCACCTATGGCTGTCTTTTAACAATCAAAAGGCGAGATTCACAGTACACGCTTTGAAAAACTTAGTGTTTCATAATTATAACCATTATAAACAAAAATAACTAAGATTAAATGCGACTAATCATTTCTTAGGATTATGAAGCTTAGTTATCAGATAATAGTACATTATGGTATAAGTGTGTAACGTTGGTGATTACCGCTGAGGCGCCATTGAGACCCGAGCCGTTAGGTGAGGGTCTTAAGAGAGCCGAGGACGGTAATCATCAATACACACGTGTATCATACGACGTTTTTCAACACACTTGTGAAGAAAATAACACAAAAAAATCATTTTCAATAGTTAAAATGAGTTGTGAAAAAAATTTCGCCATGGCGGGAAAAATTTATCAGTTTTCCTGCGCGCGCATCTAACAATGGCAATCGGCCATAGACTAAAAGGATGAGGTTTCTTTTTTTTGCTTTTTGCGGATAGCGTTTCAGCCACGTACAAAATGAGAATTTTAAAGTTTTTTTTATTACAGAGAAAACAAAAGTTTTGTTTCTTGAAAACGAACAAGCTGAAATTATCTATTTAAATTAATAAGTTTTCCTGAGCGCGCATCTAACAATGGCGATCGGCTATAGACTAAAAGATTAAGTTTTTTTTTTTTGGCTTTTCGCGGATAGTGTTGCAGTCACGTACAAAATGGGAATTTTTTTTTTATTACAGAGAAAGCAAAAGTTTTATTTATTAAAAACGTATATAAAAGTTAAAATTATCTATTTAAATTCGAAGTCGTATGAAATGAGCAAGGAATAGGTACATTAATTTATTTGTAGTATTGAACACAATCTTTTTAGTATCGAAACTTTTTTAAGAACAAAGCAACTTAACCAAAAAATTAAAAAAAAACCTATAACTCACTTGTGAATAATGGTAATGAGGCGCGGGAAACTTCCAACTTGGCGGACGCGTCTTTTTTAACTTTTCATAAAAAGAGAATTTTTTCCCTACCTTTAGATCTTAGTAATTATTTAAACTTGACATTGGCTAAATGCACAAACCGTGCGAAGCCAGGAAAAAAAAAAAAAAAAAATGGTAATGAAAAATTCACAGTATGATTACAGGTGTCATTACATGCCTAATTGCGGTGAAATTTAGAGCCACTTTATGAGCAAGTGTGTTGAAAAAGAGTTTTCAACACACTTGCTCATAAAGTGGCTAATCAAACTGTGAATTTTTCATTACCATTATTCACAAAAGTGAGTTATAGGTTTTTTTTTTTAATTTTTTGGTTGAGTTGCTCTGTTCTTAAAAAAGTTTCGATACTAAAAAGATTGTGTTCAATACTACAAATAAATTAATGTACCTACCTATTCCTTGCTCATTTCATGCAACTTCGAATTTAAATAGATAATTTCAACTTATACATACGTTTTTAATAAATAAAACTTTTGTTTTCTCTGTAATAAAAAAAACTTTGAATACCCCATTTTGTACGTGACTGCAACACTATCCGCGGAAAGCCAAAAAAAAACTTAATCTTTTAGTCTATAGCCGATCGCCATTGTTAGATGCGCGCTCAGGATAATTTATTAATTTAAATAGATAATTTCAACTTGTGTACCTATACGTTTTCAATAAATAAAACTTTTGTTTTCTCTGTAATAAAAAAACTTTGAAATCCTCATTTTTTACGTGGCTAAAACACTATCCGCAAAAAGCAAAAAAAAGAAACCTCATCCTTTTAGTCTATGGCCGATCGCCATTGTTAGATACGTCATTTTAACTGTTGAAAACATGTTAAAAATGATTTTTTTGTGTTATTTTCTTCACAAGTTTGTTGAAAAACGTCGTATGATACACTTGTGTATTGATGATTACCGTCCTCGGCTCTCTTAAGACCCTCACCTAACGGCTCGGGTCTCAAAGGCGCCTCAGCGGTAATCACCAACGTTACACACTTATACCATAATGTACTATTATATGAGTACTTAGTTCTAAATTGAAAGCGTCACCTGTGAATTTTGCTCTTAGCAATCTTAGTATGTTGTCTATTTTAACTTGTGAGCGCAGCGTGTCCATTTTTACTAAAACGAAACCAAATATATTGAAATGCCCAAATATTATTGCACCATTGGAATTTCGGTGAGTCAGAAAATACAACGGTGTACTTCCATTTTGATTTTGATAAAGGTGTTAATAAAAACTGTCATAAATCTTAGTTTTATATAAAGCACAGTTAAATAAAAAAACATTAAAAATTTCACACTATCACAGAGTCGAAGACAATCAAAATGATTTGTCTTCAATTTTGTTTAGTCCAACTGAGGCCACAGATTTTTTATTGTAAGCCCCGATGTAAATAGCCACAATGATTGCAGCAAGTCTTGCAAATGCTTTGGCTTGTTGCAAATTACTTCCAAATAAATGCTACATTACAATATGTATAACGCAAGTATCACGATCTGTATGAAACCAAGTGTGCCCGTTTTTTACCTACTACGACATCGTAAGCACTATTTAGTTACAAAAGTTATACAAACAAGTTACAATACAAACACGTTACTATACAATCAAGTTACTATACAAAATAGACTAAATTTTTTGTTCTTTATTGTCTAGAATTCAGTTCTAGACTTCTACTTGACGGTGTAATATTGTTGTTTTAAACAAATTAGGTTGCTGCGACAGTAACTTCGATAAGTATAAAATACTTAAGGCGGGCACGCGAAGTAGGTGCACTTGCGATAGGTACCTATATCTAGATATGTGTGCTACATGATATAAATTACTATGTTCCCACTTGTTTGCACCTACATTCGTACACCTATTAACACTTTAACAATCTATTTTCAACTTACTATTCACAAATCTTTAATTCAGTATAAAATAAAGGGTGTAAAACGACCCTTTACATGGCCGTCATCAACGCATTGTGCACAGGCACCAGCAAATCAAGTTACACCAAACTAATCTGTTGCGGACAAAGGCTGTCAGATTTAACGCGCCAAACCTGTCAACTTTTGACAGACTAAACGCGCCAAACCTGTCAACTTTTGTCCGCTGTTTTGTTCATAAAGTTGAAGCTAAAATACTTATAATGCACATCAATATCACTGTATTTTTATTTTATAGTAGAAATAGTTATAATTAAATGTGTAAATAACATTAATATTATTTTTGACCAAAACGCTAAGAGCACATAAATACTTATCTACATGTCTTTTGCAAAAATATTGAAGAATTTTTTTTGTTATTTAAATTTTTATCCCTAAAATACTCGCGCCTTTGCTGTCTAGGAGGAAATAGGGATTTAAAAAAGGATTTTTAATTTGACAAGACTATTTTATTTGCTATTTCTAAAGTTTCTAAGTCAGCTGCGGGATATAAAGCTCATTAGTCGACCGAAATTGTAATTTGTGTCCCACTTCTGAAAATGCAAATTATAATTTGAAGATGTTTCTATGAATGAAATGGCGTTGGCATAGCTAATCCCAAAGCATCGTCATTAGGGACCAATTAATCGGTTAAAACGTTAACCGTTATTTTTTTTTGTTTTCGTGGATAAACCTTCAAATGGCGACCGGTCTTTGAGAATAAGTCCGGGTAATGCGGGATTTCTATTTCACTAAAAACACCCCAGTGGTTATAATCCGCACGTGGGAGGAGGAGGCACCGTTTCCTCTTAAAATAACTGTCCGGAGCCAACTCTGTGCAAACACCTGACCTGTTAGACCCCTCATTGGTCAGATTGGGATAGGACCTAGCTATGAACGCGCCATCAGCAATGACCGACCGCATTGACACTTGTCAAGTTGACATTGACGTTCAAGTGACATTCAATTTAAAGGTGGCAAAGTGATTATGTCGGCGAGTTTACTAGCCTAGACACATTGTAGACGAAAAAATATATTTATGTAGAGGCCTATAAGAAGCATTTCACTTAGGCAGCCCGCAAGTCCTTTCGAAATCGGCAACTATCTACATCCAGTTAATAATTAATATTTTCAGTGACAATTCTCGCATTTTTTCCCGCAAATGACTGAGTTCTTGTTCTCGTAAATGGCTGTTTTCTCGCAAAGTTTATTTCG
The DNA here is from genome assembly GCA_949774965.1 of Diarsia brunnea. NCBI lineage: Eukaryota > Metazoa > Arthropoda > Insecta > Lepidoptera > Noctuidae > Diarsia > Diarsia brunnea. Next base: position 3,733,885 of record OX459025.1, on the reverse strand, counting down.
CTTGTCTGTGATATGTTATCTGTTTCTATCATTATACACTTACCTATTGTACTTATAAAATATACAAATATTTAGTATAAAATGTACCAAATTCTAAATAAACTTTGAATCCGTATTTGTAATATCAAGAACAAAACCTTTATTTGTGACTTTCAAGAACTTATTATTTATTAAACTGTTAAGATTATTTACTAAACTGTTTTATTAATAAGTAATTATTTGTTAATTAATATAAGTAATTATTAAAATATGAGTTTTTTTTTAAATTGAGATACTTATAAAACTGTTTAAAAAAAACTTATATTTTATAAATTTCCGGTGTGTGTAATTCTTTTCCTAAACGGCTTGACCGATTTTGATGTCATTTGTTTTTCTTTAATATTTAAGGGGATAACTCGATGGTTAATAGCTATAGTTAGAACCGCCGTTGTCGACATCCAGAAAACATTGGGACAGTGTAACGTCTCAAATAACAAAGAGATAAGGATTCACTGTTTTAAAAATAAAGGATTTTATAAACTGCTATAAGCACAAATTTATGTATTAATAAAATATAAGAATGCTATAAATGTGTTGTTTTATTAATTAGTTTGTAGGTACTTACGCAATTTTTATCAGATTTAACTAAAAAACGTGTGGGTAGTTTTTTTTGTCTTACTCCCCGCCACGAGAACTTTTGTAAGTAAAGAACTTCTCGTAACGAAAACTCACAACAAATGGTGCTGAAAACCTAAAACGGCGCAAATAAAATAACTTTATTAGTAGTTATGTGTTTGAGCTGTTTGGGGTTGAAACACTGGGGCCATGGGGTCTGAGCCAACTTAATATTTCAGGAAATTGTCAAGCGGTTGGTCGACTCTTCACGTGACCAGAGGGCTGGCCTATTTTTTGGGCAAAACATCAGTACCTATTGCCATCCAACGTGGGAATGCTGCCAGCCTTCTGGGCACTGTTCCTGTTGACAGCGATGTGGACGATTTTTTGACATCCTTTAATTCTTATCTTTTTGATATTATGATATTTTATTAAAATTTTAGTTCTGTAAATTGTAATAAAAGTCTTTGACAGCAAATCATTCGAAGGTTATTTAAACCGTCTAAGCATACTCTTCCCTTTTTTTACGACCTACTAAAAGAGGCCTTTTAAACCGCAAGTCTCGTAAAACCATTCCTCAATTTGTCATTCTGAGTTACACCACACATACTTCGCAAAGAATTTATCTAAATGATGATATACTACATCTGGACTGGATCAGAACGTAGTTTTATAAATATAAAAATAACAAACAACATTCTTGTACGTCAATCAGTTTTCAAATAAAACAAATAAATTATAAATTCGCATAATTTATTTCAAGTGTCTAATCGCTTTATAAATAAACATGATTCTACAGATTCCAATTTAAATAAATATTTCATTTCGACTAGTTGTGCGTCTGACAGCCAGTCTTAGGGGCCGTCCATTAATTATGTAAAGCGTTTAGGGGGGGGCGGCGGAAGGGCGTCGAGTCTAATCTCACCTAATCTCACGAGGGAGAGAGTTGTCTCGGCAAACATCACATATACAAAACTGTTTTTAATTAAGTACCTACCTAACTTGCTGAATAAAATATGGCTAAATTCGACACAATAATAAATACATATTTTATGAAAATATTTTAAGATAACCTTATATTTTTTGCAATATATCCAACGTAATCAGGCAAACAAGTATGGCACTTAAAGTGAATTCAAGGGCCCATGGGCGACAAAAAAATCTTCGACACCAGGCCAGGAACTCACCACATGATAAAATATGCGGTTAGACTGCAAGCCGATCCGAACATTGTTAGCCGGGAAAAAGTTAGGCAGATGATGAAGTTTGTCCCCAACTCAGTTGCCCTCCTTTTCCGCTTGCTTCTCCCCCTTGCTTCTCCTCCGCGTCCCCTTGCTTCTCCCCGTCGTCACCCGTGAAGTTAGAAGTATATTCCGCTGACGTGAAGTCTTCAGCACCGAGTTCTGATTGCTCTGAAATTATTCGGGGTAGTAATAAACCGACTACTTTTGCGTGCTAGAACTGCTAGAAAAACAAACATTCATTTATCAGTATAATAAATATGAAGTGCAAAGCTGACTGACTGAGGATCAACGCACAAGCCAAAGCCTTAGAGCTAGAAACTTAAAATTTCGCACACGTATTCCTATAATGACGTAGGCATCCAATAAGGAAGGATTTTTCAAAATTCAACCCCTAAGAGGGTGAAAAAGGGGGTAAAGTTTGTGAGGATATCCTCCTCGTAGGAATCTAGAGGTCGGCGGATCGCGACTGCTATTCAAATCCCTAATCGGGCAAATTGGTATAGATATTTAATATATCAGGAATTTCGTAGTAGCAGCCTCAGAGTACCTCAGAGATGTATGTATATATAATCTATACTAATACTAATATTATAAAGCTGAAGAGTTTGTTTGTTTGTTTGTTTGAACAGGGTAAACTCTGGAACTACTGGTTGGAATTTAAAAATTCTTTTAGTGTTGGATAGTCCATTTATCGAGGAAGGCTATAGGCTATATAACATCACGCTACGATCAATAGGAGCGGAGCATAAATGAAAAATGTTGCAAAAACGGGAAAAGATATTCCTTTTTGAGAGCTTCCGTTGCGTGCGCTGCGAAAACGGTTTAAGTTACGTAAATACTATGTATGAAGAAATTGTTCCCCTTTAAAAGTTCTAAAAAAAAGTCCGCGATAGCATATGTTTATCTTTTAAGATTGACTCACTGTAACCATTTTTTAATAATTAAATGCTTGATTAAAAATAATGATATATTGCGAAGCTTATTTAACCCATATGGTATTAATCTATATCTATATAAATGTGTTTGTTAGCACGGAAATTTAATATAGAATAATTGTGCCTTTTACTCTATACAGTTTAAACAAATAACTTAGAAGATATCGCAATGTAAAAATATACGGGCGACAAAATAATTAAGCGCGTGGCAGTCATTCGATCCGGTGCGGTAGGTATGTACGTGGGGATTCTGGCCTCTAGGGGCTCCGGAGAAATTCAAATTCAAAATATTTACTGCACCATAATGTTTACAAGTACAAGGTGTTACTGTTTATTAAATAGTAAGAGATACCTATAGTAATTGTTACTTTAATAATATAATCGAAGCCAATCTAAACTAAAAGGTATTATAAAGAGGAAAGGAAAGATTTTTTGTTTGTTAAGAGTACGATTTAACTCAATTTAATATGTTGTATAGTCGATTTATCGAACCTTTATAAGCTATATTATGTGACGCGGACGAAGTTGCGTGGGTCAGCTAGTATATGATATATAATATATAATTCTCCCGCTCTGGCAGGAGCGAAAGGGAGTGTCAGACTTTTACTGACTAAAAACCACCCATGTTCCTTCTTAGCCCTTCATGTCGAGGCCGCGGTATCTGCGAACAACAGGCGTCGGGCCTTGCGAGCCCCTTCCATGTTGCTGACATCTCTTTGAGGCGCGCGTGGAACACGAACGTGCTGTCGACACGGCCTGTCGTCGTCATAAGACGGACGGACGGCGAGCTTACCCATCACTCACCGTCCACAGGCCCGCGCCTACGATGGCCGGAAGCCATCACGTGGCCCCCGACGCCCGGATATGAAGGTTCTAGTGCTATTTCCGTAGGTACCTACCTGGTGCTGGTTCTTTGTCACACTTGCATTTCTTCAACTCCTCGAGTGCCCGCAGTTCTGAAGGGAGAAGGCTGGATGGGACATCTGAAGAAGAGAAAGAATAGTTGGAGCTTCATACTGTTCCATTGGTGCCACTCGGGTCGTCACTTTAGGTTGCCTAAGTTTCGTTCGTTCGTTCGTTTCGTTTTAAATAAAACGTTGCCCCACACTAGGAATTTCTCCTGTATCGTGGGTGCGTTTACAAACATTTAAACTCACATACACAAATACCCAGACCTGAAACAACTATCTGTAGGTCATACAAATATTTGTTCCGTGCGGGAATCGAACCCACGACACGCAGCGCGGCAGTTGGACGGTTGGTTGGTTGGTTGGAAGTTGGTCTGTGGATGGGTGACCGCCCATTACATACCGAGTTTCCTCAATGCCTCGGAAAGCACGTTAAGCCATTGGTCCCGGCTGCCATATATAGATCCTTGGCAGTCTTATTACCTAGTAATAACTGGGTTGTGAAGGTCAGATAGGCAGTCGCTCCATGTAAAATACAGATATTCAGCTGCATCCGGTTAGACTGGAAGCCGACCCCAACATAGTTGGGAAAAGGCTCGGCAGATGATGAGATACGGATGTACGACTTACTGAAGTGAATTCCTTTGAGGCTTGTCTGGGAGATGATGAGTTCCTCGTCATCACAAGTGCAGGGTCCAAGTGCTGCCAAGCGCGCGGCTTCCTCATCAGCTCGTCGTCGTATCTCTGATGGTAGCTCCTCGGGACCTTGGCAGAAGAATAAACGCTTATTAAAGACTATAGCGACCCGGCCCGTCTTCGCGCACGGTTGCAATGTACTACATAAAAACCGGCCTCTTGAATCACTATTGCTGAAAACTGAATTAAAATCAGTTGCGTAGTTTAAAAGATCTATGCGTACAAAAAGCGGGAGTGACTTTAGACTATCGCACGTTGTAGCAGTTTACTTTATTTAATTGTTCTTCTTCGTAGCATGTCGATGGCAAATTAAATTGTCCAAGTTGTATAGGTCCCTGTGTGCCTATTGGCCTTGTTCTGTTCTGTCTCCTGCTGATATCCTCCGTTATTCTTTTCTGATTAATTTCGTTGCGGGATCCAAGACAGTTAAATCGTTTCTCTGGGACTTCGTCGAGCTTCATTGTCTCGGCGCTTTTCTTGTGGTTGCCACTGTTGATTCTGGCTAACAGGAGTTACAGTGGTTTGGGAATAGTGTGGCGGGCTTTTCCCAATTTAATTTAAATTGTGTCAGCCCAGTACTGAGCTATTATTATTTAGTTTGGCGCTTTCAGTCGCGACCATCAGTTCCTGTAGTGCACAAACAATATAATAGAACTCGCAGGATACGATATACGACACGACAATGAAGCTCGACGAAGTACCAGAACAACAATTTAACTGTCTTGGATCCCGCAACGAAATTAATTAAAGTTTTCGTGAAAAACCAGTACCTAGTACCAAGCAAGAAAAATCTTCAAGAGGGCTCAAAATATCTCGATAACTCTTTGGTATACAGGGTGGTGCCGACAATACGACAATAAATGAAACCACTGGTAGTTCTAGTTCATAGGAACATTATTAAACTATCAAATAAATCCTAACACCGTTCGTAGTGCCGACGATACGACAACAACTTACCTAAATGTCTTTGCCAAATTCGTTTGTTACATTTTATTTCCACACGTTAATCGGTGCAAATTATTCCTAAGGTTAGTAAACCAATATTTGTTTGTAAATTGTAATGTATTTCGTTAACAGTTTTATGCTACTTACTTTTATAGTTTTTTTTTCGACTTTTTATTTTGGTGTTAAGATTTATTTGATAGTTTAATAATGTTCCTATGAACTAGAACAACCAGTGGTTTCATTTATTGTCGTATTGTCGGCACCATCCTGTATATTTCAGTTTAGTGTGACCACCAAAATTGGAAATCACCCAAAAACATATTTTTCACTTCCCTCCACATCAGCAGGATACTTACATGTCGATAGTGGCTGATGGGGCGCGTGTCTTGGCAAGGCATCCTCGTAAGCGTGTCTCGAATAGTAATGATATTTCAATTCCTTCAACGGAAGAATCCTCTCTCCGGTAGCCACGTCAAACGCTGAAAAAGTAGTACAGAATTATAGTTTTATTGCGTTTTTAAACAATTGGGTTCGAATCCAGGCAAGCGCATTACTCTTATTAAAACGGTGAATGAAAACATCGTGAGAAAATCGGTATGTCTAAGAATCCAAAAAATTCTAAGACGCGACATTTACCAAGAAGCACTGCAGGGCCCGTTTGGTGGATTATAGCCCGTTCCCTGTCGTAGAGAGGAGGCCTGGAGTCCCAGCAGTGGGAACATTTACAGGCTTATTATACCATGCTATGGATGATCATTGATCATACAAGGTGGACAGGAAACCAACGCTAAAACAGTTACCACGCATTCTGTCGGTTCATCATCATCAGTCTATAATGATCCCATAACAGGGACTAAGGCCTCCTCTTATGAGAGGTATGGGCTATAGTCCACCACGGGCCCAGTGCGGGTTGGTAGATTTCACAAGTCTTCAAATTTTTGGTTCTAGGACATGCCAGTTTCCTCACGATATTTTCCTTCACCGTTTTTAGAGCAGCGGTGATGAAATAGATTACACAAAGTAAAGCGCCTGCCTGGGTTCGAGCCCACGACCTACTGTTCGTAAGTCGGGGCCGCCACCACAGGGCAACCTGCTCACTGTCTTCTGTCGGTTAGTAAAGAACAAAGACACTCATAATCAGTGGCCCAAAAAGTGATTTTATTTTTAGGCGGGTGGAAAATCATCAAATAACCCCTTCCGCTCTTGGGCAGAGCGAAAGGGAGTGTCAGACTTCTACTGACTAAATTCCACCCATGTTCCTTCTTAGCCCTTCATGTCGAGGCCGCGGTATCTCTTGCGAACAACCCGCAGCCCCGACGGGGGCCCAAAAAGTCTGACAACCAGTCTTACTAAAGGGTATCATATTACATAGCTGAGTTCTGGAGGTTAGATAGGCAGTAGCTCCATGTAAAATACTGGTATTCAGCTCCATCCGGTTAGACTGGAATCCGACCCCAACATAGTTGGGAGAAGGCTAAGCAGATGAGTACTCACCGACATCCAAGTAGTGTTTGACGTCCAGTAATATTTCCATCTTTTCATCGACAATATCTCTGGCTTCGCGCTTCATTGCCATTTGTTCGGCGCGGTCCTTACGTGATTTTATCACAGCTGTATAATAATAATTACATTAAATGAGGGTTTTTGAGCTTAACATATTACATCGTCATCATTTAAGCTGAAGTAGCAATATAGCTCCTGAACATAGGTCTCTCCTAAGTGTCACCACATTGACTGGTTCCGGGCGTCTCGCATCCAGCGGATCCCCGCAACCTTCACCAGGTCATCGGTGAAAGTATATCTCCTAGTAAGTACCTATAGCTCCTACCAATCCAGAACTTTTCGGCTCCATCGGCCATCCGTTCTGTTTGACAATACTTCGGGCAACGTCGGTATAGTCTTGGTTCTTTGGATGTTATATGCATGAATAACAAAATTTAAACTAATATAAAGTACATATTTAAAATTGAGCACTTTAACCAATAAATTCATATTCATATATTCATATTCATTTATTTGCAATCCACAAGGTAAAGCATGGTGTTAACAAAAAAGGCTTAGAGTTAAGAGCCATTGTAGACCCTGTCAGGGCACAGCAAAATTGAATAGTCAAACGAACTTACCTGTAAGTGAAGTTCGACGGTAATTATGCTTTGTTGCATTGTCCGAAGATGATTAAGATTACTAATGTAGTCACGGCTTTAGTCTGTGGCGCCAACACATAAGTTTAAAGAAAAAAGTTTATCTGTGCTAGCTTCCTGTCACCGGCTTCTGTAAATATCTTCATTAAGTTCATAGCAATTTATTGGTTTTACAACATAGGGTTCATGCTCATATGAATAAATAGCATGGAGATTCTGGGTCGGGTGGGACCAATCATCTTCGGACAATGCAACAAAGCATAATTACCGTCGAACTTCACTTACAGGTAAGTTCGTTTGACTATTCAATTATACTTTGTTGCATTGTCCTCGATGATTAAGATTACTAATGTAGATGTTTAAAGACTAGTTGTAAAATCAATAAACATTTATATAAAATCAATAAACATTTATACAAAATCAATAAGCATTCATATAAAATCGATAAACATTTATACAAAATCAATAAAAATTTATATAAAATCCATTAACATTCATCTAAAATCATTCAGATGAATATTATATAACTTATAAGTCATATGTCATTTTTTAGAATTTTGTTAAGGCCACTTTAGTTACCTAAAGGTAGTATTTTTACAATTCAGGTTTAATCGTTACCAGTGTTATTAAAAAATTGCTTCAGGGAACCTTCTATTGTTCACTAAAGGTTTCATTTTAAAGTTTTACTTATAAATCACTAGCTTGTGCCAGCGGCTTCGCCCGCTACAACTCGAAAATTATCCCACGGAAAGATAAAATCGGGATAAAAACTATCCTATGTGTTAATCCAGGGTATAATCTATCTACATACCAAATTTCAACCAAATCGGTCCAGCCGTTTATGCGTGAAAGAGTAACAAACATCCACACATCCATTCTCACAAACTTTCACATTTATAATATTATATTATATTAAGTAGGATTAATTTAAACATTTGCTCGTCTAATATCGTCTATATTGAACTGCTGGAGGCTGCCAATGTTGTTGCATGGCGGGTGTACTGTTTATTGAGCATGTACTAATGTCAATTCCATATCTTCCAACACGTTATTGTAATTGAGTTCACACATCTTTAAGGCCTCTTGTGGATATTATTCATGAATTAGTACAGTCCCACAGGCCATGCGTTAATTTTAAATATTTAACCACCCCTATAGCTGGGTTTACATACTCCTATTCTATTGCTAAAGAAAGAAACAGTTATAAAAGGTTGGTATTCGTTTGGCCCACAAATTTAATTAGCGTATCAACCCTTAAAGTAATACGATTTTGTTTAATCACTATATCATAAGTATAAAATAGAGATAGGTATTGTTTGCACTCTTTCTGTGGCTAGCAGTAATATAGTTATCGCTTTTTTGGTAATTATTTGTAAATCACTTTGTTGAATGTGATCCAGTAGAGAGAAAATAAAAAACTGAAAAACATCCCAATTCCCAAGAATTCTCCGGATCTTGGAGGACAAGTCTCTGAACCGTATTTTGATACTATCATCTGTACCTATATGTGGTCTTATAATTAGAGATAGAACTGAACTAACAGAATATGAAAATAGAGGAAGAAACCTTCATTAATCCTTAAAGCGAAAAAACTGAATAACTTCAGTGATGGTTTGCTAATGCTTATAATATTTTAATTACAGTATCTTGTCTTTACAATTGCAGGCAATGAGGCAAGCATTGGTATTGTGTACTTTTAGTTATTGAATTCCTAATAATATCAACAGCTTCAATACTAATTCCAAAATCTTAAAAAATGTTCCTGATAATACTCCTGCCATCAATCCCAGTAGAGAATAGTGGAAAAAGTATAGAATAAATGATATTGGTCTAAATACCATTCCTTCCAATGCCACCTTGTATTGGCAAGGAGCATCCTCCACTTATCACCGCTACAACCCCTGGAGATACCGGGGCCACGATACATAACTGTGATACTTAGTGTTATTCCATGATACAATTAATCAATTGTAAGTTCACCAATACGGATATAATATTTTAATAATTTAAAACACCTAAGATTCCCTTCCACATTCAAAATATGCTGATATCATATTATTACCTTTGGTATTAATGTAAGTAATATCGAGTAACCATATATACCTAGATTCACACTATTGCCAAGGATTTTAGAAATTTATTTAACTGCTCCTTATTTAAATGAGTATGGTACTGTATGCATTATGTACCATACCTATGTTTAACAAATAAAAATTCTGATTCTGATGTCATATTTTCAATTCTTGGCAAAAAATTTCACTATCTCATAAATGACTGACAGAACACTTTAGCCCAGAAAAAAGGGGCAGCACTCAATTTTGGTATTAAAAAACTGAGCTGAATCTACAGTCCATAGTCTATTAGCAATCTATGAGCCACACAATATTCCGTACCATGCAGATGAAGCATATTTATGTGTGTATTTTAATTATTAACTCAAAATAACTGGCTATGTCTATGGACCACAGCAAATGATACAATATATACAACATAGTGTTTATATCATAATTATCATAAAAAACGAACTGGCAAAAGTGTGGGTGTACTATTAGGTAGGTACCTCTCTGTCTAAAGTCAAAGTCAAAGTCAAAGTCAAAGTCAATTTATTTGTGTAACATAGGTAGTAAATACAGTTCTTAAATTAATTATAGGTCGCTATGTTATGCCAAGAGGCGTACAAATTTTTTGGAAGGTATGTCAAAATTAACAGAATTAAGATAAAAAGTATTATAAAATGTCACAATATAAAGTAATTTCTACAGTCAAAAAAATAATAATAATAATAAATCTCGAATAAATTACCATTAGCCTCAATATTCAGCTAGAAATTGTGTGTATTCTCCAGTCAAAATAAGTAAATAAGTCTACATTAATTTATCATTTAGAAATTCATCAATGGTATAATAACATTTTTCAATTAATAATAGTTTTAATTTATTTTTAAATTGTGTAACATTTAAATGTTTTATTACATCTGGTATCTTGTTGTAAATGCGAGGCGCCATACCTAAAACACTCTTTCTTAATAAGGCTGTCTTACAACGCTGATTGCTTAAAGAGTTTGCGTATTGGCTACGAATCGCAACATCTCGCAAGGTTGACACTCTTTCGAACAAGCTCATGTTTGTTTTGACGAAAACACTAATTTCAAATATATATAATGATGGTAAGGTAAGTATTTTGAGCGATCTAAAGAATGGTACACAGCTATCATCAATTTTAAGACCACACATCGATCTTATGCATCTTTTTTGTGCCTTAAAAACAATATCCTTGTCAGTAGAATTGCCCCAAAAAACAATACCATAACGCAATATTGAGGCTACTAGGCCGTGATATGCAACTAGTAGCGCATCCATATTTATTTTCCTAGCAATTTGGAAAAGTGCGTAAGCTGATTTATTTATTTTTTTACTCAGGTCATCTATGTGGGCCTTCCAGTTAAGCTGATTATCAAGGAGTAAACCTAAGAATTTTGCTACTTTAACTTCTTCTATGTCACAGTTACTATGCCTAATATTTACTTTTGGTATTTCAGTTCTTTGGTGAAAGTGCATGATTTTGGTTTTCTTTAAGTTAATAACTAAATTATTTTTATTAAGCCAATTAATTATGTCCGATAGTGTATTATTTATGTCAACTTGATAAATATTGCGATCAATACATTTCACTATGGCAGTACTGTCATCTGCAAACATCACCATTTGATGTTGAGTCACCTTTGGTAGGTCATTTATATGTATAGATCAAGAAAAGAGGTGGCCCAAGGACGCTACCCTGTGGGACACCAAACTTTATTAATCTAGAATGAGACAGAAAACTCTTTTCAAATTTTGTTTTTTCACATATTCTTGCAATCTCTGTACACTGCATTCTGTTGGAGAGATAGGATTCGAGTAGTTTTAAAATGTTACCTCTGATACCGTAGCTACACAGTTTGTCCAACAAAACATCGTGCTTTACGTAATCGAAGGCTTTGGTCATATCTGTGTATATGGCACAAATAGGAGCTTTTTGGTCTACTGCCAACATAGTGCTACGTAAAAAATTAAAAATAGCCATATTGATCGTGGTGTTTTTTCTAAAGCCATACTGTTCCTTGCATAATAAGTTAAATTTAGTGAGATAACTATACAGAGACGTATAAATAATTTTTTCGAAAATCTTGGAAAATACAGAAATTTTTGCTATTGGCCTATAGTTCTTCATATCAGTTTTATTATCCTTTTTATGAAGTGGTTTAATAATAACTTTCTTCAAGTCCTCAGGATAAACTCCGTCAACAATGCCAAGGTTCATGATATGCGCTAATACGGGTGCTATAAGTTCATTTACAAATTTTATCGCCTTTGTTGACATACCGTCAAATCCTACAGTATTTGTATTTTTAAGTGATCTTATAGCCGAAATCATGTCTTGTGTTAGAATAGGGTGCATAAACATTGATTGGCTTGTCTGATTATCTAATTTTCTAATTTTCTAATCCTTCGGGATTACAGGCATGATGTTATTTTATCATTGTTATCACTTAGAACAAGGTTTTTGTGCCACTTGAGTTTCTTAGTGAATAGAGTCCTTTAGTTAATAACTGGGCAAGCATATTAAAGTTCTAATAGCCTTTTATCAATAAATTCTTATATTTCATTTCTCTTCAGTGATGTTAAAGCTTAGTGAATAGTATTAAAAAAGTAAACCTAGAAGTTTACTGTGTTGTTTAGGTATGAAATCACATTTCTCTTTGGTACTGATGATTTCATGTTTTCTAAACATTATACAGCCTCTCTGTCTCTAAGGAAGCTTTGAAACCTGTAATGGGTTTCAATGTTTTTGTAATTTATGTTTATGGGGCTGAAAATAAACCAGAAGGTAAGACATATTGAAAACATAACATTTGCCTTGAAAAAATAAAGCTTCCTATATCCTTGCCTATGTCTATCATGTAATAAGCATCCAATCCAATGTGCTAAGAAAAAACCATTATTCTGTAAAAAATTGGTATACTGTTGTATACAAGATTATCTCCAACCAAACTAAACATAATGTAATGTCTTTTATATAAAAGACAGTAAGTTTAATTTATTTCTGTCTCTTTGACAAGGAAAAAATGGTAAACAAAATTGTTATTGTAAAGGGTAGGTAACAAACTTTCATTGCTATGAAGGCAATTCACTTCTTCATTTCAGATACTATCTGAATAAATTCAAGTATAGAATTTATCATCTAGAGGAGTACCTATAACTCCATCACCACCATCCAATTAAGAATAACTGGGTTGTTTGAGTGATTGGTTTCCAATCACATAAATTATATTTAAGTCCACCAACCTGTGAATTTATTTCTGAAGGGAATGATTTCTCCTGGCCATCCGCATTCTGTCTGCTGCACTTGTACTTTTGATGACAGCCGCTTCCTTTGCACTTATGGAGGAGGGCCCCGCCAGTTTAAAAATTTATTGTTGAAGCACATACGGCTCCCATGTGCTCACTCTATGAGTGAACTTTTATGGTACACTCATATTTAATCCTTAACCAGATTTATTTATAGATTTTGCTGATCTTATGTTTCCGTCTTTGATTGTAACAAACTCTTTTGTCTTTCTTGGTTACCAACAATAAGAGATCTACGTTCCCCTGCTTGTATATATATGTATACACACAAAACAGAAGCATCATTCAGCTTCTTCATCATCATCATCGGCCTGTAATGTTCCTACTGTAAGGACTCAAGCCTCCTCTCTAGGCGAGGAATCCACCACGCCAGCCCAGTGTGGATTGGTAGATACAACTTCTTAACTATGTCTATTTATGCCTTTTGGATACCTCATTCACCACTGTATGATCTTCAGAATTAATAAAACATTTGTTTATAAATAGAGAATGGCGGGTTTTCATTTTGTGTTTTACTTGCTATTTAATATTTTTTATATGAATCTTCTCTTTCTTTCTCTGGGTATAGATCCACACCAAGTATTTCAAGAAACTTGATTATATAATAATTCTTTATATGGTACTTACCACCTTAATTCACTTTCATTTATCTTGATCTGCATTTTCAAACTTCTCAACCGATAACGGGAGGATATTTTCTAATGACTGTGAAGGGACAATTTTATTGTCTTCTATAAGGTAACCTCCTTAAAAACGTTATAGGTATCAACTTCTCGAGGATAAAACACAATGCATGTTGTAGAACAACATTACACTTATATAACCAAGTAAGCTCCCGCAATTATGCCTTAGTAACTTTTTAAACAATACAAGACATACTAATGTTATAGTCTCTGAAGTGCTTTTTAACACCTATCTAAATGAAAAATGTTTAAATTATAAACTGAAATTTATATGTTCTCACTACAATCATTCAACTTACCTAGATATGAATTACTCAACATATGTGCCAAAGTATCGCTTTTTACCATTACATATATCGCAATTGATTCTGAAAGAAATACTAAGAAACGTTTATAAACGAAACTATGACAAATATATGAAGGAAAAGCTTTACCCTGACGTTGCAACTACTAATTATAACGACAAATGTACTCAGACAGAACTCAATTATGCCGATAATGAAAATTCTCCCTCAAATAATGACTTTTTTCGTGTATAAACACATAAACATACTACATCAAAACATAAACGGTTTAATCAGTAAATTAGATGAGTTAACAGTACATTTACACGCGCTAGGTAAAAATAATAATCACAACCCGGTCGACATTCTATGTATAACTGAGCATAACATGACAATTGAAGACAGTAAACTACTTAAACTACCAAACTTTGTATTAGGAGACATTTTCACACGAAATAAAAGACATGGGGGGTCCTGCATATTATTGAAATCTAGCCATAAATTCAAAAGTATAGCTGAAGCCAAAACTTTCAGTATCAAAGATATTTTTGAATGCAGCGGTATTGAATTAATAGACCATAAAATTATAATATTATGTGTTTATAGACCACCTAAGAACAAAAAAGACTGCATGGACTTATTTTTTACTGCATTAACAAATTTACTGAACAAGATTTGCTACTCAAATAAAAAAGTTATAATTTGTGGTGATTTTAATATTAATAGATTAGAATGTAATAATGTATCGCATCAATTTGAACAATTACTAGCAAGTTTCAACTTAAAATTAACTATAAATCAACCGACCAGATTAAGCAGCATGACTTGTATTGACAATATAGCCCATAATATAAGAGGGGCTAAATCTAGTGTTCTGGAACTTTCGCTTTCTGATCACACTGCACAAGTGTTACGGTGCCCAGTAAAGAAAAGTTACCTTATTACACACTGGTTTAAAATGAAACGAGACTATTGTGAGAATAATATTATAAAGTTTGCAAATTGTATTAAAAGTCTTAGTTTTACGGAATGTTTCATAGAAAACAACCCTGAAAAGGCTTATAATACCTTCCATGATTTGTTTAAGCTATTTTACGACTTGTGCTTTCCTACCATTAGAATTAAAATACCTATTTCTAAGAGACCTGTATGGTTAAGTAAAGGTATTAGGTCGTGCTCTAAACGGAAACGTCAACTACTGTGGAAGTACCGTTTAAATTCAAATCCTAAGGATAAAATGTACTTTAAAGAATATTCGAAAAGACTAAGAACAATTATTAAAAAAACCCAAAAATCACAAAATAACTACTTTATAAGCTCATCTACTAATAAAAGCAAAGCGACATGGAAAATTATAAACAACTACAAAACAGTAACACCAAAGGAGAATATTAGCCAAATAAAAGTAGCTAATAAGTTAGTAACAACGCCGAAAGAAATAGCTCAAGCATTTAATAATTACTTTATTGACGAGATTAAGCCGACGCCAAAGGAGAATAACTCTTTTGTAAACACACTGACACATAATAAATATAACTCAATATTTTTAAGACCGACAAATCCACAAGACATTGACCAGATAATCAAAATGCTCAAAAACACAAACAGTACAGGTTATGATAACATACATACAAAGATAATTAAAAGGGTATCTCATCTTATCGCGCCCGTACTTAGCCATATTATAAATCTTTGCCTAGAACAGGGAGTGTTTCCTTCAAAGCTAAAACTTACAATTATAAATCCCTTATTTAAAAAAGAAAACAAAGAGGAGATGAAATATTACAGACCAATCGCCTTAATACCAGTCTTTGCCAAAATCTTTGAGAGAGTTATCTATAATAACTTGTATAGATACTTCGAAGGGTACGTATTTAAATATCGAAGATTAAAATACCTACGCTTAAAATATCGATGTTCAAAACATCGAAAATTTAAATATCGATTGTATCAAAATGTCGAAAATTGTTATACCTACGTTTAAAACATCGAAAATTAAAATTCCGAATGATTAAAATTTCGAATGATTCAAAATATCGAATGACATTATGCCTAAGTTCATAATATCTACGTTCAAAATACCTACTAGTTAAAATACCGAAAAAAAATTATACAGGGTGTAAATCAACCCATCACACAGCCGTTAACACCAAGCATTCTGTACATCAAACTAAGTACCCCTACGCAAAAAATTTTGCTGGAAAACGTTTTTTTTTTTTTGGGGAAAAATTTGTAACTTTGACCCCCAATATCTCCGTAACTAGGGGGTTCCCAGGTATGGTCTAGAACAAAAAAATGACCGCAGTGGTTATATTGTACATTTGCGTACAAATGTGTTTTATTTTGGGTTTTTATTATGTAAAAATAATTAAAGTAGGTACCTACATTACATGAGGTTTTCCTTGTTTTTTTTTTGTAACCCACCTAGTAACTGATTACCATCTAGCAAACAAGCTTGCAGCAATCATGCAACATGCAAGCAAGCATGGTTTCTGTCACGGCTCCGGCGCTGCAGGGCTCCGGCAGTCCCACGCGAGCTTAACGTCGCAGATGATATAAACGCTCACCACAGCAGCTTCGGCTTGTTGGCCGGCTTCGCCGGCCAGCCTCAGCTGCGGCGGCGGGCGTTAAAACCACCTGCTCCTCAGCTCGCGGGCTGCCGCGCCCCTCCGCGCCTACGCGATTCTAAATTACACTCTAGGGGTAGGGCATACAAGACTACGTGGAGTCGATTTTGCAGCGATACGTTTCTGTCACTAACTTTAGTAGCATAACATATTGACTTTCAAAAATATATTTTAATTTAAAGACCTAAATAATACCTTCACGATTGACCTATGCTTGTACACTGGACACTGACTTTCATGGATAAAATAGGTCGAAATTGTTCCAAAACCGAATTAGGGTACCCCGAATTTACGTAGTCTTTTGGCTGTTACCCCTAGAGTGTATATAAAAATCCGGAGGCGCGAAGGGAGGGCAACCCCCGCTCGCTGTAACAAAGCATAGGCACCCGTGGGAGCCGTAGCGGCTGAGGCTGGTCGCCGGAGGCGACCAGCAAGCCGAAGCTGCGGAGGTGATCATGGGTGCCTATCCTTTGTTACGCAAGGGCGAAGGGGTTGCACTTCCCGTAGCGCCGGAGACGTTGCAGAAGCAACCTTTTTCCACTCATACTACTTACATCAAAAATTAATTTTCGATGTTCAAATAATATATGTACCCATCGATATTTAGGACGTTCGATAGTTTGTACTTCGATATTTAAGACATTCGATAATCTGTATTTCGATGTAACTTTTGTAGATATTTAGATTTTAGATGTATTGGACGTAGGTTATTTAACCATTCGATAATATAAACTTTCGATATTTTATGTTTCGGTTTTATGGTCGTTCGATTTTTCCATTTTCGATGTTTTGAACATCGATATTTTAAGCGTAGGTATTTTAATCTTCGATATTCAAATACGTACCCACTTCGAATCTAACAACATATTTCATAACGAACAATTTGGTTTTAGAAAAGGTAGATCTACAGGTGATGCATTATTTAATTTTCTAAAGACAGTAATGACAGGGCTGGATAACAAACAACACTTAACCACGATTTTCATGGATATGTCCAGGGCTTTTGATCATGTCGATCATCAGATACTTATGACTAAGCTTGAAAAATACGGAATAAGAGGCAATGCACTAAATCTTATAAGATCATACCTCACAAATAGATTTCAAATGACACAAATAACACGGTTATCAAAGAATACAAGGTTTGAGCAGACTTTTACATCAGATCCGAAAATTGTTCAGTATGGAGTGCCCCAAGGAAGCATCCTTGGACCTCTTTTGTTTATAATTTATATAAATGATCTCCCAAAAGTTATAAACCAACAAATGATATTATTTGCGGACGATAGCACGGCAATTTTTACTGACATTGACAAAAATGAATATGAGACAAATATTAATAAATCATTAGATGCTATTATAAATTGGTTAACTCGAAATAATCTTAAAATTAATCTTGATAAAACAAATTGCATGACATTTACAAATAAAAACACAAAACCAAAAAAACTTCACATAAGTTACAAAGGTGAAACAATAAATGAAGTCGATGTAACAAAATTCTTGGGTATGTACATTGACCGTGGTCTGAACTGGAAACACCATATTGATCACGTTTGCAAAAAAATTAACCAATATTCATACGCCCTGTACATGCTAAGGAAAGTGGTAAATGAGAGTACACTATTAAACGTATACCATGCGTATGTGGGCTCCACTCTAAGGTATGGCCTTCTGTTCTGGGGAAACTCCCCTGACAGAGAATATGCCTTTAGAGCCCAAAAAAAATGTTTGAGAAGCATAACTGGACTCAAACAGACAGACTCATGCCTAGAAGTGTTTCGGAGGTTAAAAATTTTAACTCTGCCTTCATTATATATTTATGAAGCGGCTGTAATGATAAGAGGCGATATTAGTAAATATGAAACACTTAGAAGTGCACGACACAAAAATGAGCTATCGGGTATTAGATGTAGAACTGTTAAATTTAAGTCTAGTATATTTGGAATAGGAGTAAAAATTTATAACAAATTACCAAACTATGTCAAAAGTACTTCAGGGATAAATAGTTTTAAACACAAGCTAAAGGAATTTTTGTTAAACAAAGCGTACTACTCTATAAACGAGTTTTTTAATGACAAAAATTTGGGTTAGTTCTATTTGTTTTTTTTTTTTTTTTTTTTTTTCCTTTTTTTTTTTTTTTTTTTTTTTTCCTTTTTTATAATGACTATTGAATGTAATGTTATTGACATTTTATTATTAATGTATAACTTGACTAATGAATGTAATGTAATAATTATGACTTTTTTATTTTATGTAGTTTAATTTGACATGTGTAGGTAATTTTTAATGTATAATTTGAATAATTTCTAAATTGACTAATATATAATAACTTTCGATAATGTATAACTTGACTAATTCAAATTATTTTTTTCAGTAATTTATTAATTAATGTAAAGAATGAGTAAATTGAATGTAATAATGTTTTTATTGAAGTGAACTACAACAAAGCTTCATAAATATTGTACACCTTATAGGTATGTTACATTGTTACTAAAAATATAAATATAACATCTCTATCGACATGTAACAAACAATAAATGATTTGAATTTGAGAACTTCCCATGAAGGTTATAATAGAACAGTCAACCGTGTGTGCCCCCACAGGACACCCCTTTAGGGTTGCTGAGTTCACGACACTGCCGTTTCAGGCCATGTACACCCCCGCAGGATGACCTCAGGCCAGGCAAGTCGTTCATAATGTATCCATGAAGGTTATAATAGCAGTCAACCGTGTGTGCCCCCCCAGGACACCCCTTTAGGGTTGCTGAGTTCACGAGACTGCCGTTTCAGGCCATGTACACCCCCGCAGGATGTCCCCAGGCCAGGCAAGTCGTACATAATGTATCCATTTTGGGCTTCATAGTTCCGTTGCAAGCTCCAACAGAGCGGTCTCAGGTCATGCTAGCAGCCAATAAAGGCAATCATTTTAATAGGTACTTACTCTCTGAACTTCGATGTAGTGCCCACGTGGCAGGCATGCAGTTAGTTGCAAACACGTGCAAAGCGCAAGGCATATAAAACATACCATGTTTTCGATGTAGCGATTATTGCCACACAACAGAGCTTTAGGCTTTTGATTCCAATTCTTCAGCAGTAGGCAAAAAACGAATCAAGGCACACACAAGGTAAGCCATTTTGTTTTCTTACATAGATAAAACACTCGAATCAGAGCAAATTATGTTTAATGCGCTTTTCGTAATCTCTTTGATTTCTTCATTGGCCTCGACTTTGTCAATATTAACCTTATTTTTCCATTTTAACTTTAAAATGAAGTTTAAAAAACCTAAAAGAAATCTAAAAATAATCGAAAAGAGTGACGCCATTAAGACATAAAATCCGAATGAAGATATTTACAGAAGCCGGTGACAGGAAGCTAGCACAGATAAACTTTTTTCTTTAAACTTATGTGTTGGCGCCACAGACTAAAGCCGTGACTACATTAGTAATCTTAATCATCGAGGACAATGCAACAAAGTATAATTAATTCTTACATGCTAAAATTAAATAAATATGTTGTTGTTTGTTTATATGTTGTGTGTGTTGTTATTATTAAATATGTTGATAAATTATATATCAATATAATAATTAAATGTGAGTATTTTGGTGTTCACATATTAACAAATATTGCATCCAGACTGGACTATCTTCCGCTTAGGTACAGTACGGAAAATTGCAAATTAAGACAGGTTCTTACCATCGTTGACTAAATCTCTCATCATGCATCGCATCTCGGCTTCCATCGGGAACTTCTCTGCCGGCGTCTTTGTCGGTGGCTTCGGTTTAGCTAAGGAGTATTCATAGAATTATTTCTCTTTATTTATTTCTTCACAAAGGGGTTGGAAACACAGATTTAGATAAACCTAGATAACGCTAGTATCACAATTCGTATGAAAACCAAGCGTGCCAATTTTGGAGTATCTACTGTTACGAGGTGGGATAAATTAAATTACTACCGATCACGGTGAAGGAAAACATCGTGAGGAAACCGGCATACATGTCCTAGATCTAAAACTTCGAAGACATGTGACATGAGGAACCAATCCGCACTGGGCCCGCGTGGATTATGGCCCTTTCCCTCTCATAGAGAGGAGGTTCTACTGTGTCCCACAGAGGGAACGTTAAAAGGCTGATGATGATGATGACACCTTTATTGATCACGAAACACTTATAACACGTAAGTATATGTTTTCATATACTACTCGATTTATATTGCACTTAGATATCGCTACGAATCGCTTCGTGGTAACATACGAGTAACCATACCTAATAGTATACATAATAGTACACCCACATTTCGCCAGTTATGTTTAAGTCCCATGTAATAGGGGGCGAGCCATCAACCGGGTACAAATCCAGACTCCGTAGCTGTTACTGATAAATTCCTGATGGAAAAAGCCAATAACACAATAGTAGTCGCTTCGTCGTCTCGCTCAAAAAACCAGATAAAATTATGTCTATTTAACATTTATTTTTTTTGGAATATATGCAGACACAATCTAAATTGTTAGTGATTAAATTAAATGAAATGAAAAACAATAATTAAATGAAAACTAATAAAAAATATCATAATTTCAGTCGAAAGACGTCAGCTGCTGGACATAGGCCTCCCCCAAGTGTCGCCACATTGACCGGTTCCATGCGTCTCGCATCCAGCGGATCCCCGCATTCTTCACCAGATTATCGGTTCACCTAGTGGAAGACATTCCAACGCAACGTCTCCCGGTTCGGTAGGAAAAATATAAAAATAATCGTAAAGAAGTTCACAGAATTCATCTGCCTACCAAGTTTCAACAGTTTCCGAATAAAATGGCTGTGACATACGGACGGGCAGACAGACAAACGTTATGACGAATCTATAAGAGTTCCGTTTTTTTGGCATTCGTCTACGGAAAAAAAAAAACCTGTAAACTCACCCCGAGAATGTTTCCACCTTGGATCATGTCGATGTTTAGTCTCCGTAGGCTCCTTTGTTAGCGGGCAGACTTTGCATCTACACTGGTCATCTAATCCCGCACCGCAACGAGCGCAGATTTCTGTAAATAAATAACACGCTTGTAATTCCGGAAGCGTTACGCAGTGTACCTATTTTTTAATGAGACAAGCCCCGACATTATTCTCAAACCAGTGTAACTCGTGTACGCCAGAACCAATATTGGCGACCACCAGAAAAGAGCCGAGACAATGAAGCTCGACGAAGTCCCAGAAAAACGATTTAACTGTCTTGGATTTCGCTACGGAGAGATGTTTCTAACAGTACACTCACATTTCGCTAGTTAGGTTTAAGTTACATTCTAATGAAGGGCGAGCCTATAATGCCATCAACCGGACACAAATCCGGACTCTGATAGGATGTTAGTACATAGAAATTCTTAATGGAAAAACCTAATAACACTTTGGCAATCGAAACCAGGACCTGTCACTTAGTCTATAAGTTTTTACGCCGCGGCTGGAGGCCTTACATTCAAGGCATCCACAGGATTGTCCGGTGAACAAAAAGCCAGCCTCATAAGTTACCTTTTTTCAAGGCTGTGATAATATGACTGAGTGGAGCAGACGGGAGTTCACTTTTTTTTTGTGTTCTTTCTAATGCCGCGGTAACTCTATCGATCAAATTTCGCAACTCGTTGTACTCATATGTCGATCTTTACCTTCAAATATCTCGCTAACGTGACACTTTGGGGTACCATGTTACATGATCTTTTTTTGCTCATCCAGGTGTCCTCTACCCATACATACATACCAATTTCATCATGGGCCGCGATTTCGAAAAAAAAATAAAATGGCGGTGGGTCGATATGCCAGCTTCCATACAAAAAGTTCAAACCCCTTTCGCAACTCGAACTAATTCCGCAACTCGGAACTAATTCCGCAACTCGAACTAATTCCGCAACCTCATACGTTGACCTACGAGATGCCATGCAAAACCAAGCTTCTAAGTCTTACCACTATGAGTTTCCGCACTATCAAGTAGTCCAAAGATAGTCTTCCTAGCGGTGTCAAGACTCTTGTTCTGCAGTTTGGTGATGTGGTGTTTGGTGGCAGTCTTACTGGCGTGGGGCAACAGGAATTGTTGAACCAATTCGGCTACTAACTCGTTTGTGGTGGCTGTGTTTCTGAAACAAATAAAATTATGGCTTCAGACCCACAGGTTTGAAGGTAAGGCAGAGGTTTACCTAATAGAACGTAGGTAGGTACACCCACATTACGTTAATAATGTTCAAGGCCTATGTAATAGGGGGCGAGCCCATTGCCAGCAACCGAGGACGAATACAGATTCCACGGCTGCTACTGAGAAAATTCCTGATGGAAAACTTCAATAATAATTACGCGACCTGGGAATCGAAACCAGGACTTCATGCTCAGCAGTCGAGATTGCGACGACTCTCCAATGACGCAGTCTTTAATAAAGCAAATCTTTATATCACTATCACTACATAGTATAAAACAAAGTCGCTGACGCTGTCTGTCCGTCGCTATGTATGCTTAAATCTTTAAAACTACGCAACAGATTTTGAAGCGGGTTTTTTAAAAGAGAGAGAGATTCAAGAGGAAGGTTTTAGTATATAATTTGACCGACATCCACGCGGGTGAAGCCGCGGGCATCAGCTAGTTATATATAATTATGCATATACGTTGTCAGGTGTATAGAAACGGGCATAAAGTACCTTTCATCTCGAAAAAAAAGTTCTGTTCCCGAGGAAAACTAAAATAGCGATCTTATGATAATAGATGGCGCCACGTTACGTGTCTTTCGAATCATGATTGAATTTTATTTTCATAGAAACTTTAGTAGTTGTTTTATAATCATTGAACGCGACTCCGCTCAGTTATTATAATAATATTGAGTACTTTGAGAAACAGAGTAACTTAGTGTGGCAGAAGGAAACATGTTGCCCCGACCCCAAATGAATTGGGACAAGGGCAAGAGAATGATGGTGATTGAGTACTTACAAGTCAGGGTTTTCAATAAACTTCTCAGTATATATCTTGGCTTGGCTCTGCGCCCGGTCCTTGGCGTCTTCCTCAGCAGCTAGTTCGACTCCTTCCTCTATGATCTCTTGCAGATAGGCCTCCACCGTATCTTGAGTTACACCGAGAATCTAGAATAATTAAAATTGGAAGTTTTTTTTAATAATTAAAACAAGTAGTTTTCTTTAATAACCGACGAAATGAATAACGGAGGGGTAAAAAAAAACATAGTTAATTCAATATTTAGTTTTTTTTTTCTATATTATATTTTTAACTTTCTTTCTTTACGGCCAGCGGCCCATCTACTCAGTAATCCAGTTTTCATGCTAAATATGCTGAAAGATGCTGCATTGGAATACTAAAAAGATGATAACCATAAAGAAAACAGGCCAGAAAGATGGATAGACTGTGGAGGATGATAAATGGCTCAATCAATAAGGGGTGACTGCTAAGATACTGACAACCTCCAGTCCAGAGAAATAAGGTCAATGAAGACATGCTACGTCCATACCACAGATTGGTGTTTGGGGTATGTGAGGAACAGGGTGTAAAGTTCCTTATCCCCCATAGAAACGGAAGGATCCTCCGACCAGACAGGTGTTATGTCTGGTAGGCTAACTGCCCGACATAATATGTAAGTCGGGATTTTCTATATACGCTAATGTCGCGGATAAAGTTGATAGCGCGATGTAGGATTTGTTATTTTAGTTCGCATGTGTTGCGATAGATGTCGCTGTCGCCACAGGTGACTAAAACCCACGCGACTATGCATCCTTGTCTTTGGTCAACAGGACCCACTCGAAATGGACCCGCGGGATCAGTTAAACAAGTAATATTCCGACTTGGTCGATTTCCTTCGAAGTTTGACGCGGGTCCAGTAGCAAGCGGGTCCAGTAGCAAGTGGGTCCAGTAGCACGTGGGTCCAGTAGCACGTGGGTCCAGTTGACCAACGACTCCCTGTGTAGACACGGGTATTTACGTACTCCTTAGATCAGTGAGACATCTGATTGGCTGTTCCAAGCGGATTAGATCTGAAGCGTATCAGGTCTACAGTGGGATATGGGCTGAAGAATGATGATGACGATACCTGTTTGAACATCTCATCATGTTCCCTACGACGATGTTCCTCCCTCTGTCTCCTGCCAGCTTCAGCGGCCTCTCGCATCGTCTTCTCACGCACTGTAGACAATTTCAATCATTTTTAATAAGTAATCTAAGAAAGAAACAAAAAAAAATTAAACAATAGGGTAGTTAACTAAAAAAAATCTAATTAGTCCGTCTGATAGATTTCCAAAAATATTGGACAAATATTTTTTCTTTTTTCACTTACACAAACAATGAAGACGATACCGTACTTTGAAAACTCGTGTGACGTCATATTCTAAGACATTAGTATCACATTTTTTTTTCGGTGAGTGACGTCACAACCCCCCACTCAAATCTTTGACGCGTTTTATCTTCGTCAATTTTTATTGATTTGATAAAACAAAAAATACATATCCAATATTTTTCGATAATCTAACAGACGGACTAATTAGAATCATATTTTGTTTAGTCAGAAAATCCCTACTGTCGTAGATACGACATGACGTGCAAATAAAATGCCAAAAAAGACAGTAAAGATGCAACGCATAACAAATATTTATAAATACAAAAAGATGGAAAAGAAAAAAAGATAACAGCTTGGCACGTCGTGAATCCAACAAGCAGGCTACCACTCAGGATGATGCTGTGCTATGGGGGATCACATCACAGCACTGGTTTTTCAGTGGTAACCCGGAAAAAACGTACGGAAGCTAAGACAGCATAATTATTCTCCAGCCTCTTCCGGACCTTGTTAGAACCGGCCTCCAGCTGGATGCAGCTGAGTACCAACCCTTTACATTGAGCGACTGCCAATCTCCACATCCAGGTAGATCAATTAGTAGATCATCATCATCATCATCATTTCAGCCATAAGACGTCCACTGCTGGACATAGGCCTCCCCCGGGGGGGGGGGGGGGGGATTTGCCATAATCGCCACGCTTGGCAGGCGGGTTGGCGATCGCAGTATGGTTGTTACAAAGACAGAGAACGCTGCTGCCCATTCTCTGGTAAGTCCCTTAGTCGCCTCTTACGACACCCACGGGAAGATATGGGATGGTGCTATTCTTTACGTCCGACACCATACAGATAATAATTAGTAGATATTCGGAAGCAAATGGAAAAACGGGCAGCGCGTGTTGTCCGACCGTGGTTCAATGCTTAGGTTGGGTCGGGTAAGCCTCAGTTTAGCGTGGTGTCATGACTTACAGGCTATGAGAAGGAAGGCATGCTGTCTCCTCTCCTCCTTCAGTCTTCGGAGCTCCTTCTCCAAGAAGTCCAGAGCGGCAGATACGGCACCACC
This sequence comes from Diarsia brunnea, assembly GCA_949774965.1. NCBI lineage: Eukaryota > Metazoa > Arthropoda > Insecta > Lepidoptera > Noctuidae > Diarsia > Diarsia brunnea. Next base: position 3,708,082 of record OX459025.1, on the reverse strand, counting down.
GCAAAGCTCGTCCACAAGCGCCGATATCGTATCTTCCTGTAAGCATATTTCTTTCAGGTGAATATCCCCTCATCATCATTTCAGATGAAAGACGTCCACTGCTGGACCTAAGTCTCCAAGTGTCACCACATTGACCGGTCCCGTGCGTCTCGCATCCAGTGGGTCCCCGCAACCTTCACCAGGTCATCGGTCCACCAGAAGCCTTCCAACGTATGAATGACGACGAGGCAAAAGGAGTATGCAACGATTGTAGCAGGTGGCGTTCTGTGGTTTCTGCCTACCCCCATGGAAAAAGGGCGTGAATTTGTGTATGTATGTAAAAATACTGCCTTTGTTACCTTAAGTTCCGTCTCAGTCCTCCTAGCATTAAATTCTCTGGCCTTCGACTCCTCGTTAGCAATCCTGGCCTTGTCCTCTCTCTGCAGGCCGTGCGTGGTCTTCAACTCTTCGGTCAGTTCAGCAGCGCGCGTCCGACCTTCGTACATCTTTGGAGAGATGATAAATAGTATGGATGAACCCGGTTTTTGCGTTTGAATAGTACCGTAAATCATGATTTTTTTCGAAGTGGGTTAAGAACGATTGGTTGACCGCTTCTTGGAGGGTTCATCAAAAATCTATAAAATAAGCTAACCAGATTACCAGAGGATTCAAGCCGTAAATGTGTTAGAGCAAAAGCTTGTATTTCATTATCTGCCTAGCCTTTTCCCAACTGTATTGACTTCCAGTCTAACCGGATGCAGTTGAATACTTTTTTTTTTATGGTGGGTGGAAAATCATCAAATAACCCCTCCCGCTCTTGGGCAGAGCGAAAAAGCGAAAAAAAAGTCTTTTACTGACTAAAAACCACCCATGTTCCTTCTTAGCCCTTCATGTCGAGGCCGCGGTATCTCTTGCGAACAACCCGCAGCCCCGACAGGCGTCGGCCCTTGCGGGCCCCTTTCATGTTGCTGACATCTCTTTGAGGCGCGCGTGGAACACGAACGCGCCTTCGACACGGCCTGTCGTCGTCATAAGACGGACAGACGGCGAGCTTACCCATCACTCACCGTCCACAGGCCCTCACCGTCCACAGGCCCTCACCGTCCACAGGCCCATGCAGGTGAATACCTGTATTTTACATGGGGCGACTGTCTATCTGACCTCCACAACCCAGTTAGCATTGTGTAATACGATACCCCTTGGTAAGAGTGGTTATCAGAATTTCGAATCAATAACTACATGTAACGACTGTCCAAGATCTAGAAATGCAAGCCGTGGTCATCGGCTTAACGTGCTCTCCAAGGCCCGGAGGAAGCTCGGTAAACTCGGTATGTAATGAGTGGTCACCCATCCACAGACAAACCTAGGCAAGCGCTGCTTAACCTGAAGATTGACCCTTATAGTTACTATTAAGACTTAGCACGCGAGCTCCTCCGGAAGGAAGGGTCCATTTACACACTGTATATAATGGGTTCGATTCCCAAATCGGACAAAGTGTTATTGGGTGTTTCCATCACGAATTTTTCAGTAACAGCCATGGAGTCTGGATTTGTGTCCGGTTGTTGGCAATAGGCACCCCCTATTACATTTTTTATAGCTCTTTTTCAGATAATACACACACATTTTATTCTGTGTGCCCCTGGCAAAGGCCTCCTCCAACACTTTCCAATCTTCTCTCTCCCGCGCCAGTCTAGTCCAGGTTTTTCCGGCTGTTTTAACCACACCATCTTCCCATCTTCTGAATGGTTTTCCCTTTTTCCTCTTTCCCTCTCTTGGGCTCTCTATTATAAATGGGACGAAAATGTAACTGTCGAAACGTTGGATATATAATGGTCTTACCAAACATTGCACAGCACGACCCCTAATGACTCTTTGGAGCACCAGTGCGGCTTGATGAGCGATCTCCTGGTCATCTTCAGGTCCGTCTACCTCAGGAGTGGGAGGTCTTGGCACGACCGGCTCTTTACGCGCCTTCAGCACGTGTAGAGGACCTGCTGTCATTTTGGCGGCACCTAGCCGGGCTTCTGGAAGTTTGAAAAATGACCGTTAGTAATTTTAAATGAAAATATTGCGTCTTTTGACTCCGAAGACTTAGCCTGTGTATCTAGCATACATCCTCATTTCGCCAGTTAAGAGAGAGAGGGTAAGTGCTTCGGGGCTGTGGGTTGTTCGAAAGAGATATCGCGGCCCCAGACACAAAGGGCTAAGAAGGAACATGGGTGGTTTTTAGTCAGTAGAAGTCTGACACTCCGTACCGCTCCGCCCAGAGCGGGAGTACCTAGTCATTTGATTATTTCCCACCCTCCAAAAAAAAAGGGGTGAGTGCTTGGTTTACACATAATATAAAATCACGTCTGTAAACCCCAAAGGTTTGGATAAATGTCTACCTACTAGTACACCTACATTTCACCAGTTATGTTTAGGTTCCATGTGATAGGAGGTTAGCCTGCCATCAAAAGGGCACAAATCCAAACTCCGTGGCTGCTACTGAGAAACTCCTGATGGATTAACCCAATAACACTTTAACATCCAGGACCAGGACCTTAGACACAAGTTATATCTTACATTGGGTGCCACTGCCAGCAGAGCTCATCGAAAACACTCTTTTCGCTAGTTGTAAACCTGTATAACCGGAAAAATCCTGTGGATGGAGTTTAAGGCCTCCAGCCAGCGGCATATAACTTATGTACTAAGTGACTGATCGCTAAGGGCAGGCTGTGGTACGGACCACGGCTTAGGATATCACTGGATGGAGGCAGCAACGGGACAAGCTGAGTTTGGGGGAAATTATTTAGGGGCTGGTTCAACACTACTGACTCAGCATCATGGGCTAGCTCTAGTGAGCTTCGGGGACGGCATGCAGCAGGGCTTCGCGACGAACCGCAGCACCACGGTCGGAATGACGAAAATCTGTATAATTTGTTGTTCTTAAGAGGACTAAAACGCCAACTTACTCATCAACTCATTATGCAAATTCTCCAAGAACTGTTCACTCCACTTCGTCTCCCGCTCACACAGCACCGTGGGGTCTCGCCGCAGATGGTGGCCGGAGCAACTCTTCTTTAGATCCTGTCCGCAGTTATCCAGCCACGCGGGAGGCTCTGCCAGGGCTTGGTGATCTTCTAAGGCTGAGGATTGATAGGGTGTCAGAGCTCTTGTGAAATACGCAGACGAATTGGGTTGTTAGACAAATTAGGTAAACTATTTTCCAAATTGGACGGAGAAAACCACACAGACGTGGAAGGCTATGGATGAGGCCTTTGTCCAGCAGTGGAACAATATAGGCGAAGAACAAAAAAAAACCCAGGTGTCTCCTGCTGGCCAGGAGCACAGGGCGTCGGGGGCCACGTGATGGTTTCCGGCCACCGTAGGCTCGCCGTCCATCTATCTTATGACGACCGCTAGTGTTGACGGCGCGTTCGTGTTCCACGCGCGCCTCATAGAGATTACAGCAAATTGGAAGGATTCCAATACAATTGAAAGGAATCGACGCCTACCGCTATTTGAAAGAGATACCGTGGCCCCGGAACACAAAGGGCTAAGGAACATGGTGGTCTATCTTTTTTGCCATTACGATACTAAGCGAGTTAGACACACGACTTTCCGAATCAAAATCGAATCGAAGTATTTGTGAATAAGGTGCCTGGACAGGAAAACAAGAAGTGGAAGAACTTCTTTGTCGTAAGTGATCTCCGCGTGTCTCCTGCGCGCCTGGTACCCAAGTCTTGCAGCTGCGTGCGTGTAGATCAGAAGCGAGATCTTTTGAAGCACAGGTCAATTGCCCACGGCCGCGGGCAGCTTTCTTGCTAGCCACAAAGCCCTAAATTTAAACAGGCAGGAGATACAAAAAGAAGAGGAACTTACACAACAGCGCCGGGTCCTAAGTAATCTCCGCATGTCTTCTGCGTGCCTGGTACCTGAGTCTTGCAACTGGAGCGTATAGATCAAAAGCATAGGTCATTTACTACTTTCTTGCTAGCCACCAAGTCCTAATACCCGGAATACACGAGGCCAGTTTTTCAAGCCAGGATAGCAAGCTATTGTCAGTAAGCTAGTACTTTTGGCTTCGTGTAGATAAAACTAGCTTGATTTCTAGAATGTTCTAAGCCAGGGCAGTAAGACAGGACAGGACAGTTTAAGAACTAGATTGCTGTCCTGGCTTGAAAAACTATATCCTGTATCCTTTTCTCCGGTATCCTGGGCATAACTGTAAACAGGACAGCAGAAACAAGAGCAAGAAGAACTTACACAACAGTGCCGGGTCGTAAGTAATCTTCGCGTGTCTCCTGCGCGCCTGGTACCCGTGTCTCGTCACTAGAGCGCATAGATCAGAAGTGGGATCCTTTGAAGCACAGGTCATTTGCCCAAAACCTCGGGCAGCTTTCTTGCTAGCCACCAAACCCTAACATGAACAGGACAGGAGAAACAAAAAGAAGAACTTACACAACAGTGCTGGGTCGTAAGTGATCTCCGCGTGTCTCCTGCGCGCCTGGTACCCGTGTCTCGTCACCGGAGCGTATAGATCAGACGCGGGATCCTTTGCAGCATAGGTCATATTACCACAGCCACGGGCAGCTTTCTTGCTAGCCACCAAACCCAACTTGCCTCCGCCTTCGTGAATCGCTATTAGTTTGCGTAGCTCTGTGAAAGAATTCGTATCATGACGATTATTTATCAATTTCCCGAAGAGAAGGCAGGGTGGGGTTCAAGATGCCAGCCCGAATTTACTCATGAATTTTTTATTTTAATTAGATATTGCTAAGGTAGAGCAGAGCAGCAAGAGCAGCGGTGGCCCAGTGGAGGCGGCCCCGACTTGCGAACAGTAAGTCGTGGTTTCGAACCCAGGTAGTCTCATTACTTTGTGTAATTTATTTCATCACCACTGCTCTCAAAACGGTGAAGGAAAGCATCGTGAGGGAACCGGCATGTCTTGGATCCAAAAATTCGAAGACATGTGACATCTACCAACCCGCTCTGGGCCCGCGTGGTAGATTATAGCCCATCCCTCTCCTATATTGTAGAGGCCTGAGTTCCTGCAGTGGGAACATTATAGGCTGATGATGATTTTTTTAAGATACTGCTTTTGAAGTTAGTATGGCAGTATTTACCTCGGTCCCTCGTCTTCCGAATATTGTTGACTTTCCTGTCCATTTCCTGTTTCTTCACGTTCCAGAGTTTCGCTAGTTTAGTACTGGTGCGGGTCGTCTGTTTCTGGCGCTGCGACTGTTGCAAGCGATGGAGCAGTTCCAAACGGATATCTTGGAGCTCATCTATCTCCTAGAAAGGGGATGTTCGATGAATCATCATCATTTCAGCTAACAGACGTCCACTGCTGGACATAGGCCTCCAACAGATGTCTAGCTCCACAATGAGTGATCCCGTGCAACTCGCATCCAGCGGGTCCGTAGTCGACGCTAGACGGGCTGCCGGGTAATAGAGGGGATTTGCCATAATCGCCACGCCACGCCTGGGTTGGTGATCGCAGTATGGTTGTTAGAAAGGCACAAAGAACGCTGCTGCCCATTCTCTGATAAGTCTCTTAGTCACCTCTTACGACACCCACGGGGGTATTCCCAAACCACTGTTACTCCTGGAAGCCAGATATAACAGTGGCATCCACCAGAAAAGTGCCGAGAGAATGAAGCTCGACGAAGTTCCAGAGAAACAATTTAACTGTCTTGAATCCCGCAATGAAATTGATCAGAAAAGAATAACGGAGGAGTAGGAAATACATAATTTCCACTTCCCTCCATATCAGCAAAAACAGAACAGAACAAGGCCAATAGGCAATTAAAAGGCATTGAGTACCAGGCTGTTACTGTCCCACTGCTGGGCAAAGACCACTTCTCATACACAGAAGACACGAGCAGTGATCACTATAATAGGACCTAAGTCCTGGTCCTTTTTATATTTTAAAAAGAATAAAGTGAGTAAAACGATTATACATACTGCCTGTCTAAACAACCAGTCCTTAACGACCACGTCATCAATGATAGCGTCCCTCTTCTTCATCCATCGAGGGAACTTGCCATTTTCCACCAGCTCCATCCAAGCACGAGTATGTCGCATTCTGGCAAAAGAACGAAAGTCATCTTCTTTTCGTATGAACGATCATCATCATTCATCATTACCAGCCTATAATGTTCCTACTGTTGGGACACATGACGCCTCTCTATGACAGAGAATGGCCTTAATCCACCACGCGGGCCCAGTACGGGTTGGTAAATGTCACATGTCTTCGAATTTTCGTATCGATTTTACTTCTATAATTATAACAGTACGGTTTAGGCTCAGTCGGTGGCTACGTTTATCAGCAGTTTATTAGCAGCGCCAGATCCGCTTTTCAGGTCGTCAAGAGTACAGATAAACGGACACCAGGGAAACTCCAGCAGGTGGGGCGTAATATAATGACAATAATACCCAACTTTACCAGATTATGTTTGAAGCTGCTTAGGTACTTAGGTGCGTAATCAATTTAGGGCTTTCCAAATAGGCTACTGCACTATTATTTATACTGAAAACGGGATATTTACCATGTTTACTGATTGTTTCGAGTTCCCGATATTTCGGCGCTGTTACAAGCACCATGATCACGGATAAACTCCCGGATCCCGTTTTGAGTATAAATAATAGTGCTAGTGACCATGTCAGTTTAAAATCTTATAGGCTATTGCAGTTCATTGGTGGGAGCCAGATGTTTTTGGGGCTTCAATAAGTCGTGAGCTGGTGGGCATCTCTCTTACCATAGGTTGCTCCGTACTTTAGGTGGCCTATCTAGGATTGCCTGAGTGGACCATAGGAAACTGCAGATAAGCAGCAGTGGTAGCCTAGTGTGACCGTCGAACTGACGAGGCATGTGCGTATTGAAAGAAAGAAAGAAAGAAAAAATATTTATTTGTCGCAGAAACATAACGAGCATACAAAGAGACATACAAAAAAAATACACATACAACGCATAACAGATATTAAAAAATACAACAAGCAGGGATAATATAAAGATAGTTGCACGTCGTGACTGCGACAAGTAGGTTGCCACTCAGCATGATGCTGTGCTATGGGCACCACAGCACAGCGCTGGTTTTCAGTGGTTACCCGTGAAAAAAACGCACGAAAGCCAAGACAGCTTCAACATTAGGTAATATATAAAATAAAATAAGCAGTGCTTGAAATCACTTGACTTAAAAGTAAGACTATAATTATTAAGAAGTAAAATAATCGTTACAAAAAAAAAATATATTAAATTAATATATATTGCATAATTATCACATACTTCGGTGAAGAATCTAAACCAGCATGTTTGAAAGATATTTCACAACAGCATGTGCAGCCAAGTTAAAGGCCCGTGGCTGGCATGAAGACTCTGTTATCATGTTAGTTGATGTTAGGCACTAAAAAACCGAAAAAGGCAGTCGTGCCATGTAAAATACTGGTATGCAGCTGGATCTGGTAAGACTGGAAGCCGACCTCAACAGGCGAAAAGGCTAGGCAGATGATGAGTAAAGAATAGAATTAATCTTACTTGTTAATTATTTCGGTAGTATGAAAATCAGCTGGCAAGTCTCCGATGCGGTATGGATCGCCCGGACCTGAACACAAAATGATTAAACTATACAAGGTGTAAACGAACCCTTCACGTAGCCTAGAACCTAGCAGTATGTACTGTACATCTAGAAAACAAGAATAAAGAAGACTTATTTATTTGGCACATGGCCAAGGGCACACAACAGAAAAACAAAATAAAAAAAAAATTAAATGTGAGCAAAGAAAAGAGAAAAATATTCACATATTCAAGCGCTACCATGAAAAAAAAATTGCTGGAAAAACACTAGTTTTGGTGTTTACGGTAGCGCTTAAAGTACGCACTCAACACATTGAGTTGATGGATGCATGGAATACCTAGTTCAGGGCTCATGGAAGTATTTTAAAAAATTTGGTAAAAGTTGAAACTTTACCACCGAACCAGGACAAAGTTTACCCAGGTACGGTCCAAGGAAAAAAAACATCGTAACGACGGGAAGAACAATGTGTCTCTCGATTTTGCTAAGGGTGGTTTTACATCCGTTATACGCACCCCACTCCAAATTATCAAGGTAGACCACTTCAGGTGTTGTCTCGCACTGCCCAGCCGTTTTACCATCCGGCTGCCACGGTTTCGTCTGCGCTGAAGACTCTCTGTAACATATTACAATTAAAACCCGTATTTGCCTAAGGGGATAATTTATCCCGTCGGGGCTGCGGGTTGTTTGAAAGAGATACCACCGCCTCGGCGCAAGGGCTAAGAAGGAACATGAGTGGTTTTTAGTCAGTAGAAGTCAGACACTCCCTTCCGCTCTGCCCAAGAGCGGGGGGGTTATTTGATGATTTTCCACCCGCCAAAAAAAAATGGGGATAATTTATCTGTTTGTTTTTTTTAAACGTTGCCCCACACAAGGGATTATCCTGTATCGTGGGAACAAACATATAAACTCACATACACAAATACCCAGCTCCGGAACAACTATCTGTAGGTCATACAAATATTTGATCCGTGCGGGATGCGAACCAAACACGCAGCGCAGCAGTCAATTGCTTGAACCACTGCGCCAACCGTGTCGTCAAATTATTCATTTATGATTGTGATATATTCGTATAAGTGGGTATTTAGATTTAAGTTAATGTCCGTTGCAAGCCGCGCGTCAGTCTCCAAATATACGTGTCTTGGTGAAGTCCATGTTTCATTGTGCTCCCGATAGCTCCCAAATCCTTCAATGATCTCAGACAAAATTAAGTTGGTGGTGAGGGGGGTGGTGTCCAGTAAATAGTACGACATAGTGCTGGGATGAGGCCTGGCGTGTACGCGCGTAAGCCGGCTCGATCAGCAACTAAAGTATCTTAACATTCCTGCATTTTAATTATTTGATGTATAGGACTCACGCTATTATTTTTAATGTTTCAGAAGATTATTCTTTAAAATACAGGGTGTAAACGAACCCTTCACGCATCCGTCAACCAAGCATTCTGTACATCAAACTAAGTACCCCTACGCAAAAATTTTTGCTGGGAAATGACTTTTTTTTTGGGGTCATAAATCACATTTTACGGTAAAACTCAAAGTAGCACTCTTAAAACATTGTGCTAGTGGATGCTTTGATTAGTAAACGGGTCATGGAGGTAATTTAAGTAAAGTTAAAACCTGAAATACTAGTATTTACAAAAACAGCTGTGAAAAATTTGGAACTTTGACCCCCAATATCTCCGTAACTAGGAGGTTCCCAGATATGGTCTAGAACAAAAAAATGATCGCAGTGGTGGGGGGAACAAATGCCCTTCGTTTGCGTTAAGGGTACTTTTACACCCTATATTCCTTCATCATCATCAGCCTAGATAGGTAATGTTCCCACTGCATTGACTCAGGCCTCCGCTCTAGGAGAGGGATGGGCTATAATCCACCACGCGGGCGCAGTGCGGGTTGGTATGTGAGTAACGAGGAATATCAAAAAAGTTTTTAATTAAGCTACTTCTGTTGCTGACCGTACCAGCTTATACGCGTTATAAAAATATACGCTAGTTTGAAATCACACTAACAAGAAGATGGTTTTTGCGTTCCTACAGCGTTTATGTACACTTCAAGCATAAAGTACAGAGGCGGACTTAATGCCGTAGACATTTTCTACAAGTCAACCTTTGGGTGATGCAGAGACAAACAGTGGTAGGGGTCCTCATCATCATCATCAGTCTATAATGTTAGGCTTTCCTCTGCTGGGACACAGTAATCTGTGCCTCCTCTCTATAAGAAGGCTTTATTCCACCACGCGAGTCCAGTGCGGGTTAGTAGATGTGACATGTCTTCGAATTTTTGGTTCTAAAACATCCCGGTTTCCCCACGATGTTTTCTTTCGGCGTTTTTAGGGCAGTGGTGATGAAATAACTTACACAAAGTAACGCGCCTGCCTGGGTTCAAACCCACGACTTACTGCTCTTAAGTCGGAGCCGCCATGCATCCATCACCACCACAATACTGAGATATGTTTCAATACTTTCAATTACATAAAAAATACTATAATTGTATATCAGCGATCTCTTGGGTTGGTTACCTGAAAAGGCTCTGGGTGGCCCGGTTCCTCGGTTTGCCTGGTGGGGGTGGCACCACGATCGGTGTATTGGGTCGGAAGTCTGGAGTGCTTAACGGTAATGCTAGTACTTTCCTTGGACTGTAAGAAATAATGTTTGATTAGGAGAAAGGAACCGATTTCGGCCACAGCGACTGCATTCGATGGCTTGATTGTCAAGAGCTTTGTTGTGCTGCTCTTCCGTGTGCTCTTAAGTGGCTAGCATATCCAGCTTTGGCCGAAAAACTACGAGCACAAAGCGGACATATATGTCAGAACACCATTGATGACATTATAGGATATAGCAGTAGGTGGTCTAGCTTTAAGGTCATCGCGCTTTTGATCTAGTTGCGACCTTCTTCTTTCTTCAAAGCCGGAGCCCTTAGTACTCGGCAAACGATCCCGGTTTTTACTTTAATCTTAACTTTTGGGTCAAGCCACACATTTTTAAAACCACTGCAACTCTTGAATGCCAGAATCAACAGTGGCGACGAGTGACAAATCCCAGAGAAACAGTTTTACTATCTTGGATCCCCCACGAAATTAATCAGAAAAGAATAGCGGAGGCGTAGGAAAAATGTAATTTCCACGTCCCTCCACATCAACAAGGGTGCATCCGGTGCATTGGAAACCGACCCTAACATACCTGGTTTGGAAAAGGTAAAAAAAAATGTAAATAGTCTTTTCACACTGGCCAACATGGGCACTTTTAAATCCTCGAGAGGTGCACGGTTCGGGTTGATCGTCCTATGGACAAAAACCGGCAAAAAAACTCTATGGTTTCTCTTTTAAAATGATTTTGTTTTATAATATTTTCATGTTACAGCCTAAGTATGGCGGGACAACGTAAGCCCGACAATGATTCGTAAGGCCACGGGGCACAAATTACGTAAAAGATATATATACTCACATGGCTGTAAATTTATAACAATCCTTGCCATTAAAGTCAGGTGTCGGCAGTCTTTTGGCCTCCTCCAAACGGTTGAGATACGCGCCGTAAGATCTGTCCATGTGATCTGGTAGTCGGCAGTTTGGGTGGTACACTGTTAAGGGGAAAGGCATCAAAATGGTTTAAATATTTTCTTATTAACTGCCTCGTTGGTCTGGGACTCTGGGTTCGATTCCCGGGTCGTATAAATTGATATTGGGTTTTTTCATTAGGAATTTCTCAGTAGCAGCCACGGAGTAAGGATTTGTGCCCGGTTGACGGCAATAGGCTCGCCATCGCACCGGACTTAAACATAACTGGCGAAATGTGGGTGTAGGTACTAATGGGTACTCTGCCTAACCCTTCGGGGATTACAGGCGTGATGTTATGTTATGAAACTGCCCCGTTGGTCTCTGTTCGAAAGCGTGGCTTCTGAGCGTAGGGCCCAGACTGCCATTCCCAGTTTAAAAAAAGTGATAAGGTTTTTCCATTAATTACTCAGTAGCAGAATGTCACGTCAGCTACATGCACGATGACCGCTAGCCAAAAGTCTCCACACGATGGTTGCCAGAAGACGGACGGCGCCGCCGAGGCTGGTACAGAAAGAGGTGGCGAGACGATCTGAACGCGTACCGTGAGTGCTGGTGGTGCTGGGCTGTCCAACGAGCATCGTGCATGCGGCTGACGTGACCCGCACATCCTATATTAGTCTAGAATCCTTTCTTGCTTCCGTCTACTATGCGCGTTTTGGAACGTGGTGTTTCGACCCGTCTTGTCTTATGACATCCAGATTGCTGCGTACCATTGCCCTTTGGCAAACTCCAAGGCGGAGTCGGTTCTGAGAATCGGTGAATGACCAGCCCCCGTATTCACCAATGTTTCGAAAAGTTGAATGTTTTTTTTTTTTTTGGCATTACGAGAGCGAGCGAAATAGACATGATAATGAAACTCACAAACTTTCAATCGGGGCCGGAGACTCTGTTCTGAGAACATAGCGGTGTAAACCGGCTGCAATATCTGCAAGAGAATACAATGTTGTAAATTCCTTTTGCAAAATAGAGGTTTTACAAGGGACCATAATGCGCCCAGCATTGCACCGCGCGAACACTTCGCGCGGTGCAATGCTGGGTTACTTCAGAAACGGTGTGGATTTCGATTATTATTATTCTCAGTGTATCCGAGTTATAGCAGAGGCTAAGCCTCTAACTTTTGAGTTTCGTTCTACTGCGGTTAGTAGTAGTTTGCATATATGTTAACCTATGTGGTCACAGGCGCGACTGCTGAGCGTGGGGTCCTGGATTCGGCTCCCAGGTTTGGCAAAACGTGCTATTGGAGTTTTCAATATAAATTTCTCTATAGCAGCCCGGAGTTTGGAATTTAGCAGTATTATACCCCCGTACTTCGGAAATCGCGTTTATCCGTTCACCGTTCTCATCATCGAGCGTACCCTTATCCCATAATATGTTATTTGCAACACGTTCTTTTCTTTATATTGCCAAACATAGACGATAATTGCTGAACTCAAAGTTTTTCTTGGAGACCTGTAAAACCGGTGCTGGTGTGTGCTATCTTTTACGCTGTGTAAAATAATGATATTATAATAATAAAAATGCTTACAAGTTGCGAGGAAGCCATTGCCGCTTTGAAAGCCGTTCGCGCGTAGTCACGAGCCCCCGACACGATGAACGCCGAATCTAACGACATAAGACGGACAGAAATTATCAGTTAATCATTAAAAAAAATCGCCCAAGTTGGACGCGCCAAACTATCTACATACAGGGTGTAAATCAACCCATCACACAGCCGTCAACCAAGCATTCTGTACATCAAACTAAGTAAAACGTTTTTTTTTTTGTGTCAAAAATCACATTTTACGGTAAAACTCAATGTAGCACTGTTAAAACATTGTGCTAGTGGATGCTTTGAATAGTAAACGGGTCATGGAGGTAATTTAAGTAAAGTTAAAACCTGAAAAATTATTATTTACAAAAACAGCTGTGAAAAATTTGGAACTTTGACCCTCAATATCTCCGTAACTAGGAGGTTCCCAGGTATGGTCTAGAACAAAAAAATGATCGCAGTGGTGGGGAGAACAAGTGCCCTTCGGGTACTTTTACACCCTATATTTACAGTTTTAGATAGTAGGCAGCTAATGGCCGCAAACTGTGCGACTGCTTTGCATGAGGTCCTAGGCTGGGTTCGATTCCCATTCGCGCAGTGTTATTGGGTTATTCTCATATTAATTATTGGGTTCTTTATCAGGAATTTCTCAGTAGCGGCCACGGAGTCTGGATTAACCGAGCTATCATCAATTCTTACGGACGAAGTTGTGGGTGAAGTAGCTCTAGCTCTAGGTACCTACCTACCTACTAGTAATTTCGACTACATTACACCGACAGACATCCCGGTTTCCTCACGATGTTTTCCTTCACCGTTTTGAAAGCAGTGGTGATGAAATAAATTACACAAAGTAATGCGCCTGACTGGGTTCGAATCCACGACTCACTGTTCGTAAATCGGGGCCGCCACCACTGGGCCACCGCTGCTCAGAGAGCTGCAAAGAGTTAGATGGACTTACCGTAAAGATAATCATGGCATCTGATTTTAGCCGCGTTATGTTTCTTCCTAGGCACTTCGTATAAAGTATCTCCGCTCATTTTGTCACTAAAATTCTAACAACAAAATACTTTGGTACTCTCTTGGGATGTCAGAGTTCCAGTCAGATTGAAGTAACAAAATTCGGTTTCTATGGCAACCAATGGTTTGCGAAGGTCGCTTTTCATCCGTGACTATCTTTACATGCACAATTTTCCACTTGAGATTCTAAGGCTGCATTTCCACCGAGGCGAAGCGAAGCGGTGCGAGGCTGTGGAACAGTGTGAGCGTTTCCACCAGAGATGTGCAAAGCCAGGCGGAGCGAGGATGCGCAGCGACCTTACGCGGGGCGAGGATGTGATCCGAGCTCGTTTTAGATGCGAGCGGCGTGAGGTGTGGTGGTAGCAAAGCAAGCCACTGCCTGCTGTCACGAGCCTGTCGGTACTCATTTGTGAGACACAATGAGCGTCTGTCCCTGGCATCTTTCTAATGTTTTGTATGTAGGTACTCACTCTGCGGAGCGGTTTTCACTTATTGGAACGAAGTTCCTTATCGCGCGTTGTGAAAGGGGGCTAGACGGAAAAAATTCTTACGAAAAGTTGTCACGACACTTTTTGCTATAGTAAGCTATTGTAAGCTGTGCGGCGTCGTATGTTTCTCTGTCTGTCTCTCTCTCTCTTATAGAAAGCAAGCCAGATATTATCATTTCTACATTTCTTTTTTTTTTTACATAATAAAAAATAATAACAATAACTTCGTTCCATCCGGGTGTTCCTTGACACCTCTCAAGTTTTTTTATTATTATTTATTTATCCAAGCAGGTACTGATACACTTACAGTTTGTAGCAACGCGTGCAGTAAACGTTACGGAACTAAAAGGGGTTGGGCAGGACACCTAGCAAGGCGCAGTGATGACAGGTGGACTAGGGCTGTCACCGAATGGCGTCCAAGAACTGGCAAAAGAAGTGTGGGTCGTCCGGCGGCAAGATGGGCAGACGACATAGTTGCCATCGGGGGCAAAACCTGGATGAGGCTGGCACAGGACCGTGGAGATTGGCACAAGAAAAGAGAGGCCTATACCCAGCAGTGGGTGAGTTCGGGCTGCGGATGATGATGATGTGCAGCAAGAAAACCTCACACACTAACTTAAAAATCGTATGCAAAAATTAAGCATAGCTTTAATGCTACTCATAAACATATCTAGATTCGGTTCCTGAGCAATCAGGGCGTTTAGCAAACTCACAACTCACTTGAGCTGCATTGTGCAAGGATTGGTAAATGAAGTAATTTTATTGCTAAGGGCAAACACATTACTCGCATCGCATCCTCGCACATCTCTACTGAAAGCGTAGCTTAACTGATGTAGTCAGAAATGTCATTAAGATCGATTAGCCTTGCGATTAGCATATCAGTTGACATTTCTACCTACTCCCGTGGGCAAATGGCGTGACGACATACACTGCTCTATAACACCATTCCAATATCAATGAGAAAACCTATCCGGTTATGGACACGTGGTCCGACCGCATTGTCCGATCAATCGGACTGCGTAAACTTTTTTGGAACGAAGTTCCTTATCGCGCGTTGTGAAAGGGGGCTAGTTGGAACGAAGTTCCTTATCGCGCGTTGTGAAAGGGGGCTAGACGGAAAAAATTCTTACGAAAAGTTGTCACGACACTTTTTGCTATAGTAAGCTATTGTAAGCTGTGCGGCGTCGCATGTTTCTCTGTCTGTCTCTCTCTCTCTCTTATAGAAAGCAAGCCAGATATTTTAATTTCTACATTTCTTTTTTTATTTACATAATAAAAAATAATAACAATAACTTCGTTCCATCCGGGTGTTCCTTTTTTCCAGTTGGTTCGATTTTAGAATCTTGCCGGGTCGAAATACTAAATCTTAGGACCGCGTGGTCACGCCCGTCGGGGCTGCGGGTTGTTCGCAAGAGATACCGCCGCCTCGGCGCAACGACTAAGAAGGAACATGGGTGGTTTTTAGTCAGTAGAAGTCTGACCCTCCCATCCGTAACGCCCAGAGCGGGAGGGATCATTCGATGAAAAAAAAAGGGTTGACTCTTTTAAAGAAAACAACATAAAATTCAATTAAAGACTTATTTATTTCACTTCAATTAAAGTAATTAATTAATATTTACAAAACTTATTATAACTTATTTTAAATAAAAACTAAAGATTCCAAACATAGTTCCGTGCACTCTTGGATTGACTTTTCACAAGTGAATTTCATTAACACAAAAGATAACATAACATCACGCCTGTAATCCCCGAAGGTTTAGGCAGAGGTGTACCTATTAGTACACCCACATTTCGCCAGTTATGTTTAAGTCCCATGTAATAGGGGGCGAGACTATTGCTATCAACCGGGCATCTCTGTGACGGCTACTGTGAAATTCCTGACAGCAAAAACCCAATAACACTTTGCCCGACACGGGAATCGAACCTAGGACCTCATACTGAGCAGTCGCGCTTGCAACCGCTAGGATCAGAATCGCTTATTCGTAACATTATTATACAGGATGGTGCTATACGACAATAAATGAAACCACTGGTAGTTCTAGTTCATAGGAACATTTTTAAACTAGCAAATAAATCTTAACACCAAAATAAAACAATAAAAAAAAAGCAATAAAACTAAGTAGCATATAACTGTAAACGAAATACATTACAATTTACAAACAAATATTGGTTTACTAACCTTAGGAATACTTTGCACCGATTAACGTGTGGAAATAAAATGTAACAAACGAATTTGGCAAAGACATTTAGGTAGGTTATTGTCGTATCGTCAGCACCACGACGGTGTTAAGATTAATTTGCTAGTTTAAAAATGTTCCTATGAACTAGAACTGCCAGTGGTTTTATTTATTGTCGTATTGTCCGCACCACCCTGTATAATAAACGGCACACAAATAAAAATTTATAATTTGATCTTTGCAGTGAAAGAGTTAAACTGTATTTTAATAAGATGAAGGTTGAAATTCACTTGTGAAGAGTTTCTCATCGTTCTACCAAAAAGGATTTCATTGTTATTATTTTTTTGATTTTACTAAGCAATTTAAAACAGCTTTTAAAGTAATGCTTGCTGTGCAAATTTGCGTGCTTTTTGCTTGGGCCGTTCACCCAGCTTTCAATTAAAACTTTTTGGCGTATGTCGTAGGACCACAATCTGATATAATACTACCGCTAAATTAACTTTTATTCAACACATTTCGTAAACATCATTAATAAACTCAATTTACAGTAGAATCTTACTAATCCGGCACTTCAATAGACCGACACGTTCAATAATCCCTCCCTTGTGGTTGGGAAATCATCAAATTAATGACTCCTCCCGCTCTGGGCAGAGCGGTAGGCAGTGTAAGACTTCTACTGACTAAAAACCACCCATGTTCCTTCTTAGCCCTTTATGTCGAGGCCACAGTATCTCTTTCGAACAACCCGCAGCTCCGACGGGTAATTCGGCACTATCTACCTCTCCCTACATAAGGTAAGACTGCCCAGTCTTACCTCAAATCTTACCACGTGCACTTGCGTACATATCTATCTACCCGCAGTTTTCAAGAAAGATTTTTATTTTTATTTTTTTTTTCTATGAAGTAAAAGTACAGTAATCCGAACATTGCATTACTCTCTGGATTTCAATAGTGCCGGATTGGTGCGATTCTACTGTATTTGTATTTTCAATATATTTCATAAAATATTTTGCCTAATGTTTACCATAAGCGCCCTCCTAATAATTACATATTTTAATTCCAAAATATCCCTGTTAATAACAGTAGTGTAGTAGATAAGCGTAATAAGTGAATAACCAATAAAGCGTAACCTAACGTAATTTTCGCCGCTCAAAATGAGCCGGCGTAATTTTTGCCGCTCATATTGAGTCGCCGTAAATAAGTTGCTTAAAGTAAATTTCATATAACTACAAAATGCTCAACAATCTACGCTACAATAAGACGAATTTAAACACTATTGCTACTTACAAGGTGTAATGTAAACGAACCGTTCACACAGCCGTCAACCAAGCATTACGTACATCAAACTAAGTACCCCTACGCAAAAATTATTGCTGGGAAACGACTTTTTTGGTGTGAAAAATCACGTTTTTAAGGTAAAACTCAATGTAGCACACTCGAAACATTGTGCTAATGCATGCTTTGAATAGTAAACAGGTCGCGGAGGTAATTTAAGTAAACTATAACTTTGACCCCCAATATCTCCGTAACTAGAAGGTCCTCAAATATGAACAAAAAAAATTATCGCAATGACGGGCACTTATTCTCCCCACCACTGCAATATTTTTTTGTTCTAGACCATACCTGGGAACCCAGTTACGGAGATATTGGGGGTCCAAATTTTTCACAGTTGTTTTTGTAAATATTAGTCTTTCAGGTTATAACTTTACTTAAATTACCTCCATGACCCGTTTACTATTCAAAGCATCCACTAGCACAATGTTTTAAGAGTGTTACATTGAGTTTTACCGACATTTTAGACCCCAAAAAAAAGGCGTATCCTAGCGTAAATTTTTGCGTAGGGGTACTTAGTTTGATGTACAGAATGCTTGGTTGACGGCTGTGTGATGGGTTGATTTACATCCTGTATAGACATTTAAATAGTAGAACGTTTGTGTCAAAACCTCAAACACGGTAAAACGTTTGAAGTTGACAATTATGAAGGTGCCAATCATTAAATAATAATTGCGTCTTCGATCTACATTATGTCTAATTATTAATATTTCCACGTTTTCACATATTACTTTTTTAATGTACACAAGATTATAGTATATAGCATGTTTTTTATTGCTATTAATTCTAATAAGCAGTATTTTACATTCAAGCAAACAAAATATGACAAAGTTTGAAAAATACTGGTATTCAGCTGCATCCGGTTAGACTGGAAGCCGACTCAACATTATCTTCATCAACTGCCTAGATTTTTTCCAACTATGTTGGGGTTAGTTCCAGTCTAACCGGATGCAGCTGAATACCAGTATTTTACATAGAGCAACTGCCTATCTGACCTCCACAACCCAGTTAGTACTAGGTAATACAATACCCTTACTGCTACAAACAGTTCAGTAATTTGGTAACTCAATGATGAGTTGAACAAACTAGTGACGTCACAGATTGCCTTTTGATACAAAACCTGAATGGCGTTTTTACAGCACAACTCATAACCGTCATTGAACACTTTCGATGCCAAGCACTCAGCATATGGGTCGAACAATAATTTGTTTGTGTGCCCACTACCCGCCTTCGAGTCTTTGCTATACGTAGCTATAGATGACTTGTACAAAAATATGATTCTGTTAAGTCCGTCAGTTAGACTATCGAAAAATATTGGATACGTATTTTTTGTTTTATCACATCAACTAGCTGACCCACGCAACTTCATCTGCGTTACTTAATATAGCTCATAACCTTTCTCGATAAATCGACTATCCAACATATTATTCAATTGATTTAAATCGTACTCGTAACAAACAAAAAATCTAACCTTTCCTCTTTATAATACCTTTTAGTATAGATTGGCTTCGATTATATTATTAAAGTGACAATTACTACAGCTATCTCTTACTGTTAAATATACAGTAACACCTTGTACTTGTAAACATTATGGTGCAGTAAATATTTTGAATTTGAATTTCTCCGGAGCCCCCGGAGGCCAGAATCCCCACTGACCTACCGCATCGGACCGAATGACTACCGCGCGCGTAATTATTTTGTCGCGGGGATATTTTTATATTGCGATATCTTTTAAGATATTTGTTTAAACTGTATGGAGTAAAGGGCACAAATATTCTATATTAAATTTCCGTGTTATCAAACATATTTATTTAGATATAGATTAATACCATATGGGTTAAATAAGCTTCGCAAAATATCATTCTTTTTAATCTAACAATTTAATAGTACAAAATGGTTACAGTGAGTAATTCTTAAAAGATAGACATATGCTGTCGCGGACTTTTTTTTAGAACATTTAAAGAGGATCAATTCTTTCATACATGATATTTGCGTAACTTAAACCGTTTTCGCAGCGCACGCAACGGAAGCTCTCAAAAAGAAATCTCTTTTCCCGTTTTTGCAACATTTTTCATATATGCTCCGCTCCTATTGGCCATAGCGTGATGTTATATAGCCTAAAGCCTTCCTCGATAAATGGACTATCTAACACAAAAAGATTTTTTATATTCCAACCCGTAGTCCCTGAGTTTACCGCGTTCAAACAAACAAACAAACTCTTCAGCTTTATAATATTAGTATAGATAAAAATGACGAAGATGAAACGCGGTAAAGATTCAAGTGGGGCTTGTGACGTCGCTTGCCGGTAAAAAATGTCATACTAATGTCTTATAATATGACGTCACGCGGGTTTCTAAAACACTGTATCGTCTTCATTGTTTTGAAATTCTGACATCCAGTCTTACCAAAGAGTATCGTATTACCTAGTATTAACTGGGTTGTGGAGGTCAGATAGGCAGTCGCTCCATGTAAAATACTGGTATTCAGCTGCATCCGGTTAGACTGGAAGCCGACCCCAATATAGTCGGGAAAAAGGCTAGGCAGATGATGATGTATCGTCTTCATTGTTTGTTTACGTGAAAAAAGAAAAAAATACGTGTCCAATATTTTTTGGAATTCTATTTTTTGTCAACTTCCCTATTATCGAAGCCTTCACAGTTTCTGGTGTACACACACACACACACTCACATTTTGCACAGTGCTATTCTAGGCACATTGTGGTCCCCTGTGAAACTTCCACTTTGCAAATCAAGGACTTCGCAACATTGTATTCTCTACACAAGGTTGTTGGCAAAAAGCTACAAAAATGCTGATGTGATGACCAGAAATGTCCTGAAGACCTACAGCATATTAAGACTGGAAACCATTGTCACCAGCTTAAAGAGATGCTGATGAGCTTGTAGGTCATGCGGCCCTTAGCGTATCATCTATCTCCGCTAGCGCCATGGCTGCGGATCTGAGCTGGTCAGCCTGACGCCGGGCAGACTCGGTGAGGGCGGAGAGGCTCTGGCGGAGGGTGGTAACCTTGGAGTGAACCCGGCGGCGTTCAGCGAGGAGGAGCTCGCGAGCTTTTGAGCCTGAGGGAGAAATGAGAAAGTTATGCATCATGACATGTGGAAAAATAATAGGGGATCAACTGACTCAAAAAAATATGATTCTGTTAATTAGTCCGTCAGTTAGATTATCGAAAAATATTGGATACGTGTTTTTTGTTTTATCAAATTAATTAAAATTGACGAAGATAAAACGTGTCATGGTGTGACGTCACTTGTAGGTAAAAAATGTACTGACATGTGACGTCACACGAGTTTTCGAAGCACTGTATCGTCTTCATTTTTTGTTTACGTGAAAAAAGAAAAAATATGTGTTACATATTTTTTGAAAATCTATCTGACAGACTAATTATATTTTGTTTTGTCCGATCCCCTATTAGCTATGACAATCAAATCAATTTATTTTATTATCAGGCTACTAAGGCACATATAATAGATAAAAAAACACGCTGTTAAAGGGTGCTTTTTGCCAACGGAACCCTAAAATGTAACATAACATCACGCCTGTAATCCCCAAAGGCATAGGTGAACCTAATAGTCATCCATATTGTCCCATGGAATAGAAGGCGAGCTTATTGCCATCAACCGGGCATAAATCCAGACTACAAGGGTGCTATTGAGGCCACGTGATGGCTTCCGGCCACCGTAGGCGCGAGCCTGTGGACGGTGAGTGATGGGTAAGCTCGCCGTCCGTCCGTCTTATGACGACGACAGGCCGTGTCGACGGCGCGTTCGTGTTCCACGCGCGCCTCAAAGAGATGTCAGCAATATTGCAGGGTCCCGCAAGGGCCGACGCCCATCGGGGCTGCGGGTTGTTCGAAAGAGATACCGCGGCCTCGACACAAAGGACTAAGACGGAAAATGGGTAGTTTTAAAGTCTGACACTCCCTACCGCTCTGCGGGAGGAGTCATTTGATGATTTCTCACCCTCCAAAAAAAAAAGGGTGCTATTGAGAAATTCCAGTTGGAAAAACTCAAAAGATTTTGCCCGGCTTTGGAACCGTTCCTAAGACCTCATGCAGAGTAGTCACACTTGCGACCACTGGACGAAAGGAGCAGTAAATTGTATTGATGTATTCTTACCTAACAACGGCAAATAGTCCCCAGCCCTTTCTGCCCGAATATCCAAGGTGAACCAATCGTCTAAGTCATCGGAATCTGATGATGGCAACTCCTGAAAATATATTAACATATTAAACAATCTATAAAAATAATATATAATATCAACATGAATGATGTTTTGTAACAATAACATAACATAAAATCACGCCTGTAATCTCCGAAGGGTTAGGCAGAGAGGTTCAAATATTTGAGTGGGGGGTTGTGACGTCACTCACTGGTAAAAAATGTCATACTAATGTCTTAGAATATGACGTCACACGAGTTTTCAAAGCACTGTATCGTCTTCATTGTTTGTTTACGTGAAAAAAGAAAAAAATACGTGTCTAATATTTTTTGAAAAAATCTATCCGGACTAATTAGTTGTTGTGACGTGTAAAGATTGTTTTATGAAGAGACGGGCTGATAATAATATAGTTAATAATTTAAAACAACGCATGAAACGGACTGCAGAGGCAACAAAATGTTCCGAGTCGACAGTAAGAAGAAATATTTTTAATTGAACACATTTACAACACACACACGAAACATGTTTTTAATTATATTTAATATTATATTTAATATTTTTTTCAATGTCAACCTACTAATAAGCAATATACGGAGCCACAAAAGAAAAACTAGTTCGAAAATTAAAAAAATTAAAAAAAAAAAAAAAAACGTTGCCCCCACTAGGAATTTCGCCTGTATCGTGGATGCGTTTACAAATATTTAAACTCACATACACAAACACCCAGACCTGGAACAACTATCTGTAGGCCATACAAATATTTGTTCAGTGTGGGGATCGAATCCGCGACACGCAGCGCAGCAGTCTAATCGCTTAGCCACTGCGCCAACCGTGCCGTCCATATCTAATATTTAGGTTTTATTTAATATTACTCACATCATAAAGACTTCCATCCTCAGATCGGCTCTCAGCATCGCTCGGAACCTCTTCATCCATCATTTCTGGTCTCATGATGCGCTGCTTCTTATTAGTCCTGTCGTCACCTTCCGACTCCTCGGCAAACTCCTAGAAAGAATACCAGAGAATGAGCCGTGTAACATAACGGTTTTACTTCAAAGGAGTAGACTACAAATAAGAACACGCAGTACGTTTGTGAGAAGGAAAGGTACTAATGATTGAGGCGGAACATCCATCGCGTCCGGCCCTGGTGCAAGCCATGGTCCGGGGCGAGGAGGAATGGGACGCCGTCGCCTCCTTCTGCGAAGCAGTGATGCTAGCGAAGGAGGTGGCGGAACGTGAGAGGGAGAGAACCTCTCGTCCCAGCCGCCGCGGGAGGCGCTCCGGGCGTCGGGGGCTACGTGGACGGTGAGTGATGGGCTAGCTCGCCGTCCGTCCGTCTTATGACGACGACAGGCTGTGTCGACGGCGCGTTCGTGTTCCACGCGCGCCTCAAAGAGATGTCAGCAACATGGAAGGGGCCCGCAAGGGCCGACGCCTGTCGGGGCTGCGGGTTGTTCGCAAGACATGAAGGGCTAAGAAGGAACATGGGTGGTTTTTAGTCAGTAGAAGTCTGACACTCCCTTTCGCTCTGCCCAAGAGCGGGAGGGGTAATTTGATGATTTCCCACCCCCAAAAAAACAACAAAAAAAGGGGTTGAAAGGGGGGATGAAAAGATTAGTTTTGGTCGCGACAACCGACATCGGTCGCCGATAAACGACATCCACGCTGGCGAAGCTGCACACATCAGCTAGTATTATTATACATACCTCTTTTTGTTTTTGGCCAGGGTGGGAAATCATCAAATAACCCGGGCCCTACCGCTCTTGGGCAGAGCGGAAGGGAGTGTCAGACTTCTACTGGCTAAAAACCACCCATGTTCCTTCTTAGCCCTTGTGCCGAGGCCGCGGTATCTCTTTCGAACAACCCGCAGCCCCGACGGGAACAACCCGCAGCCCCGACGGGAACAACCCGCAGCCCCGACGGGAATTATACATACCTCTTCATCCATCTCAGAGACATCATCTTCCAAGAACTCCTCTTCATCAATGATCTCACCGAAATCATCTTTGGAAGCCGCTTTACTCTCTTTTCCCTCAGACTTGGCGACTTTCTCTTTGGAAGTCGTTTTTTCTAGCGGCTTGAACGGTGTTGGAGTTTTCACTTCAACCTGTTGGTTCGGTTTTGGTGGCTTCTGGGTTGTGGGTTGAGCTACAGGTTTCGGGATCTGCTTTTGGTTGGTGAAAGTCGGCTTGCTGGGGACTTGTTGCTCGGGTTTCTCTGTGAATAATGTTAAATATGTTTAATCACTACATAGTATAAAACAAAGTCGCTTTCTTTGTCCCTATATCCCTATGTATGCTTAATTTTTTAAAACTACGCAACGGATTTTGAAGCGGTTTATATATACAGGGTGTAAACGAACCCTTCACGCATCCGACAACCAAGCATTCTGTACATCAAACCAAGTACCCCTACGCAAAAATTTTTGCTGGGAAATGACTTTTTTTTTTGGGGTCAAAAATCACATTTTACGGTAAAACTCAAAGTAGCACTCTTAAAACATTGTGCTAGGGGATGCTTTGAATAGTAAACGGGTCATGGAGGTAATTTAAGTAAAGTTAATCCTGAAATACTAGTATTTACAAAAGCAGTTGTGAAAATTTTGGAACTTTGACCCCCAATATCTCCGTAACTAGGAGGTTCCCAGGTATGGTCTAAAAAATTATCGCAGTGGTGGGGAGAACAAATGCCCTTCGTTTGCGTTAAGGGTACTTTTACACCCTTTATAGATAGAGTGATTCAAGAGGAAGGTTTTAGTATATAATTTGACCGACATCAACGCGGGAGAAGCCGCGGGCATCAGCTAGTAATTAATAAATTAAATAGGGGTCGGACTGAGTCAAAAAAATATGATTCTAATTAGTCCGTCAGTTAGATTATCGAAAAATATTGGATACGTGTTTTTTGTTTAATCAAATTAATAAAAATTGACGAAGATAAATCGCGTCAAAGATCATGAGTGGGGGGTTGTGACGTCATTTGTAGGTAAAAAATTTCATACTTATGTCTTAGATTATGACGTCACACGAGTTTTCATGTGACGTTTTCGAGTAATTCACGAGTTTTCGAAGCACTGTATCGTCTTCATTTTTTGTTTATGTGAAAAAATTAAAAATATGTGCTCAATATTTTCTGGAAATCTATCTGACGGACTAATTTTTTTTTTTTTCGACCCCTAATACATATTTGTACGCCGTAAAGGTAAAACATGACTGTGATCCTTTCAAATGTACTATTCTCATACTCATGTTTCTGACAAATAAATTAACAATGACTTTAATAAAAAAAAAATATAGTATCTTGACTTGTCTCGCGAGTTTGTCGACATGTGGGATGTGAACTCAGCTATCATTGTGCCGATAGTCGTTTCAGCTAATGGCTTAATTGCCAAGAGCCTCACCTGAGGAGGCTCTCGTTAGGCAGCTGGATCAAAGGCAGAAAGCGGTACTCCTGGACACGGCTAGTATTGTTAGGTTCCTTTCTCTGGAGCACTGACCGCCGTAGCTTGGACCCTGTTCCCAATACCGGTGGGCTACAAGTTTTTACATTTACAAATAATTTAATATCATATTTTTTTTTCTAAAGAATATTTAATATGTTAAAATTTTGTATTCTTCTTCTTATCGTGTGGGCAGTAAGGTCTAACGACCCCACATACCCTAGTGTCAGAGTTTCTAAACCGCCTCAAAGGCCTCTGACATGGTTTGACGACCGCCATTTGGCGGACGGGACCACCGGCTTATACGTGCCTTCCGAAGCACGGAATCATCTTTTTATCAGAAAATCAGGTGATTCAAGCCTGCAATGTCCTAACCAAACTGGAAACAACTTTACAAAGTATGCTTCCCGTGGGAATCGAACCCACGACCACCGGGTCACAAGGCAAACGCTTAAACCAAAATTTTGTATACAAATGAATAAAGGTATAGATAATTATACGTCAACTTACTACTTTTATTCAAAGTAGAGTTAACTTGGACAACTTGCTTGACAAGTCTCTTTGGTTCCGGCTTCTTGACACTAGATGGCGCTTTCTTCACTTCGAACATTCGCTTTACGGTGTTGCCATCGTCTGTCGACTGTGGGGAAATGGGTAAATTAATTAATCTAACTTATTTTCTTGTTGGTTCAAATCCGGGCAAGTATATTTTTTTCAGTAATTTGTACATTCGGCGTAGTATTATTTGCTTGCATAACACAACATTTTTTTGAAGGTAGGTACTGCCAAAAATATAAAAAAAAATGTTTGCTTAGTAATTTTGTGCCAAAAATGTAAATCCTTTTTAAATTGGCATCAAATTAATTAATCTAGGATTTTTCACAAAAAAATCTAACTACCTCAAAATCGATAGTATTTCGGTACAACATAATGGTGGCTTAATTTGTTGCATTTTAACCATATTAAGACGCCTTACAAGGAATACGTCGAGTTTCCAGTAACCCTGTCTAAAGTTTCGTGTCCATCCTATTATCCGTTGAGAGGTTCTCGCGTGAAGAGGCGATCGTGGTTGCAGAATCAAGGCAAGTCACATGTGGTCACGCGATGGGTGACCAAAGACCACGGATTTCACATCGGGACCCCGTTATGTATTAAAGTTGCTGCCAGTTAAGATGCCAATAGCGGTCATTGCCCTTTCCCTAATATCTCTTCGTACGAACCAAAACTAATGAACCATGTATCGTGTTTCATTAGAAAAAATGTTTAAGATCACGATGGATGACGATTCAAGACATGAACAGGCTTATTTTTGGATTTCAAAGTTAAGAACTTTAATAAAAGTAGGTGGGTCAATGACCGCTATTGACATCTTAACTGGCAGTTACTATAGTTTGTTAAAAAGTTTATCATTTTTGCTGTATAAGCACAATCAGGTTATAATGTTCCCACTGCTGGGACACAGTAAAAAGAAAAGAGTAATAAATTAATAATACTTACATGATCAGATTCGTCGTCTCCGTCGCTCATGTCTTCCGGTACCGCTTTCGTGGCAGTTCGCTTGATTAATGCGTTCTTAGCTACCTTCAAAGTCTTTACTTGGCTGCGCTGAGGGCGAAATATTAATTTAAAACGTCATCAGAAGTGGATCTATGGTACAAGCTTGGGTTTCGCCAGATGCGTTTAAATCCGTCCCTAACTGCGGTACTCAGAGATATTTAATGATTACTTAAGCCGTTACTTAGTAAAGATTTGACATACTTTTGACGTGACAACGTCTTATAAATTGGTTTGCCGGGTGACACTTCAAGAAACTGCGTTACGCTCCGCTCACGTTATGCGCTCACAATGAGAGCGAGTGAGAGGCACGCGTCCAGAGCGAGAGAGAGAGAGTGAGAGAGATAGGCATACACACCGGTTCATGTCTTGCGCTTCTATTTTCGTTGTCACGTAAAACTTTCGCCCGTATACCGACTTTACAGGCAACCAATTTTTGTATGACAAAACTGTCCAAACCTTTACTAAGTAATTATTAAATCTCTCTGAGTGCGGCAGTAAGTGAGTTTAAGTAATAGGTGGCGAGCCTATTGCCATCAACCGGGCATAGGTCCAGACTCCGACCTAAGAAATTCCTAATGGAAAAATCTAATAACACTTTGCCCAAGCCGGGAATTGAACCCAATTGTCATGCGCCGCAGTCGCGCTTGCAACCACTAGACCACCGAGACAAGAAGTTAAACAAATGCTTGTAATTATACAGGGTGTAAATCAACCCATCACACAGCCGTCAACCAAGCATTCTATACATCAAACTAAGTACCCCTATGCAAAAACTTTTACTGGGAAGCTTTTTTTTGGGTCAAAAATCACATTTTACGGTAAAACTCAGTGTAGCACTGTTAAAACATTGTGCTAGTGGATGCTTTGAATAGTAAACGGGTTATGGAGCTAATTTAAGTAAAGTTAAAACCTGAAAAACTAGTATTTACAAAAAACAGCTGTGAATTTTTTTTAACTTTGATCCCCAATATCTCCGTAACTAGGAAGTTCCCAGGTATGGTCTAGAACAAAAAAATGATCGCAGTGGTGGGGAGAACAAGTGCCTCTTTTTTTTGGGGGGGGGATGGGAAATCATCAAATAACCCCTCCCGCTCTGGGCAGAGCGAAAGGGAGTGTCAGACTTCTACTGACTAAAAACCACCCATGTTCCTTCTTAGCACTTTGTGTCCGGGGCCGCGGTATATGTTTCGAACAACTTGCAGCCCCGACAGGATCCGCAGTCCCAAAAGGAGCAGTTTCATTTAACCTCACTCCTGCTCCTAAACATCGGACACTTAACTTACCTCGTATATATACTCATCATCATCGCTCGAGCCTTGATCATCCATCATATCACTCTTCATCACTTTGAAAGACTTCTTTTTCACTTTTTGATCACCTTCGCCTAACATGCGCTGAAAATGAAATTGGATTGTGAACCGGGCTAAACTATTATTAATACAGAAAACGGGATATTTAAACTTATAGGGGTAAACTGTGGCGATAATATTTTAGCGATCGAATTTCCACAACGATGGTGGAGATAAGGTAATCATCACTGACAGGACTATTATAACTAATAAGCCTGATATAGTGGTGGTGGATCGATCAGAGCGGCGCGCAATGATTGTTGACATAACCGTCCCGCATGACGAGAACCTCGTGAAAGCCGAGAAAGATAAGCAAATCAAGTATCTTGACTTGGCTCGCGAAGTTGTCGACATGTGGGGTGTGGACTCAGCGATCATTGTGCCGATAGTCGTTTCAGCCAATGGCTTAATTGCCAAGAGCCTCAATCAACACCTCCCGCTCTTGGGCAGAGCGAAAGGGAGTGTTCGACTTTTACTGACTAAAAACCACCCATGTGGACCCATAGAGACACACTATGCTACACTGTCAAACCGATTATATCACAGAATTATGACGAGTTCAACGTATCGTATTCCCGTTTGTTCTCCTCGAAAACTGAACCCATCCAATAGGGATTTTTCCTGACAAAAAAAATATGATTCTAATTAGTCCGTCTGTTAGATTATCGAAAAATATTGGATACGTATTTTTTGTTTTATCAAATCAATAAAAATTTACGATAATAAAACGCGTCAAAGATTTGAGTGGGGGTTTGTGACGTCACTCACCGGTAAAAAATTTCATACTAATGTCTTTATGACGGCACACGAATTTTGAAAGCACTGTATCGCCTTCATTGTTTGTTTACGTGAAAAAATACGTGTCTAATATTTTTTGGAAATCTATCTGACGGAAAAATGATCGCAGTGGTGGGGAGAACAAGTGCCCTTCGTTTGCGTTAAGTTTTACACCCTATATATACCATTGTCATCGTGGGCCGTGATTTCGAAAAAAAATCAAAATGGCGGGCAGGTTGATTTGCCACATCGGTTCTATCCCCTTTCTTTAATTGATTTTCAACTTTATCGCTAAAGGAGTTAAGTTAGTTTCAAAGTTGATAAGGATAATTTGACCGTTTCGGGTAGATTGATCTGTACAAAGTTAATAGGGTAGTTAAATAAAAAAATCTAATTAGCCCGTCAGATAGATTTCCAAAAAATATTAGACACGTATTTTTTTTCTTTTTTCACGTAAACAAACAATGAAGACGATACAGTGCTTTGAAAACTCGTGTGACGTCATATTCTAAGACATTAGTATGTCATTTTTTACCGGTGAGGAACGTCACCACCCCCACTAAAATCTTTGATGCGTTTTATCTTCGTCATTTTTTATTGATTTGATAAAATAAAAAATACGTATCCAATATTTTTCGATAATCTAACAGACGGACTAATTAGACATAACATAACATCACGCCTGTAATCCCCGAAGGGTTAGGCAGAGGTGTACCTAATAGTACACCTACATTTCGCCAGTTATGTTTAAGTCCCATGTAATATGGGGCGAGCCTAATGCCATCAATCGGGCACAAATCCAGAATCCGTAGCTGTTACTGATAAATTCCTGATGGAAAAAGCCAATAACACTTTGCCCGACCCGGGAATCGAACCCTCATGCTCAGCAGTCGCGCTTGCGACCACTAGACCAAAGAGGCAGTCCGTGCGGCAGTGGACTAATTAGAATCATATTTTATTTAGTCAATAAACATCCCTATTCAATGAATACAGTAGTAACATACCAGTAAGTCGTCAGTATCATTGCCATCGTCTTCTGGTTGTTTGGTCTTAGCTGATTGCAGGTTTTCCGACCCTTTCGCTTCAAGGAGTTGGTCGCCTGTTTTTCTGTAAATAAAAGAGTAAAAATCAGTTATTACAAGCTTTTACATAAGCTTCACCCGTCTGTAACGAAATCTTACAAGTTAAAATGGACCTACTTCCTGGTTTCCGATTGAGATGAAATTTTGAACACACCTTTGGTTATGGTGACAATATATTTTTAAAGACAGATATGGCTTGAGCCTGTAGCCAGGATCGTCTCCTCTGCTCCTCATGAGAGAACTCTTCAACGGTTAATAGAATGGACAGTAAACTTGGTGTATGCATTCAATTTTAAAAAAGAAACTGGTCTATAATATTTCCAGTCCTGGGACATAGGCCTCCTCTCTGTTAGAGGGCGTGGGCAAAAACGCAGGCCTAGGGAGGACTGGTGACTGGAGAATCTAGCTAGGATATACCGATCGGCTTCCTCATTTTGTAATTACGGCCGCACCACGCACATTGATGTACAAAATACTTGGTTGACGGCTTCATGAAGCCTCTGTTTAGACCCTGCTTTACTAAACATAAGCATAATCTGACTTTTTTTGACCATGGGAAATCATAAAATGACTCGTCCCACTCTGGAGCGGAAAGGAGTGTCGGACTTTAACTCAATAAAACCCATTTGTGTTCCTTCTTATGCCTTTTGCATTCCAGGGATGCGGTAACTCTTTTGAACAAATTCCGCAACCCAGGCAGGCACGCCTTAGTTAGCCTCATCCATTGTACTGACAACTCTTTGAGGCGCGCGGGGAACACAACGCGCTACCGAGCCAGCTGGTTCTAGAACATGGCAGTTTCCTCACAATGTTTTCCTGCACCATTTAGAGACTGATTTTTTTTTAGCAGGTGGAAAATCATCAAATAACCCCTCCCGCTCCTGGGCAGAGCGAAAGGGGGTGTGTGACTTCTACTGACTAAAAACCACCCATGTTCCTTCTTAGGCCTTCATGTCGAGGCCGCTGTATCTCTTAACTAATGATAGATTAATATTGAATTTATTTTACCTGATCAAGAAAGCATCCAAATCATCTGTCAACTCATCGTCATTCTGCGTACTCTCCAAATTATTCAACTGTTCCTCAATATTCTGGGTTAGATTGCCATTGTCCTGAGCTCCACCGGCGTGGCTAATACTGTGGGCAATGGTCCCATGTGTTATGGTAGCGTGGGTAATGCTGCCATCGTGCAACTCAATTTCACCAATGACTGTGGTAGTCTGAATTGTATCTTGTTCTTCGAGGGTTTGAGTACATTCTTGAGATTCTTCGTTTGTGGCGGTGATTTCGGTTTCTTGGGATACGTCTTGCTCAGCCTGATTTAAAGAAAAAGGGGCTTTTGTTTAACAAATTACTTCATTCTACAAACATCACCTGCCTCCAATTTAAAAGGAGGTCCTCTAACAATCAATAAATATTGTCGAAATATCTCTAAACATGCTGTTTTCCTCACGATATTTTCCTTTACCGAAGCAAGTTGCCCAGCAAAAATTAAGTAAGTATTAAATTAATTAATTAATTATTTTAACAATACTTTGCAGGGCAAACAATCATGATGAGCATTACATTCTTCTTCTTCGTGGTGTGTTAATGAAAATTTTAAATGAGTCGGCCCAAAATTTGGAGACGAGTTTGGGACTTTCAGTATACTCCATCAGCTCCTGAGATGTGCATGCAACAGGACAGGTAGGACATGATATTGAGACTCTCATTGTTTGTTAGGCAACACCACATTCACACTCCAGGGAAGAGTCATCTGTAAATTTCCACCTGAGAAGGTTTTCCTTGCTCTGGCCATCCTGTTTGGAGTGTGGCAATGCTCAAAATAGGCCCAGCAATGGGGAACAGTACAGTCAGCAGCACCAATATATACACATTTAACAAACTTTAGAAGCAAAGATGCCTATTGTAATGATTTCATTTTCATGTTACGAAACACAACGAATATTTTAAAACCCATATTATTATCATCCTAAAGTAGTTTATATTTCAAAGTTGCAATCGTTATTTCACCAGAAATTTGTGTTTTAACTTGGACGAGTGTATATTTATTATTGCTTGTGAGTCTTGTGACTGTATAAACAGCCATAGATAGAGCTAAATGGAAAGATGGTAGGGGCGTTTTCCCTGCAGTGGGACACATAGGACTCATAATAAAAAACTTAATAAAAAATATCACAACCAGCACTTACTGTTTGAACATAGTCATCATCAGTCAGGACTCCTTCACTGAGCCACTCCTCCTGACCCTCCTCCAAACATTCCTCACCCTCTGGGTCTAAATACTGCAACAATAACATATTTACCAATCAAACTGATGCAGGCCAAACATTTGAAACAGCAGATTGTATTAAAATACTTGAGTCTAGTACAAGAATCTAGTACTAAATTCATAGTAACAGTTCGTGTATCTGTGTCTCTTACCCCTGTTCCTTAAAGAGACTAGGCAGAGACGCATTGGACAAAATTCCAGAATGAAACCTCAATAAGGAACTATATAGAAGAATATTATATGTTTAATGAAGTAACTGGTCGACGACGCCTCAAAGCGGCCTTTACAAACCAAAGTATAATAATACCTATAGTTTTCAAAAATGTTATGCTAACACACATAGGTACCTACCTCTTCATATTTCGACATCTTCGTCGGTGGTTCTTCAACATCAGACATTTTATCACTTAAATTTTGAAACAAAAGCCTTTTATAATTATTTCTGCCACATACAGCACGTAAATAACATAATTTTACGAAAAAAATCCTGGAGCTTCTCACAGTTCACAAAAATAACCTCAATCAATATAGCGGGTTCCGGGTTCCATGTATTGATTGGTGGTGGAGTTTTTTCCCACACATTTTTATTCACGTAGAATGACTGTGACAGGGAACAAAAATGCTTTTAATATCAGTAACTCTGTAATGGAACGCAACGCGACGCCAGCAGTATTTTGACATTTGTAGGGATGTCCAACGTTCAATTTATTTATACAAGCTAGTCAAAGTAAGCTTGTTCCCCGTCGCGGTCGTCGAGACTGCGGGTTGTTCGAGAGATACCGCGGCGGCGGCACAAAGGGCTAAGAAGGAACATGGGTGGTTTTTAGTCAGTAGAAGTCTGACACTCCTTGCCGCTCTGCCTAGAGCGGGAGGAGTCATTTGACGATTTCCCACACTTTTAATAATATTTTATTGTAATTACAATACAATTATTATTTTAATGATGTTGTCTACGTTACGGAAGCATTTTAATTTTCTATGTTCATAAAATTCTGGTGTGTCCGTAATTCTTCTCTTCATAAACAACTTGATCAATTTATGATAACTTTTCTTATAGGTACTTATTGACACACTCCCTAAGTCTAAGTCACCTCAATGGTTCTTATCTATGCATCCTCGATGAACGTCTATCATCGGATCAGCTGGTAGTTTCATAGGAACCAGTTCTGTCTTTGCAGTCTGTCAAAGCAATTAGGCCGACTTTACTATTGGGGTTTGCAATTGCGGTAGCTTCCAGCAGCTTACCTTCTTCTCCTTCTTAGCGAGTCGATGATGATTTAAATTGAGTCGGCGACGAGTTTGGCACTCCATCGCGTCCATCAGTTCCTATGATGAGCAAGCAACAGGACAGGCAGCACATGGTTTTAAGTGTCAGTTTACCTTTTGTCTATCAATGTTTAATACAATGCCTATAGTTGGTGGACAGTGATTGAACTTCCAAATAACCACTCGAACAAGCGTTTCTTGCAATCTTTTTTAAACTCAAATGAAACTGCAGCTACAATAGACATTTATTTATTCATTTATCAATTAAGAAATTTTCACTATTTACAATTCACAATATTTATTTATAAAGTAGGTACAATATTACAAACTGCTAAAGCAGTCTATTATTATTTTATACTGATCTTGCGCGACAGAATTGCGTCATGGAAATATGGCACAAACCAGCACATCAAGCTACCCTAGCTAGCTAGCTAGCTGTTAAATTATCACAATCTATGTTGAATCTAATAATCTATAGCTGCCTCATTGGTCCAGTGGTCCCAAGCGCGACTACTGAGGACGAGGTCCTGGGATCTATTTCCGGGTCGGTCAAAATGTTATTGGGTTTTTCTATCAGGAATCTTCAGTAGCAGCCATGAAGTTTGAAAGTCTGGATTAGTGTTTGTTTGAAGGCATTAAGCTCGCCCCCTATACGGAACTAAAACAGTCGCTAGTTAGCGAAATGTGGGTGTCCTCATAGGTACACCTCTGCCTAACCCTTCGGGGATTATAGGCGTTATGTTATGTAATATATATTTTGACAGACAGTATAAGCTTAATGTGCTAGCTTCTGTACCCTGAAAATCGGAAGGCGAAAACATATTTTGTGTTCTAGTGACAAACCAGTGCCATTTCTTACAAAATTGTTTGATATCATTAGTATTTCGTGCTCTCTAATCAAACTTAGATGACCAGTAGACGTTTTTTTTTTGGAGGGTGGGAAATCATCAAATGACTCCTCCCCCGCTCTGGGCAGAGCGGTGACACTCCCTGTCAGACTTGTACCGACTAAAAACCACCCATGTTTCTTCTAAGCCCTTTTTGTCGAGGCCGCGTTATCTCTTTCGAACAACCCGCAGCCCCGACGGAGTGACCAGTAGACCTCACGTGTGTGGTAACACTTGACCGGGTGGCCGGCGAAAAAAATTTACTGTTTTTTTTTTTGTATAACTAAGTACTTACTCCATTCTAGTAACTACACTACTACTACTAGTGGCGGATTGGAAGCGCTTTGTATGTATTAAATTGCCGTTGCTGAATGGCCTGGCTTTCGTAGGATTCAGCGGTGAATTACGACATGCGATGCAACTATTGCTAAAAGAATAATCTATTTTATTGCTATAATACTCAAATATTCGTAACCTATATTGCGCCTAAATTTCATCAGCATAAAAATACAATATTAAATTAATTCAAAATATATTTTCGCCTTCTCGACTCAACAGCTATCATAATCGATATAATTTATCTATAGCATCAAATGGCACTGCCCTTACAATCGACCAGTAAAAAAATTTAAAAATAAATCTATACATTCACAATTTATACATTTCCCGCCATTTTTGCACTAAACCTACATGTTTGCCTGAGAAACATCTCTGTACATTTATTTTCGTCTGGACTGTGCCCCTTGCCACATCGAGGCAGTCTCTTTCAGTGAGCGACCTTCAAAGCTATTACAAAAAGGTAAGGAGTCCCTAAACTATTAAATATTAGATTGTTGTAATAAGTGCTCAGACCAAGAAAAAAGGAATATTTTTCTTGGTCTGAGATTAGGTGTCCGTGTAATATATATTATGTGTCACACATTAGGTCTTGCGTTTACGACCTATCGTGTGGTGACCCGGACCATGAAACTTGAACAACTTTTGAGATCATAGAACTCACAAAAAAAAGGACATTTCATTAGAATTGACGCGATAAGCTGCTAGCAAGATTCTTATCAACGTTATAAAACGGTTATTTCATGTTTCAGTAATGTTAAACCTGAATGTATAAAAATACTCTAAGCCGACCCCGACATGTTAGGAAAAGGCTATGCCCATGATGATGATGAAACGTAAAGAAGAGTATAAATAACTAAGTACAACTTAATATTATGTATTATAACGGCGATACACTTCTCTTTCAATAAACCCTAGAAACGGCTTAGGTACTTACTTAATAAAAACTGAAAAAGGTAAAAATAAACAAACATAAAAAAATCAATGAATAAATTAAATTAATTTAATTATAAACAAGCAATATATACAAAGATTGCGATAATTCGGAATAAACAATATACATGATGTGTGTATTAATGTTTGAGAAGGAATATTATAATCCATACATAGACAGTTGCTTCATGTAAAATAGGTACTGCAGGGCTATTGCGTATCTTTTTAAATGTCAGTGGCTATCATAGTGTCCATCGATTAACTGTCAAATGGTTATGGTTTGGTACAAAATGGAACCGTTTGACAGTTAATCGATGGACACTATGATAGCCACTGACATTTAAAAAGATACGCAATAGCCCTGCTGGTATTCAGCTGCATCCGGTTAGACTGGCAGCTGATCCCAACATAGTTGGGAAAAGGCAGACAGATGACAATGATTATTAGCTATCTCTTAGTTGCCGGCATAAAAAACCAAGTGACCAGGGCCCCGAGTCTGCTATTCAATAGTGTCAGAATGGTCTATCATTGATCTCATAATTGTTGATTTTGACAACACCAAACTTGTCAAAATCAACAATTATGAGATCAATGATAGACCATTCTGACACTATTGAATAGCAGACTCGGGGCCCAGACTTCACGATGCGGAATGGGCTTTAAAAACCGATCAGAATTGATGTTATCGTCATGCAATATATTCGCCATTCGCCTCATTGCGATTCGTAGGACGTGACTTGAGACCGCGTCGTCGGTATTTTCAGTTTTATTGCACGTAGATAAACTCTGCCAGCTCAAGTTCTATAATAATCATGACATTTTCGAGATACAGCAAAAAGAAAATGTTGATTCCTTAAATTATGCAGGCTGTATTTTTTTAACATGATTAAATTCTCATTTTTACGAAGAAACTACAAATCACTTTAATATGGATTATAATACACCAGAATTACTATTTTAACGGTAAACAAAAGAACTGAATAAAAACTAATTATTACATACAAATTAAATCAACATAAAAGTTGGATTTTACAAAATATTATATAAAAAAAGAACAAGGAACTTATTGAAACATCAAATACACTTAACACAACCGCGTTTTTGCATTTTTTTTCCTAAATCTTTTGCATGAAATTATTCTTATATTTGAATAATTTTCAAAATGAGAATATCCCACATCGGTCACTTATCTACCAACCGTGACACAGGCCTTTTAGAAAAATCAGACTATATTTTCCCATCGTCCACCACATGGGCCCAGTGCGGGTTGGTAGATGTTACATGTCTTCGAATTTGGTTCTATAGTTCTAGGACATGCCGGTTTCCTCACGATGTTTTCCTTCACCGTTTTGAGAGCATTAACGATGAAATAATTTACAAATTAATTGCTTACTTGGCTTCAAAATCACAACTTAAACTGGGCCATTCAGACAGGCCTTCTAAAAAACGATAATCTTAAAATTAAATAAGTATCGCTGCAATTTTTTTAAATACATATATAACTAATATTTTTACACAATGCCAATAATGAAAAGTCTTTATACAAAATGGACCATTGGACTTACTACAAACCTGGATAGCATCTACTAGCCATAGAGCGAATGGAAGACGCGTTAGAACTACGCACAAGTATAATCGACCTTCTAAGTGTGTAGTTGCTGCCAGTTCAGATGTCAATAGCGGTCATTGACCCGCCTACATTTATTAAAGTTCTTAACTTTGAAGTCCAAAAATAAGCCTGTTCATGTGTCGGATCGTCATCTATCGTGATCTTCAACATTTTTCTAATGAAATACGATACATGGTTAATTTGTTTTGGTTCGTACGAAGAGATATTAAGGAGGAAAGAGCAATGACCGCTATTGACATGTTAACTGGCAGTAACAATAGACACTTTTAAACATCAGAGTAAATCGAAACTTCACTGAGGCAGAAATTCACCTATGGAAGTAAACGAGTAGCACCTTTAAACCACAATCAAGAGAAGGTTTAGATGGGCGCCCCGCGTTAAGTGTCAATATCAAACTTCATCTTCATAAATAAATACAAATCTGAGAGACATAATTATCAAAAATAAATGATGACTATGCCTATCCCTGTTAGCTAAATTAAAACTCTAAAAACATTCTGAATAGCGTATTGAAATCGTGTATAGTAATCATAACTCATTAGAGATCTATGGCTAATTTTGAACCGTTCTACTAGAGATTCGTGAAACTGTGACAAATGACTTAGTTTGTCACATTTTGTGCCAGAAAAAGGGTATCTTCGAAAATTAAGTTTGACAACTGTAAACCTATGTTGTCTCTTTCTAGCACTCACTGACGGAAAAAGATAGGGTGTCTTACTGCCGCACTCAGAGACGACCCGTCACTTACTGCCTTACTGCCATTCAGAGATATTTAATGATTACTTAAGCAGTCACTTAGTGGAGATTTGACATGCAAAACCTTTACTAACTGCCGCACTCAGAGAGCTTTAATGATTACTTAGGCCATCACTTAGTAAAGGTTGTGACAGTTTTGTCATACAAAAGTATGTCAAATCTTTACCAAGTGACAGCTTAAGTAATCATTAAATATCTCTGAGTACCGCAGTTAAGTGGCAAAATCTTTACTAACTGCTAATTCATTAACCAAGGCCGCCTCGATGTGAGCTATAGAGCTTAACCAACTGCATTTCAAACCTCTCATTTCTTTATACAATATGGTAATTTATCTAACTGTTACACTAATATATTCTTTTATAAATCTTTTGAACGCCTTATTTGGAGTTTTTATCATCACATTGGTTACTGACAACTGGTACGCGTTTCGATTTGCGAAGATGTTTGAGCAAAACTGCCTTTTTTATTGTGACTTTATACCAATTTTATTTTTAGTGGATCGTCTAGGGTACCTTGAAAGGAAAAATTAATGTCATCTGTATTAGTTCACCTTGTCTGTATATTAAAAAGTATTTTTTTAACCTTTTTACAGTTATAAATTTTAAAATTATAAATTAGGTTACGACAAAACGTTAGGAACATTGGGATGGTAAGTGCTCATAGTGCCTAAAGATTTCTAGATTATCTAGTAGGTGTACTCTCCTTAAAATGTTTCTTTGGTAGTTCTTATAGTAAGATAGTTAATATACTATAAACAATATAAAAAGGAAGTTTGTAAGTTTGAATGTTGGAGGGTAATCTCTATAACTACTGAACCGATTTCAAAAAATCACTGATAGAATGCTACACTATTGCCAAGTGCTGTAATTATAGGTATTATTATATTTTTTTAATCATAGTCACGGGTAGTTATTATAAAAAAATAAAAAGGCAGTATTGCTCTGACAGTTTCAAATATAATCTGTATTTACTTACTCTAAATTAGCTATCTAGCGCCAAAATTATACAATCTGTTTATTATTATTCTAAAGCGTTTTTTTTGTTTGGATTATAATATAACTCTGAATTCAACTCTGGAGAGTTTCGGCTGAGAACTAAAATGAGCGAAAAAGGGGGCCAAATCGTCACAAATAAGTTCGTAATTGTTGATTCCACATAAGTAATATCATGTTAGGTTATATTGAAAAAATCATGGCAACTGATTCAGAACCCTTTTCCGCCCATATTTAAGTTCTAGTTACACAATATGGTATTAAGGATTTTTCAGTAGGTAACAGTTTTTTTTTTCTCTAAAAAGTCACAAGTCGTTTTTCGGATTACAGTGCAAAATCTACTAGCAAGATTTATTAGCATTTTTTTTTACATTTCTGTTGAACTTGCTAGTAGACTCAGCATAGACATGCAGTTTTTAACATAAATTGTGCAAACAACACAACTCAAATTACATCAGTTTTTACAATCAATTACAAAAATCACCTCATTCCATAATTTCGCGATTAAACTCAATAGCCTGATTATGCAGACATTAAATTAAGGACTAATCACACCCGTCTCATTTTCATCTGACATCTACTGTCAAAATTACAGCTGTCAGTTTTTTTTCTCTGTGGACAAGTGTGATTATTGCTCAAGTGGGTTACACAAGTGATCTAGGCACAATTTTATTGCTTTATAACGCCAAGCCTAGAGAATATTAAAACATAGAGTATTTAAAAAGGTGATGGCTTTTTTTTGCCCAACCCGGATTGGTCCCAAGTAGTGGTGTTCGCACAGAGAAGCGGTCTGTGTCCCAACAGTGGGAATGGTCGATTATGCCATATGGCTGTTATTACCAAGATCCTTTGCAAACAGATCAAAGTTTTCTTCACTCTTTTAAATACTCTGTGTTGTAAGGCCTGCTTTTATTTGTTACTTTATATATTTAAGTACAAAATGGACCATATTTAAGCCAATTTTAATAAACAATTAATTAAAGAAATAAAATTACATTATTTTACTTAGATGGATAATATTTTTTCTTTAAAATGAATATGATGCCGTCTTCTAATGTAAAACGACCAAATAAACATAAAATGGCTTTCTAAAACATTATTAAGTATTAATAACAATCAATTTATTCTATAGTGTTTACAACTTTTTACAAAAAACGGTCCATTCCGTAAAAAAAAACTATTTAATAAAATATATAAATTAAATGCGTGGCGTTCAAAAGACATCCGGTTACAGAAATATCATCCATATATTTATTTAAACTAAGTTTTAGTTGCGATCGTGTCACTAAATACTTTCGGGCAAGGCATTTTTATAAGTTTGCGGGTAGATGCGTTTTTTGTTCCTTTTTATGGCAGTTACTGTACACTGGACGAAAGCTATCCACGAATAGTACGTAAAGTACTTCTAAGCAGCCAAAAGTTATCTACATCGTGTATCTAGTTAGGTAATATTTTTTTTATTACACATCAAACTGATTTCCAGTATAACGTGACCTCGCTTGGATAAGTTTCCTGTACAATGAGAGATCCGCATAAACTGGTTTTGATTAGCTTGATTGGTCGTCAAACTCATCAACTTTCGACAAGATACCAACTTCTTTATCGAAATTATAATTTAAATAGATATCAACGACTTCTAAGCTAAAGTCGGTTTTCTAAAAATATTTTATTTTAGAATTAACTCAGAGGAACTAAACTAAAACGATAGGCTCCCAAATATAACTAAAATAAAATAAAAAAAACACAGTGAATAGCAAAAAAACAGCATTTTTATCATTAAGTTAAAAAAGAGCTAAAAACGCTCTACCCATTTTTTTTTTTATTAAATTTACATTTATTATTTATCAACATTATACCTAAGCTAATTCACTTTTATTTTTTTTACAAAATAATTATTAAAAAAGAAATCCACTGAATATCGCACACATAACACTTTTAATTAAAACAATAATAATATAATCTAGCAATTACTTTATCGAACAAAAAAAAAATATATAACAGAAAAAAAACTAGTTTTTTTTTTCATCTAATCTAGTAATTACATTATAATCAGTATGGTCGAGGAAAACAGATTAAATAAATATTTAAAATCGGCGAAAAAACGACAAATAAACTGGCACAAAAGCATGCAAGTAGCTTGCATGTTATTTGACCAGAACTTGGAGTAATCTTCTAGGTTAAACAAATCTTGCAATTAGTCTGTAGATGGTTGACAAATGACCAGTCATTACATAAAGATACTGATACTTCCCAGTGTCCACTACCTGCTGGTTGCGGGTTGTAATCGGCGAATCAAATTGTAAAAATAATTCTCGGTGTCACCACGCGGTGGACGACGTGCATTATATACACAAATTGTTTTCCTGTTCACCACTAGTGGACAAGACGGTGGTGGACGCTGGGAAGCATCGTACAGAGACCGTACCGTGTCTCAGTTGGTCCCAACTGTCATTCGTAGATCATGAACAGTCGTTACGGGTTGTCAGAAACCAGAATAACTTTACAATAAAAGAATACTGCGACAAAATTTTACCGTTCCATTTTCTCGCTTCGATAACACTGAGAATGTATACCAACTCACGAGAAAATGTGACGACATAATTCAGTCACATACATTTTCTCACGGATAGACTACTAGTTTTAAAGGTCTTCGTACTTTTCCTCAACCATACCTATATTCAGACATTACTCATCAGTACTTAATATTTACATAGTTTTTGTCATAGTCCTTGATATTACAGAGCCTTTTTAAGAAACTTTCAGGCAGAAATATCGACATCAAAACCATAAAGCCGGATGTAGAAACATCTCTGTATTTGAACATCCGATCTTATGCTTCTGATGTCGAGAAATATTTTATAAAGTCGAATTAGATTCGATATTCATCCATTACTTCTGGGTTAATATGACCTTTGAAATACTTTTGCTGTTGTTTCTAGATCTTGGACAGTTGTTACAAGTCAGTGGCCCGAGATACCATATTACCCAGTACTAACTGGGTTGTGGAGGTCAGATAGGCAGTCGCTCCATGTAAAATATTGGTATTCAGCTGCATCCGGTTAGACTGGAAGCCGACCCCAACATAGTTGGGACAAGGCTAGGTAGGTGATGAAGTACTTTTGCTCTACAAAGTTTAGGGCTTTTTACAGATATAGGTATGTTATTTACATTTAAGAACTTATATATTGGATATCGGAGACTTTGAAGCAGTTCAACTCAATCTTTTTTATTTCATTTTAATTTTCTTTTTTGTGTGATTTTGTATGTATGTTGTATATCAATGAGGTTCTTATTTAAAAAGCTGTAAAGCAAAAAGTATTTACTAACATATATTGTTATGCTTCAAAGTTTTTAGAAACTGGTAAATACAGTACCTGTCCATAAATATGTTACCTCGACTTTTAGAACAAATTTCAGCTTGTAGAGCGTCGTCTCTTTCACCCAGACTTGTGCCGTCTCTTTCTAAAGCCCGACGTACCATATTTACGCTCGAGTACTTCGTAAGAATTGATATTTTTGATACTACTATCATATCGACCTTTTGACTAATTTGTCGAGCGATAATAGATCTTATTGCATAGAGAATACAAAACAAATGCTAAAGAATCAGATTGTTTAATAAAAAAACGGACACATTGCGACGTAATTCCAGTTATAAGCTAGTATATTGGTAAAATATCTGCGTCATTTGGGGACTACAAAATACACTCTAAATCTATAAAGATTAAGTTCATTTTGAGATAGCGAAATAATAAGGTGGTAACAAAAGAGGCCTGGTTAAAAATAAAACAATACTTTTGTAAAGCGTTTTTCAGCGTATTTAACGCCCAGTTTTTCTTGCGCATTAATTTAACCTTTTTAACGCACGGTCGGATATAGCCGACAAATGAACTCGGTCGGATTTTGCCGACAAATGTGTCCAAAAAGCATTTTTTTTTTAACTGTGTAACTGCTGTTTAATACAAAATAATGTCAAATACAATAATAATGTTACAAGTGATATTTTATAACCAAAATATGAGACGAAAAGCAATGATAAGATGTTAAAATATTTTTTTTTAGGTATTTGTGGCTTGGCGTGGCCGATACTCCCTAGTATCGGTGTCCCCTTTTCGCTCTGGCGTTCAAAAGGTTAAGTTTCACCTAGGTTAAGTTCCACTTTGAACCCGATTCGAACATGTGTGTCGATGATTTAACGATTATAACTCAGTAAAGCCATATTTGATTATTTTATTTCACGATCGCGAATCATATTTTAATCAACATACAACTGGGCACTGATCTGCAAATTGCAAAAACGCAAGAATATTTTAATTACGCGGGATACCAAGTATTGATGAAAAAAAAAACACTATTGTATCACCACCTTATGACTTTCCTGGTAGATAATTTTTTAAAGATTTTTTATCTGTGTTTTAAATGCCTATCTGGCCTCTGAATACAAGGTAACAGAGAAAAATTCAAGCTGGATGTTTTTTAAAAGCCTGCCGCTCGCAAATCACATAAGATTCGACAATGGTTACAATAAATAAATTGTTTTCAAAGCATTTTTATAATTACAGGTAATAATAATTAAAAATAACGATTTTTACTCTCAAATTATACAAAGATCTTGTTTGTTACATAATCAGACTACAGTTAGCCCAATGTTGGGATTCAGGCCTCTGTCAAGCGAATGGACTGATTTTGAATGTTTTAATAAAGTCCATTTCACGAAAGAAGTCCCGCAGACGCAGCGCTGTATGTCGCGCGACATAATGTTGTTTCACAACTTTTGGCATCGTAAATAAACCTTATAACGCACTAATCCAATAATACACTCACAAAATATCTACTACAACAAACGCACCTTGATAACATCGACAAACGACAACATGGCCGATCTGTTAAATTTAGTTCCACAATTGTCCGCGGGACTTCTTTCGTGAAATGGACTTTACCGTATCATGAAAAGTTACTGGGTTGTGGAGATCAGATAGGCAGTCTCTCCATATAAAATACTGGTATTCAGATGCATCCGGTTAGACTGGAAGCCGACCCCAACATAGTCGGGAAAAGGCTAGGCAGATAATGATGATTATAATACAAAAATCACGAAACTTAGCTTTGTTTTTACTTCAATAACTAGGAATCGAACTCACAACCTCGCTTCCCTATAAATAATGTTTAGAAAACCTTTGGGCATATGTTCCACCGTCGACGAGAAAAGACAATAACTATTGACTCACACACAAAGATTGTAGGACCCGTGTCAGTAAAAGATCGTAACAAAGTGTGTAAAAATACCCTTAACAAAGCTAGCCTAGCTCGCTAGACAAAAAAAATAACGCTTTATAAGACAAAATTGCAATCAATATTGTCATAGAATTACAAAGATTTCTGCGTGTATACCAAATAGCTTTTTCGACTGACAAAACTCCCTGTATTTGTACATTCGACCTTACTTCTGATGTCGATTTGTTCCGTGCTGGGATCAAACCCGCGGTACACAGCGCAGCAGATCACTGACAGATAAAGAAAACACAATTTTTCTAAAAAAACAACCAGACCCGGAACAACTACCAGTAGGCCATACAAATATTTGTTCCGTGCGGGCATCAAACCCGCGACACGCAGCGTAGCAGCCAATCGCTTAACCACGGTGCCGTCAGTCAGTTTATCGGTGGCTGTTCTCACATATCAAACAAGCTGTCTCAAATCTGTGTGGTGCTTCTTCAAAAGACCATCTCAGACACTAATCTGCATAGTCTTCATGTGTGTATACCAAGATTATATCTGACTCTTAAAAGAGACTATGACCTCTGAGTTTGTTTCGAATGTTCCTTCTCAGAGTAGTCAGGTACGAAACACAACCCCATCAAGTTAAAAAAAA
Organism: Diarsia brunnea; assembly: GCA_949774965.1. Taxonomy (NCBI): domain Eukaryota; kingdom Metazoa; phylum Arthropoda; class Insecta; order Lepidoptera; family Noctuidae; genus Diarsia; species Diarsia brunnea. The sequence continues at coordinate 3,663,126 of OX459025.1, read as the reverse complement.
AAGATTTTTGTACCTATATGCAAATAAACATAATTTATCATAAGTTTTTGAACTGACATGGTCACTCGTAACTGCGGTACTCAAGAGATATTTAATGATTACTTAAGCCGCCACTTAGTAAAGATTTCACATACTTTTGTATGACAAAACTGTCAAAACGTTTACTAAGTGATGTCCTAAGTTATCATTAAAGCTCTCTGAGTGCGACAGTAACACTATTATTAATACTGAAAACGGAATATTTACCATGTTGACTATTTTTTCAAAAGAGGGTAGATCGGTTTTTCTGCTCATAAACATTCACCTCGGCTTCAGTTTATCCGTGATCATGGTACTTGTAACAGCGCCGAAATATCGGGAACTCGTAACAAAAAAGTAAACATGGTAAATATCCCGTTTTCAGTATTAATATTATCATTTATTAAACACCATTTTTCTAAGCCCCTCGTCGGCGGTGGTAGAGCCCTATTTCCATCAAATCGTTGCAAAAGAAATGTCCGAATGTTAGCGACCCATTGTTGTGTTGCCACTCTTCGTCGTAAACGCATAGTCCTTGCCGTGACGCCAGTCACGAGGCGACCCGAGGCTGCCTCTTGGTAAAAGAAGTCTTGTATTTTATCCTTATTTATATAAATTACTGGAAAAGAAAGAAATTAAAGAAGCATTAGAATTTACACTTTTTTTTTAATGTTGCCCTCCGCCCTTCGTGATTGTCCTGTATCGTGGGTGCATTTCCAAACATTTAAATTCACATAGACTCGGAACAACTATCTGTAGGCATACAAATATTTGTTCCGTGCGGGGATCGAACCCGCGACACGCACCGCAGCAGTCAATACGCTCAGCTACTGCGCCAACCGTGCCGTCAAACAAATTTTAACATTACATTACATTCTTTTTAGTAGGGCCCTACGGTTTATTGTCGGGTCTACGTTGTTCCACCATACCTAAGTACTAATGCTGTCACTGATTCACTTTTAAAAATCATTAAAAGAGAAACCATAGAATATGACCTCCATAGAAAACGACCACCACGAACCGTGCACCTTCTCTCGACGATTTCCAAGTGCCCATGTAGGCCTGATTGAAATAAAATGTACAGTACAGTACACCCACATTTCGCCAGTTATGTTTAGGTCCCATGTAATAGGGGGCTAGCCTGACATCAACTACGCACAAACGACTCCGTGGCTGTTACTGCCTAACGAATCGAATCCGGGACCTCATGCTTAGCAGTCGCGGTTGCAACTACTAGACCAACCAGTCAATAAATAATTTAATAAATTATGTAATAAGAGGGTAGTTAACTAAAAAATCTAATTAGTCCGTCAGAAACATTTCCAAAAAATTTGTAACACGTATTTTTTCTTTTTTCACGTAAACAAACAATGAAGACGATACAGTGCTTTGAAAACTCGTGTGACGTCATATTCTAAGACATTAGTATGACATTTCTTACCGGTGAGTGACGTCACAACCCCCCACTCAAATCTTTGACGCGTTTTATGTTCGTCAATTTTTATTGATTTGATAAAACAAAAAATACGTATCCAATATTGTTCGATAATCTAACAGACGGACTAATTAGAATCATATTTTTTTTAGTCAGTAAACATCCCTATTAGAGATGTGACTAGCCGGCTCTTACACCGCTCTGACCCGATCAAAAGCAAAAATTAAGAAATAATACATACACCGTGTACTATTAGTTACACCTCTGCCTAACCCTTTGGGGATTACAGGCGTGATGTTATGTTATGGGTATGGTATGTTAATACATAAAATAAAAAAAAATACTTTGGCTATGCCACTTTACAACCGACTAATCGGTCTATATCAAAGTCGTCATATCTATGGTACTGACGTACAAATTAAAAAAAAATACTTACCTAGTCATACAAATCATGTTCTCTATCCCGATCATGGTCGGGCGTGCGCGGTCTGGGTTGCGGCGCGGGCGCGGGCGACGCGCCGCCGTAGTTGAGGAAGTCCCACACGAGGATAGTGTCGTCGTGTGAGGACGACACGATTTGGAACTCGTCGAACTGCAGTCGGAATACGCGGCCCGTATGCTCCTGTGGCAATGCGGGGTGGTCACATTGGGGAATAGGGGTGGCTTATTCACTAGGAATCTATAGAACCCGAGCGGCTGTAACTATTTAGTCACGGGCTCCTAATAAATAATGAAGTTGAAGTCCAATTACAAAATCGAATCTTGGATAGTTAGTTACATGGCATGCGAATACTCCCGGTGATGGAGCGACTTTAACACACAATTGGCTACTTGACTTCTGTTAAAAATTCACGGAAATATTATGTTATTTCAAAGAACTAACAGAACTAACACGATGTGTGAAAAAAGTAACAAAATCGATCAGAAAATAGCTTACGTTTCAACTGATTTTAAATGACATGTTTGACAAAGACAGCGCTCTATACAAAACCATAATTCATACCGCCGTAGTAACGCCACGGTTATGTAGTACAAATGGCCGTTTCGCGCGACAAGGATAGAAAGTGCCCCCACCAAAAACTTCTAAAGCATGTAACTACTCCATTTCTTTATAGCTATTATTACTTTTTTCACACAACGTGTTATTTCTGTTAGTTCTTTGAAATAAAATAACATTTGATTGAATTTTTAACAGTAGCCAAATAGCCAATTCTCGACACCAGAAGCATAAGGTCGGATAATTATTCATTTTTAAACTGACATGGTTACTAACACTGAAAACGGGATATTTACCGTGTTTACTTTGTGTTTCAAACTCCCGATATTTCAGCGTAAATATCCCGTTGTCAGTGTTAATGATAAGGTCGAAGATCGGATGTATCTTTAGCAACGAATCGGAGGCGGGGCACACAAACTAATTATTGTTCGACCCATATGCTGAGTGCTTGGCACCAAAATTGTTACTAAAATAGTCGTAAGTTTTACTAAAAGTTTTTTGTCATACTCGAATCAAGAGAAATTCTAATATTGTGCAATTAAGGAACACCACTTACCACCAATGTTCTGAGACACAGTTCTTGGTGCGGCGTGCGAACGTCAAGTGCCGCGGGGAGGTCCCACACTTTTATTTTACCGTCGTACGCGCCGCTTACTATTCGTTTGTTGTCGAAACTGTGGACAAAGTTAGTTTGGTTAGCTATGGAATTTGATACAGAAAACAAAATTGAGTTTATTTGGCATTAAAAATAAAAATACTGTAAAATTTAGACAAAAAAAAAACAAACAAAACTAATAATGTTATAAGAGGACACAGGTAAACTAGGCAAATGTTGAAGTAACAAGGTCCTAGTGATTACTATTTCGCATAAGTGACTCCAATTTCGATTAAAAGTCAAAATTGACCCCAGATGCTCACTTTGTCTCACAAAACGTACAAAAGAAAATGAAAAACAATAAAAATTAACAAAAGTGACCCACGTCGTAACCGAAAATGGCCCGCCTCGTGACTGAAAATGGGTCACCTCATGACCGAAAATGGCCTACCTCGCGACCGAAGGTGGCCCACCTTGCGACCGAAGGTGGCCCACCTCATTACCGCAGATGGCCCACCTCGTGACCGCAGCTGGCCCACCTCATGACCGAAGCTGGCCCACCTCGTGACCGATAATGGCCCACATTTTAACCAAAAAAACTCACCGTATACACCTGACGAGCTCCTCATGGCCCTCTAAGACACGTATACACTGTCCGCACTCGATGTCCCACAATCGGATCGTGTTGTCCGACGAACCGGACACGACTAGTCGGTCCCGGTATTGTAGACACGCGATACCTCGTTTGTGGCCGTTTAGCGTGCGGACAAACTCGCATGACGATGTGTTCCATACCTTTGGAGGAGAAATATGAAGGTTTTTAAATCTTGGGGAAAAGGGCGTGAGTTTATGTATGTATGTATTCCAAGACATCTAATAAATGAAAACGCAAAAACTGTTTTTTTTACTGCTTTTTGGCTAATCTCCGATTTTGACAAGACATTTATTGGAAGATAGCTGATATATGATTATAAGGCGTAACTTGGGCTTTTATTTTAGAAAATAATTTAGGGGTCTGAGCAAAATATTTAAATCAATGGAATTTTAAACAAAAATACACTTCAAATTAGGGAAGTAATATTTTTATTATCTTACACACTATTGCATATAATCTGGTTCTTCTAACCTAAGAGACAGATGTGTTGCTGGGTAGTTTGTTCCGCCACTTCTTCCTAGCTAAAACACTAGGAAGTGTCGAAGGGTGGGCGTTTTGGAGGACTCTCTTCTACAATTTTGACGTTCAAAAAGTGCTGATAAAAGCCTAATTTGAATAAATGAATTGATTTTCACTACATAACAAAACAAAGACCTCCGCCGCGTCTGTGTGTCTGTCTGTTCGCGATAAACTCAAAAACTACTGCACCGATTTTCATGCTGTCTTCACTAATGCATAGTGTGGTTCTCGAGAAAGGTTTTACTATATAATTTGTCGAGTTTTTGTGTACATTGGCTAAAATATAATGATATTTGTTTAAGGCGTCGGAAAAAAATAAGCAAAACCGAAATCAACGCGGCCGAAGCCGCGGGCGCGCGGGTACAGCTAGTATTCAAGTATAGTTACCTTAATAGTACGATCTCCACTCGCACTGACAATATATTTTTCGTCGAAATCGACAACGTTGACGGCGGCCCGATGGCCGACCAACACTCTTCTGAGCATGATTTCTGTTGTTGACGTCATGTCCCACACTGCTATCGAACGGTCCTGGAATAATCGGGGTTTTGGTTTAAATAGAGGTAAAAAATAATATATAGGGTGTAAAAGTACCCTTAACGCAAACGAAGGGCACTTGTTCTGCCCGTCGGGGCTGCGGGTTGTTCGCAAGAGATCCCGCGGCCTCGAAATGAAGGGCTAAGAAGGAACATGGGTGGTTTTTAGTCAGTAGAAGTCTGACACTCCCTTTCGCTCTGCCCAAAAGTGGGAGGGGTTATTTGATGATTGCCCACCCCCCCAAAAATAAAAGGGGCACTTGTTCTCCCCACCACTGCGATATTTCGCGGTATTTTATTTTTATTTATTTTGTTATTTTTTATTTTGTAAGGTTGGAATCGTGCCACAATATAAACTTTAAGTCATTTGTGGTACGTGTTCCAACCCAACATCTCCAGACCTTTTTGAAGGAGGACTTTTGGCCGAAAGGTGTCGTTTTCCGGCGTTTCCGAGGACGGTTACGCGACACATCGCAGCGAAACACGACGCCGACGTTACGTGTTTAGTTAAAGTTTTATTTACTGTTTAATGTTTAATATGTATTAGTTTGTTATTATTGTATTATCTAATTGTGTGTATTTTACTTATGGGCCTTAGTTGCCTGAAATAAAATGATTATTATTATTATTTCTTTTGTTCTAGACCATACCTGGAAACCTCCTAGTTATGGAAATATTGGGGGTCAAAGTTCCAAATTTTTCACAGCTGTTTTTGTAAATGCTACTTTTTCAGGTTATAACTTTACTTAAATAACCTCCATGACCCGTTTACTATTCAAACCATCCACTAGCACAATGTTTTAACCGTTCAGGGGCAAAATGTCCAATTCTCAAAATGTCCAACGGTGTCAAAATGTCCAAATCCCAAAATGTCCAAATCCCAAAATGTCCAATTCCCAAAATGTCCAATTCTCAGAATGTCCAATTCTCAAAATGTCCAATTCCCAAAATGTCCAACTCCCAAAATGTCCAATCTTTGAGAATGTGGTTAATTTGTTCAATAACTCATCAAAGAGCTTTATTAATACTTAGACAAACAATAAATAAAATACTGAAAGAATCAAAATATGTTTTATTTATAAGTAACAAATTAAGGCCAGAGATGCCACAACATACGTGAAATCACTATTTTTTGTCATAATGTAATATAAAAAAATACAATAATCAACATCATAATTTTTATAATTATGAATGGAAACAAACATTAAACTTAGTTTTATATAACCAAGGTAAAACATAAAAAATACTTTGTTTTACCTTGTTTACAAGTAATAATCAATATAATTTTTATTTATAATCAACAAGCATTTTTTATTAATAGGTTAATAATCAACATAATTATTTTTTGATTTATGTAATAGTAATATTTATAATATTCCACATTACGTTTTACTTTTCAAACAAGCTAAGTCTCAAAAAGATATTTTTTTTCAAAAATTGATGTATTGTGAGATCTTTGTTTTGTAATTTTAATAAATATATTTTGTATTTCCGATCAAACTGGATATCTCTGGGTCTTCTTTTACTTCTCATTTTCTTAAACAGAGAATCCTTGAAACGAGAGTCCCAATATTTACTTTCGTTTTTCAATTTGTATATAAAAAAGTATAAATTGGGATTCTTCTGTACACGGCTATTTAATAGTCTGTGCCATCCTTCTAATGCGTTAGTGGTCCTATGACGCTGTCCAGCATAATTCTCTATCCTTGCGTGGTGTTATTTAATAATACTCGAGTAGTGCACAATATTTAAAAAAAAAATCTGTTACTTATAAATAAAACATATTTTGATTCTTTCAGTATTTTATATATTGTTTAATATTAATAAAGCGCTTTGAGGAGTTATTGAACAAATTAACCACATTCTCAAAGATTGGACATTTTGGGAGTTGGACATTTTGGGAGTTGGACATTTTGGGAATTGGACATTTTGAGAATTGGACATTTTGGGAATTGGACATTTTGGGATTTGGACATTTTGCGATTTAGACATTTTGACACCATTGGACATTTTGAGAATTGGACATTTTGCCCCTGAACGGTTTTAACAGTGCTACATTGAGTTTTACCGTAAAATGTGATATTTGACCCAAAAAAAAAAGTCGTTTCCCAGCAAAAATTTTTGCGCAGGGGTACTTAGATAGATGCACAGAATGCTTGGTTGACGACTGTGTGATGATTTTATAATATAGTTGATTTACACCCTGTATATTGCAAAAGAAAATTAAAAAATAAAACATATTTGAAAATACATATCGAGGTCGAGAGTTGGCCCTTCTCATATCTCTTTCACGTCGGGGCTGCGGGTTGTTCGGCGCAAGGGCTAAGACATGGGTGGTTTTTAGTCAGTAGAAGTCTGACACTCCCTTCCGCTCTGCCCAAGAGTGGGAGCGGTGGGGTTATTTGATGATTTCCCAAACCCCAAAAAAAGGCCTTTCTCATATAAAAAAATATTAGGTATAACATTAAAATTCTTAAATCTATGTCAAGTTCACCCATGATGCCAGTCGGATAAATTGTTATTATAAAAATCTAATAAGAGCTTTTAATCGAACCCAGGACTTAATACTCACCAGTCGTGATTGCAACCACCAGACCAACGAGCCAGACCAAAAAGAAATTGGAAAATAACATAGAGTTTCCTCCGTGCCTCGAAAAACACGTTAAGCTTTTGGTCCCGGATGCCATATATAGATCTTTGGCAGTTGTTACAGGTAGTCAGTGACCTGAAAGTCTGAGAACCAGTCTTACCAAAGGGTATCGTATTACCTAGTATTAACTGGGTTGTGGATCTCAGATAGGCAGTCGCTCCATGTAAAATACTGGTATTCAGTTGCATCCGGTTAGACTGGAAGCCGACACCAACATAGTTGGGAAAAGGCTAGGCAGAAGATGATAGTAGTAAATTCCTCTCACCTTACTGCAGGTAACCATCATGCCATTGCAGAACCTCAGATGCAGTACAGCCTCGCAGTGATGTATGAGGGTGTTGAGCATCACGCCTGTGTTCACATCCCACACGCGAACCGTACTGTCTGATGACCCTGAGATTATGGCGCGCTCGTCGTATTGGAGGCATAGAACTGAGCCTGTGTGACCTTGTAGTTCCTGGGGGTGAAATAGAGATGAGTTATTACATTCTTCATAAAAAAACATCAAACCAAAAGCATGTATTCTAATTAGACTATTACAGGCACTTTCGAATGTCAGAAAAACTAAGCTACAGTCACAGTCACAAGGCAAAATAACTAGATAGATAAAAGCGTAGATCTCTATGGAGAAGAATGGGCAAGAAACTCCATGGACACTCTTTTAAATCAATATATTGTTACAAAATTTTGGTTTCATGTTGTGATCATACATGTGCGAACGATGTAGAAAGACGTGCAAGTTAAGAGCGTCCAGAGTAAGAAAGATATTACAAACAAATCAAAAATAAAATAAACCATTGTAACTAAGAGATGAACTGACAGAGCCCGTTCACGAACATGACGCATGGATCAGCACAATTCAACTCAACCATTTAAAACTCCCTAAAAATTGTTTTTTTTTTAGCCTGCACTGTCCCACTGCCGGGCAAAGACCTACCCTAATTCCTTCCAAGAGCTCTTTTCCTGTGCTGCCTCGAACCAGCCCTCATGGTACGCGATTTTCGAATCATGATTGAATTATACACAGTGAAATTTTAAATAGTTGTTTTCCCGCGGCTGAACAACTTGCCATAAGGAGTACTTTCGAGGCATGGAGTAAAAGTAAAAAATAAGGATGTTATTGTTTTAAAATAATCAAGAAAAAATCATTTCACTGCGGGAAAACAACGATTTCGTTTTCACGGTGTATTATTTATTATAGTAACTTTAGTAGTATTTTTATAGGGGACTCAGTTAATAATGATATGGATATATATAGGGTGTAAAAGTACCCTTAACGCAAACGAAGGGCACTTGTTCTCCCCACCACTGCGAACATTTTTTTGTTCTAGACCATACCTGGGAACCTCCTAGTTACGGAGATATTGGGAGTCAAAGTTCCAAATTTTTTCCAAAGTTTTAAGAGTGCTACTTTGAGTTTTACCGTAAAATGTGATTTTTGACCCCAAAAAAAGTCATTTCCCAGCAAAAATTTTTGTGTAGGGGTACTTGGTTTGATGTACAGAATGCTTGGTTGTCGGATGCGTGAAGGGTTCGTTTACACCCTGTATAAGTACTCACCCTGACACATTGTAACGTTTTCCTGTCCCATATCTTAATAGTATTATCTCTTAAACCAGAAACTATCTTGTTGTCGTCATACTGCAAACAGTACACGCCTTTCGAGTTTTCTGATCTGCAGTTTATCCTCTGTGAAAGAAAGAAACACGTTAGTTTTACATTTCATAACACGGCGGGGTGGGAAGTCATCAAGTGACTCCTCCCGCTCTGGGCGGAGCGGAAGGGAGTGTCAGACTTCCACTGACTAAAATCCCACCCATGTTCCTTCTTAGCCCTTTGTGTCCCGGGCCGCGGTATCTCTTTGGAGCAACCCGCAACTCCGGCAGGGGTCGGCACTTGCGGGGCCCTGCAATATTGCTGACATCTTTTTGAGGATCTCACCTCGTGGAACACGAACGCGCCGTCGATATAAGACGGATGAACGGCGAGCTAGAGCACTATTCACTGTCCGCAGGCCCGCTTCTCCCTCTCACGTTCCGCCAGCTCCTTCGCTAGCATCACTGCTTCGCAGAAGAAGGCGACAGTGTCCCATTCCCTCTCACCCCGGACCACTGTTGACCCAGAGCCAGACGCGAAAGTTCGCCGCCTCCAATCGCCGTTACGAACTAGATTCTTACCTGTAAGTTGTGTTTGCCCATTCTCCAATTATCCTCAATGGACTGTATGTCTTTAATGATCTTCGGGTACAACTGTCTGTAGAACGAGTGGGACGGGTGCTGGCTACCTGGCTTCGGTTTGAATAGGTATTGGATCCTGGGGAAAAAGAGGTAAAACTTAGCATTTTTTTATACATGTGGGCATTTTTTAGGCTCCGTAACAACCTCGGCTGCGGCTCGCGTGTAAATTCCGTCTCAAATTCAATAACAAAATTTTCCCGTTTATATCTAAATGTGCTATTTACATAGTGTCTACGTTTCTTGACTATCTCTCGCATCGCAGGTCTGCTGGGAGAAATTAAAAAAATCTTATACTATTTATGACAATTATTAGACCATAATAGGCACTTTTGAATGTTATATTATAATAAAGAAAGTGAACACAAGTCACAAGGCATTATAACTTGTGAAAGTACTGTAGTTGTTAGGAAAAAAATGCAACATGAATCCCCATGGACACTTAAATCAAAGAATAGGGTAGTTAACTAAAAAAATCTAATTAGTCCGTCAAATAGATTTCCAAAAAATATTGGACACGTATTTTTTCTTTTTTCACGTAAACAAACAATGAAGACGATACAGTGCTTTGAAAACTCGTGTGACGTCATATTCTAAGACATTAGTATGACATTTTTAACCGGTGAGTGACGTCACGACCAACCGACGTCAAATTTTATTGATTTGATAAAACAAAAAATACGTAAGTATCCAATATTTTTCGATAATCTAACAGACGGACTAATTAGAATCATATTTTTTTTAGTCAGTAAACATCCCTATTGTTACAAATTCTTGGTAACATTATTCATATTGAAATCATACATTTTATGTATAGCGGTAAGAAATTCAGGTTGGCGGGAGCCGCGTGCTCTGCCTACCCTGTCGTTGAATTGCTAGTTTAAAAGAAAATATAAATATCTGTGAAAAAACTACTCAAGTTCGTTCGTAAGTTAGAAGAAGCAAGAACTTACCACCCCCTCCGCTCCGCCAACCCCCGCCAGAGCGAATCAGTCCGGACCTTCCTCTCAATGAGCTTCTTCCACAGCATACCCTCAGAGATGACCCTGAGCCACTCTCTGCAGACCAGCTCGGCAGCACAGAGTGAACTGGCGTCTAAGTACGATAGGATGTTTTCTGCTACGTGATCTAGACCTTTTTCTGGTGGTAAAATAGAAAGAAACTGTTAAGTAACAACAAAACATCAAAGAAAGAAAGAAAAATTATTTATTGGTCTCACACGGGAAAAACACATTAATAAAAAAAAAAAAATAACCCAAAAACACACGCCTTTAATCCCTGAAAAGTTAGGCAGAAGTATACCTAATAGTACAGTACCCGGCGATAAATATTACACATCGACCTTTGGAGAAACTATATACGAAATGGCTGTTCGAGACATCTCTTTTCCGCTGTGCTTTTATATATAACTGCCGCAAGCTAGGTCGGTTCGAATATGTTTCACGGCAAGCTAAATACAAAATAAGAACTTAATTAACGAATAAATTGCATTGATTTTTTCCAAAGGTCGATGTGCAATATTTATCGCCGGGTACCTGTACACCCGTAATTCAGTTTTATTTTTTAGTCAGGCGTTTTAGAAACTCTGACACTAGGGTGTCTAAGGTCGTAACGTAAGACCTTACTGCCCACACGATAAGAAGAAGATAAGGAGCCTATTGTCAACAACCGGGCACGGATCGAGACTTCGTGGCTGTTACTGATAAATTCCTGGTGGAAAATCCTAATACCATTTTGCCCGACCTGCAGATAGTGTCCATCGATTAACTGTCAAATGGTTATAATTTGGTACAAAATGAAACCATTTGACAGTTAATCGATGGACACTATGATAGCCACTGACATTTAGAAGATACGCAATAGCCCTGCTGGATATCCAACTTAGGATCTCATACACAAGACCTCGCACGTGGTTCGAAAGACAACATTCTTTAGAAGTCATTCGTGGTATGAGTTCATCCGATCCTAAGATCCTAATGTATTTGTTTCTATATTTTTATTTTGCTATTTAACATATTATAACAGCGTGGATTTGCAAATGTTTAACGTTTTAATAATATTTTTTTGGTACATAATATTATATATAATAATGATTTTATATTGTGATTCTATGATTTTAAATTTTAGTGTGAAATTTCGATACGATGTAAAAATTGTTACTGAAATAAACGAAATGAAATGATCATCTACCTACAGGCATGCTTAAAAAAGGACCTTTGACCGAAAGGTGTCGTATATCGACGTTTCCGGGGAAGATTACATGACACACGACGCCGACAACGTTACGTGTGTAGTTAATTCAAGGTAGGTGTAGGATCCCGTCGGGGTTGCGGGTTGTTCGAACGAGATACCGCGACCTCGGCGCAAGGGCTAAGAAGGAACATGGGTGGTTTTTAGTCAGTAGAAGTCTGACACTCCCTTTCGCTCTGCCCAAGAGCGGGAGGGGTTATTTGATGATTTTCAAGCCGCCAAAAAAAAAAGGGCATCTGACAGTTTGACGACCGCCATTTGGCGGCCGGGACCACCGGCTTATACGTGCCTTTCGAAGCACAGAATCATCTTTTTGTCAGAGAATCAGGTGATTCAAGCCTGCAATGTCCTAGCCAAACTGGAAACAACTTTACAAAGTATGCTTCCCGTGGGAATCGAGCCCACGACCACCGGGGTCACAAGGCAAACGCCTAAACCACTCGAACACGGAGGCTAACTGCCTCCGTGTTCGAGTGGTTTAGGCGTTAAACATACACCTCTGCCAACCCCACTGCAAAAACTGGCACGAGGTTGTTATGCCGTACTCTTCATAAACAAATCATCACCTCCACGGCCTTGATTTAAGTATACGATTATCATATTTCAATATAACTTCTAGAGATGTTCCGAGTCGGTAAAGCCGACTATCCGGCCACTTTATAGTCATCATTTCAGCCGAAAAACGTCCACTGCTGAACATAGGCCTCCTCCAAGTGTCGCCACATTTAACGGTCCTGTGCGTCACGCATCCAGCGGATTCCAGCGAATCCCAGCAACCTTCACCAGGTCACTTTATGCTAGTCAGTGCTTTTCTGATTAATTTCGTTGCGGGATCCAGGACAGTTAAATCGTTTCTGTGACTTCGTCGAGCTTCACTGTTTTTGGTGGTTTTCTGGTGGTCGTCACTGTTGTGGTGGCGCGTGGTTTAATAATAGTATGGCGGGTTTGTCCCATAAAAAACAAAGTTCTACAGCACAGGTAAAGAGAAACTTCCGAAAAATAAAAATAAAATTAAGGTAATTTTGAGAGCAGTGGTGGCCCAGTGGTTGCGGCCCCGACTTACAAACAGTGAGTCGTGGGTTCGAACCCAGGCAGGCACATTACTTTGTGTAATTTATTTCATCACCACTACTCTCAAAACGGTGAAGGAAAACATTGTGAGGAAACCGGCATGTCTATTAGAACCAAAAAATTCGAAGACATGTGACATCTGCCAATCCGAACTGGGCCCGCGTGGTGGATTATAGCCCATCCCTCTCCTTGAGAGGAGGCCTGAGTCCTTGCAGTGGGAACATTATAGGCTGATGATGAAGGTAAATTTTGGTATTTTAACAAAAATCGCGAAAATTTTTATTTACACATATCTTTTTATCGTGTTGACTCAGGACCTTGATTTTACACCAAATAGAGTCCCTATTTGGTGTAGACCTCAGTATCTGGTTTAAATTTCAACTTGCTAGGTCCACCCGTTCCTGAGGAAATCGATGGTGACACACGAACAGACGGACAAGAGAGTGATCTTATAAGGGTTCACCTTTTGAGCCACCTTTAAAATAGTCGGTAAAGCCAACTTTTATCATCTCTAATAAGTTCTTAGATGTTTGTTTTCAGCAATTGAAATTCAGATATGTTGAATTTGAATTTTAAATGTGATTGCGACTTGTCGTCTTATTATTATTCAATGCGAATTCTATGTGGTCAACGAATAAATATATTTCAATAAAAAAACTACAAAGTTTTTTTATTTCGCGAAAAATGTTGTTTGTTCAACAAACCGCTTTATCAAGAAAATTTATGCGCTTCGGGAATCTTTATGTTTCCGAATTAATACCAACCAACTGTCCAAGTTGCTACGTTCTAGCAAGTCTGAAAAAAATTTAGTCATCGATTCGAAAACAAGAAAAAGTATCTACTAACTACGTACCACAGAATAGAATAGTGTGAATCTTTGGTTCTGTAGCTCCACCCAAAAAACCAAAGATTCAAGAATCGTCGTTTAATATTCTTGAATCTTTGGTTTTTTTCAGATTCAAGAATATTAGACGAATAACAATATTACAGCGACTGCAAAATATTTGTATGGCCTACGGATAATAATTGTTTCGGGTCTGAGTGTTTGTGAATATGAGTTTCAATTATTGTAAACGCATCCACGAATACAGGAGAAATTCCTAGTGAATTTCCTAGTGACAAAGAAAACGTTGCAGAAAACATAATGTTAAGGTGGATGTGTCAAGCGACCCTCCATACATTTTTGAAATACACCTTTACACGACACACAGAGACTTTTTCTTTAAAATTTATCATTTTATCACTTCTCAACAATGGAAAGTGTCCGCAATCGACCTTTTTGGGCATTATCTTACATTATTTAGCGAGAAAAACAATAGTGAAATCCCGGCAAAATTTGACACTTCTTTAGTAGTGTGCGTGACTTTTGACAAATAATGACAAGTAAACTTGTTTAGACTATGGCACGCTAGATGGCGTGCAGGTGCAGACGATCTTATAATAATTCTGTTAAATCAATAATTAGTTTTAATTATTTCCTTTCCAACCGTTCAAAAAAATAACAATATAAAATAACATAAAACTGATGACATCAATGTTATGTTTTTTTTTTTAATGTAAACAATTTTATTGTTGTATGGCAACATAAATACCAGTAGTCGTAGGAAGGTTTTATGCAACGATGCCGTTCTTCGTAACCTTGACCTACATGCAATATGTGGACGAAAAAAAGGCGTTGCCAAACTTCGTTCACTTGTTTGACTGTTAGAAACTTAGAAAATACATTCCTAGCTCGGTTGTCCCGCGCTATATGATTTGCGCGCGGAAGTTCTTGCGTACTTATTATTTTGTATGCTATGCATTTTCATTGATTTAATTGCAATATTTCTTCAGTATACATTTGATTCATATTATCTATTATACTGTATTATTGTAATTCTAATTTATCGTAGGTATAATAGTTAAATATTCTAAAAACACAATTCTATTTTCGGTGGTATTAGAAACATCAAGTTGGCCCGTGATTTTTATGAAATCTCGTCACAATACTAATTACCTACGTCATACGTGTCAGTGATGAGTACAAAGTCAGTGTTTCTTAGTATTATTTGAATAATATGTTTTTGGTCAACAATAAATAAAATTATTTTAAATCGGTAAACTACCAAAGTAGGTAATCACAAAATTAAACTTGCAAACATTTGCAAAATATGGTTTTGCCGGATTACGTCACCTTTTACGCATTTTGCAAACAGTTTCAAACAGACACACATATTTAAATATTTATAGTTTGTTTTATTTTGTAGTAGATACCTACCAAGCTTTTTCACGTCGAAATTTGTTATGGTGCGTTCAGAAACAAATATAATTCAGTTACAATCTGTTTTTTTTCTGTTCCGTGCTTTATTTTGAACAAGTTATTATAATCTGTTTTTTTTTTCTTATTCGTTGACCAGTTCTACGAGGAATCTAAAGGTAACATTGAAATATAAAGATAAGTAAAATTTTATTACGTACTATAGCGGAAAACGTTTCCGAACGCTCCCATTTCTCTGGCCGTAAGAGGGCCAATAGAGGACAGCCGCCTCAAAGATATTCACCAACGCGCTAGCATGTTTGCTCCCGCGCCTCGCGCCGACCAATCACTGATCTGTCGTCGCGCCGCTACTCGGCCGCTGATTGGCTTTCGTAGCGTTATAGTTTTAAGTTCTTATGATAATGTTGTTTTGAATGTTATAACCTAAAATGTTGGCACTGGGTAAGAGAGATACTTTTGAGATGGCAGAGTTTTAATTTGTGTAATGTGTTTATTCCTGAGTTTTAATTAAAGTTTAAACCGTGAACAAGGCTTTATTTTAAGAACTGACCCACCCCGACTATAGTACATCTTTTGAACGCAACCCAATTGACATTGAGAGTTGAAGGAAAATCCGTCTGCACTTCTCCTGCACTTGCGATCATTTTCAATTGATTGTGGAAGCTGGTCCAAATAAAGGCTTGTCTGAGATATCTGGGTATCGCATAGTGGACTTGAAGCATGTAATAGAGTGGGCATTTCTTCTGGAAAGACATTGAAATATGTGTGAATCTTCACAAATTGAATTTGTTAGTGAAAGACATGATGGATTTCGAAGTGAATTAATTTTCAAGTGCTGTGATCGAGCGTGGAAACATTGGTAGCAGTAATAAAATAAAAACTGCATTTGTGTGGGCAACTGTGACTTCTGGTAGCTTTTACACTCAAGCAGCTCACATAACAAGTCTTATGGATATTCCAACAATGTCAGCCAATAAATTTCGTCGAGTTGAAAGAAAATAAGGCAGTGTGTGGTTAGAACATTTGACAGAGGAAATTAAAATTGCTGGTGAACAAGAAAGATCAATTGCTATTCAAAAAGGTCATACGGGCATAACTTTGACTCGTCATCTGGTATGGTAAGTTAATATTTTACTAAAAACAAATTTGGTTCTTTATGACTTTTTTATTATGTGCATTATTTACAAGTGTTGCTTTTCATTTCCAGGCCTTCATTATTGGTAAAGAAACTAAAAAATGTCTATTTCTTGGTGTTAGAAACAAATATTGTTATACATGTCAATATTATGGGAGGAGAAACATGGATATGAAAGCACATAATTGCTGCAAAAATTTTACTGGACCATCTACAGCAATGGAATCGGAAATTATTTTAACTTACCATACATGGTAAGTTAATATTTTACTAAAAACAAATTTGGTTCTTTATGACTTTTTTATTATGTGAGTGGTAATGCCGGGAGGGGACGCCCTAGAAAGACATACACTGATCATATTGGTGCCGTTCTTCTGAAAGGACAGGTGCGTAGTACTCGTAACCGGCGTGCGTGTATGACCAGATGTATGAATGTGGACGAGGCAAAAGGAGTATGTAAGGATCGTAGCAAGTGGCGTTCTGTGGTTTCTGCCTACCCCCATGGGAAAAGGGCGTGAGTTTATGTATGTATGTTATTATGTGCATTATTTACAAGTGTTGCTTTTCATTTCCAGGCCTGCTTCTTGGTGTTAGAAACAAATATTGTTATACATGTCAATATTATGGGAGGAGAAACATGGATATGAAAGCACATAATTGCTGCAAAAATTTTACTGGACCATCTACAGCAATGGAATCGGAAATTATTGTGGAAGGCTTTCAAAAGAGTGAAGAAATACATCAACTTCGCTATTTGAGTTTTATTGGTGACGGAGACTCCTCTGTGTTTGCAAAATTGATAGAGAAAGTGTCATATGGGAACAAAATAAAAAAAAATTAATGCAAGAATGACGTAATCAAAAACTATACCAGTGCACTCTACAAGGTAAATGAATAAATCAAATTTGTAAGTCATCCCAGGATCAGTGAAGCATATTATTCTGTATTTATATTTTGTTCTTTTTAGATCTTGGCCAACACTAAGCTCCTTCTTTCTGGGCGAAATATTTTGAAGCCAAAGATTATTACTGCAATGTAAATAAAACATAGACAGATGGAACTGAAAAGAAGGAAGAAGATCTCGTAGAAAGTTTGAAAAATACTGCTCCAGAAGTGTGGGCTCTCATTTATGCAGCCAATGAAAAAATTGCTTTGAAGGCTTCAAATCCTTCTGCAACATCAACATCAGTTAGAAATTCAAGCAAATAAGAGAAGTAAAGTTTTATTTCAGAGCAGCTTTGGAGATTGACGGTAAATAATATTTTGAAGTGAATGGTAAATAATATTGGTCAAAAAGTAAGAATTATATGCTAAGTATGTTTTCTTTGTTGCAGCAGCAGTGTAGCAGTTGGTTCAAAGAAAGTTTCAAGGCAGTGGGCGAAATCAACAAATCAAATGATTTTTGTTCTAATTGTATTATGGTAGTAGTTTGTTTAGAATCTACATTATCATTGTATATTTCTTTTTATTTTGTATCAAAAGGTGAAATAATACTTCTTAGGTATACTTACTTCATATAAAGAGCTTTATATTTTCGTTTTATTATATGCTTTTGTTGAGTGCTTCCAAATTAGGAAATATTTTTTTCACCTTCCTTGTTATTATCTCATAATAAATCGTTTTAGATTTGTAGCTCTTGTCTAGGAATTATAGTTTCTTACGTGTTATGAAATGTATAATTATTGTAATAATTGGTACTGTTACTAATCATAAGTGTTATTAGTTTTGAGTGATTATGCATGTATCAGCATTTAATTATGTTACTTCAAATTCTTCTGGTTTGATAAAAAAATCAATAGTGTACCTAATGTAGTTTGTTCAAAAGCTTACTATTCCATTAACAACTACTAAAATGATAAGAATAGCTGGTCGTTGAGTTGAACACAAGACAATGTTTGTAATTTATGTTCTTTCTCCTAAATTAGTTTACTGATAATATGTTATGTCTTTTTTATGTTTTATTTTTATATACCTTTTATTATTGATTGTAGTCAATCGTAATATTAACTTACACCATAGTATTGTATCGAGTCTGGTTCTTCTAACCAAACAGACAGATGTGTTGCTGGAGAGTTTGTTCCGCCACTTCTTCTTTCCAGCAAAAACACTAGGAAGTGTCGAAGGGTGGGCGTTTTGGGGGACTGTCACTTGTAAATAAGTAAAGTAAAGTAAATTTTGACGTTCGAAAAGTGCTGATTATCAGCCTAGTTTGAATAAATGAGTTTTGATTTAGATTTTTTTGAGTAAAATAAAACTGCGTTTTATTGTCATTATTGTTGACATAATTTATTTCCCAAAATTAAATAGTTTACACCAACAAATATACCTTTTATTTTTAACAATCGTACATAATAAAATATACCGACTCACGAACAGTAAGTCTTGGGTTCAAATCCAGACAGGCGCATTACTTTGTGGAATGTATTGCATCACCACATGCTCTCAATAAATATGAAGCAAATCATGGTGAAATGTCCTAGAACCAAAAATTTGAAGACGTGACATCTACCCCACTGGGCCCGCGTGGTGGCCGTGTCCCAGCAGTGGGAACATTATAGGCTGATGATGATATACCGTAGCAGGTGGCGTTCTGTAGTTCTGCCAACCCAATCTACCCATAAAGAAAAATGAAAAACATTTTTTTTCATTCACGCCATCTAGTGTTCAATCTTCGTAAATGTACTCGCTCACGTCTACGTCTGTGTGTGTAAACGACGCTATATTCAATGGCAGATTTTAAATTACACCTTTGTGTCGAATTAGGTGGATATTATGACAATGATGTGACCCAGTTCGATAAAACGTAATGTCCGATAACCGCAATTGCTACTCCTACGACTTAATAGTTTTCCAATTACACAAAAACACAAATAAACTAAAAATGTTGACTTCAACGCCATCTAGCGGGAAAATGGCTGGGAGCAGCCTGTATCTTTCACCTTAAAGGTACTTACTCGGTAACATGCTGATAAAATCTCTTTGTAGCATAGGTTTTAGGTAGGCATTGATGTGTCCATGTTGATAGTGGCACATTCGCGCCAACAGCTGCTCCACAAATTCCACCTGAAAGAAAAATCACCATAATTAATACATAACATCACGCCTGTAATCCCCGAAAGACTACGCAGAGTTGTACCTATTAGTACACCCACATTTCATCAGTTATGTTTAAGTCCCATTTAATAGGGGGCGAGCCTATTGCTATCAACCGACCAGACGTCCAGACCCCGTGGCTGCTACTGACGGCACGGTTGGCGCAGTGGCTGAGCGATTGGGCTGCTGCGCTGCGTGTCGCGTTCGATCCCGCACGGAACAAATATTTGTATGGCCTACAGATAGTTGTTTCGGGTACTTGTGTATGTGAGTTTGAATGTTTGTAAACGCACCCACGATACAGGATAAAGTTCCTAGAGTGGGGCAACGTTTTAAAAAAAAAATACGGAAAAATTCCTGATGGAAAAATTCAACTAAAACAACTATGTACTCATGTATACAGTCGTAAATAAATAAAATAGTCATTATCATCTGCCTAGCCTTTTCCCAACTATGTTGGAATAGGCTTCTGTCAGTTCAAAATTTTTTTTTTTTTGTATGTCCGAAATTGTCAAGTCACTTATAACTACGTATAGAGACGACTCGAAGGCGGTGACTTTTGTTTGTTTGATTTCGTTTTTTTTTGCCACCGACTTCAGAAGCTGATTTTTCTTCTGAAGTTTATTTTTCACTTTTTGGTGTTTTTGAAGTCGGTTGTTTTTTTTGCAGAAAAGTTTTTTTATTTTTTCATTTTTAGTTGTAGTCCAAACAAGAAACCCAACCCTTAACCTTCAAGATTCCCTTATTATTGCTTTCAACTCCCAACCGTCGATTTCTCTGGGATCCCATCACCAGGTCCCGGTTTCTATATCATGGTACCACCCTTCAAATATCTCCTTTACAATAAAAAAAGAATCGTCAAAATTGGTTCATAAACGACGAAGTTATTAGCGAACACACATAGACGAAAAAAGTTCATAAATTCAAAAAAAAAAAAATGAAAAGTACTGGGTCAAACAATGTCAAATTTTTATGGGACCAAATGGCAACTATTACGCATCAAACAGAATCACGTAAATCAGATCATAAATCTCGGCGTAATCGGGGTACATACATAGAAAAAAAAAAAACATACCGATCGAATTGAGAACCTCCTCTTTTTTGGGAAGTCGGTTAGAAATAAAACAAGCTACAGTCCCAGTCACAAGGCATAATAACTGTGAGTGTACTGTAGTTGCCCATTCCCTAGCGTAGATCTCTATGGAGAAGAACGGGCAAGAAACTCCATCTACACTCTTTCTAGATTGGTGTGGTATGAGCTTTGGAACACCGACGCAGGTACGGAATAAAAAAAAAAATCTAATTAGTCCGTCAGATAGATTTCCAAAAAATATTGGACACGTATTTTTGCTTTTTTCACGTAAACAAACAATGAAGACGATACAGTGCTTTGAAAACTCGTGTGACTTCATATTCTAAGACATTAGTATGACATTTTTTACCGGTGAGTGACGTCACAACCCCCCACTCAAATCATTGACGCATCTTATCTTCGTAATTTTTTATTGATTTGATAAAACAAAAAATACGTATCCAATATTTTTCGATAATCTAACAGACGGATTAATTAGAATCATATTTTTTTAGTCAGTAAACATCCCTATTCCAATCCTTGCATTTGCGAGTAATGAATGATGTATTAAAGCGCTTTGTGCGAATGTGTGGAACATCGACAAGGTATGGGTGATAGATAACCTGCAGTAAACCTGGACTCCCGATGAAAAAAGGAAGATTGTGGAATGAAGAATGTTTTGTTTACTTTTACATACTTTAAAAGTCTCAATAAACTTGAACGTCACAATTATTTGTAATCAATTTCATTTGTTATCAAAAATTTGGTCAGAGGTCAGAAAGTAATAATCTGACCTCTAAAACACAATTACGGGGAATATTTTAAGGTCAGATTTGTTGTTATAACATAACGTATTATTTACTACGTAATTTTTTTGACCGTAACATCACGCCTGTAATCTACGAAGAGTTAGAAAGAGGTGTACCTGATAGTACACCCACATTTCGTCAATTATGTTATACCTTCTATGTAATAGGGACCGGGCACAAATCAAGACTTCTTGGCTACTGCTGAGGTTTTCCTGGTGGAAGACCCCAAGAACACTGCCTTTTTTTTTTGGCGGGTAGAAAATCATCAAATAACCCCTCCCGCTCTTGAGCAGAGCGACAGGGAGTGTCAGACTTCTACTAACTAAAAACCACCCATGTTCCTTCTTAGCCCTTCATGTCGAGGCCGCGGTATGTCTTGCGAACAATCCGCCGCCCCGACGGGAGAACACTTTGCCTGAGCTGGGAATCGAAGTCAGGACGTCATGCATCAAATGCTCAAACGAGAATGGCATAGATCACATCACAAGAGCTGATGGAGGCTACTGAAACTACCAAATACTTACTTATACTTTGTTTTTATTACGCTGGCTACATTTAAATGTTTTTATTTTTTTTCTGGCAACAAGTGGTTGCTAAAACTACTCCGTAGAAAATTATGATGGAACGTAAAATTATTACAAAAATGTGCATTGATGTGAAGATCATATTGAATAAAGTGATTAAAGATTTCATAATATAATTTTATTTGTGTTCGCGCCACGAACAGACAGGAAGCAATGGAAACTACTGGGGGAGCCAAAAGGCATACTGAATTGAGTATCCTATAGCCAAATGGACCACACGATACAGCCATAAAGATTAAATTTCTCACCTTTAATAGGTTAAATAAATAAAAAAATTAATATCGTCCATACCTGATCCGTTTCGTTCCATCTGGTGAAGTAGTTGAGACAGGAGTCCCTCTCCGCTGCGTATGCTGCGCTGCTCGGCATAGGCCGCACCCCGGAGTCCACGCATGTGATCGACGTAATCTGTAACGTAACGTAACCAAAACGTGAGAAAAAAAGAATAAAAAACCATGGTTTTGGATATACCTGTCGCGGCTGCGGGTTATTCGAAAGAGATACCGCGGGGATACAAAGGGCTTAGAAGGAACATGGGCGGTTTTTAGTCAATAGAAGTCTGACACTCCCATCCACTCCGCCCAGAGCGAGAGGAGTCATGATGTGATGATTTCCCACAATCCAAAAAGAAAAATCTTGGATATTACAAAGACTTGACTTAAATCTAACAAACTCAAAGCATTTACTTCCATTAGACCATTATAGGCACTTTTGAATGTCAGAAAAACAAAAAACGCGAAGTTACAGTCATCATCACAAGGCATTATAACTTTTGAAGGTACTCTAGTCGCCCATTCCAAAGCGTAGATCTCTATGGAGAAGAATGAGCAAAAAACTCCAAGGACATTCTTTTAACACGGTTTTAACTCCAAATACATTATTGTGCGTACATTGTTTACAAGTGTTACTCCCTCAATTTGATATCCTGTAAGTGGCCGTATTAGTTCGGTTATAAACTGTGAAAGCTTCAGTATTTACTCAAAGACTATCTTTAGCCCGCGGCTCGCTCACTATTTATTTAATGCACAATTTTATGCACGGGATTAAACTCAAATGTAGCCTATGATACTCGGGGATAATGTAGCTTCACTTTAATTAAAGAATTTTCAGAATCGGTTCAGCAGTTCCGAAGATTACCCCTACACATACAAACTAACAAACAAATTTTACTTCTAATAATAGTATAGCATTGTATGAGAAAAGGCCTCTGACCTGCAGAGACACAATACCAGGTTATTATATTATTTATGAGTTTTACAAACAAACAATACTTATCATGACTTTCTTCGTAATGACATGAGACAGCGTAAAGACTAAGGAAAATGATGAGTCACATTATTTTTACATACAGAATGCGACCGTGAGACAAAAGGGAGAATCCTTTATTATTTTAGTGATATTTATTGTTTTGAGTAACGGGTAACTCAACGTATTTCTTGCAGGAATGTCTTAGTAGGGTTAAGTAGTTTTTTAAGTTAGTTAGATTTGAGATTTATTATAGAAAAAAAGATAGGAAGATAATATTGGATTATTTACCAAAGGGTAAGCAGAGAATTACATCTAAATTGACCTTATACATAAATAAAATGCTACTACATATATTATGAAACATACAAGTAAAGAAAAGTTAATTTATTCAATTTGTTGAACATTGTTTGGAAGAAAAAAAAATAAAACATACTTATATTTTGTGGTATAAACAGTAATGTTTGTCAATTTCTAAATTACAAAAATAATAAGTAAATTGAAACATCGGTAAGGTTGGAACTGTGAAACTACTCTTTAGATGAATCATGTATGTGAACAGGCTCTGTCATTTGGATAGTCATCTCTTAGTTTTCACGGGTCATTTGAATGAATTATAAACTAGTGTTGTAACATTATTCTGATTCAAAAGTGTGTCGATGGAGTTTCTTGATAAGTCTAAGCCAAGCTAATTCAGGTGATCTAGGCTTCTTAGGAATATCTAGCAAGAGCACAATTAAATATGTGCAATTAAATAAATATTTAAATATCCTCGAACTAATTTTCAGAATTCATATCTCCAAAACACAACAATTTATTTGTAGGTTTTAACGCTATTTTTATATTCCCTAGCCATTTTAAAAACCTCTTAGAAAATCAGTTTTTTGTTGCTCCTGTAATATTTTCTGAAATTAAATTACGAATTCTGATAATTAGACTATAGATCATCAACCAATGTGCACCTACCAAATCTTATGCACTTATAAAACAACCATACAAAGGTGGGGATTTTCTACCAGTCTACCTTATTTGATTTTTGTGATGATTTTGAAGTGTTACTCAACCTGCAAGAGCCTACAACCTACTTTTGGTGGATTACAGCTTACTCCCTCTAATAGAGGAGGCCTAAGTGCCAGCAGTGTATTCTTTAGTAGTCACTCCTTTTCTGTGAAAGCAACAGGTGATAGGACGACCAGTAATAGGACACACCTGTCATATAATCCATCCATACACAAACTTTCCTCACAACATTTTCCACATTCCTCTGCATTATTGTGTTTTACTCTCCCATACATCATAATAGTTTATTTTCTTAGAATTATTTCCTTTATTAGTCATTTTCATCTTTATCATAAGGTCTAATAGGATTTCAATATAATCAAATTCTTAGAAGGAATGGCTTTTAAGTTTACCCTAAAGGAAAAACTAGTATTATTTGTCACATAAGGATATTTTAATAATAAAAAAATTGTTGACAATCTTACAAGAATCAATTGTTAATAGATACATGAATATAGCATGTGTGTTTGCATTATTCAAAAGCCTTATAATAGTGAAGTATACAGTAGATGTAGGTATTGTATTATAGGTTTAAAAGTGAAAAGTAGTTTTTTTTCTTGATTACTATCTAATTCATGCATAGATTGAACCAGATCACTTCATAAACTTGATGCTTCTAATAAAATGCTGGTAGGATAATGTTATATCACTATGCAAACGCTTTCTTCTGTAAAATGCACCAGTGTTGCGAAATAATGTATGGAAAGTAGCACAGACAACATTTTAAATTAAATACTCCTTTGTTCGCTTGTATTAGTAAGTTTATCAAAGGAGGTTCGTTTCTGCGAGTCACTATGAACGTTTAAATACATGAAAACGCTTTTTAGTTATGAAAAAGAAGTTTTTATTCGTCGATTTCCTGTGAAACGTGACAGTTTTGCTAGCGTACGATTGGTCGCGTGGATGTAAATAAACAGCTCAATACCCACACGAAAGTAACGTTAACGCATACAATTAAGCGGTAAAAGCAACAGACCCCGGCAATGACTATAGGAAATGTACAAAAAAGTATATCTTTTTAAAGATCCGCATTGCAGAACGGCTTAAAAAAATAGTACGAGGCGATGTACTAAATCTCTAACACGTAGCATAGTTTTTACGTCTCAACTGGCATTGTTCAAGTTATTGGGGAGGATAATAAACCTCCAAAAACTACTTTTGTTATCAGATTGGTCATAAAAACACAAAATAATCCAAGCGAATAATGGTAAAAGTAAATATGGCGGACGGAACATCATGACATTAAGGGTTGTTCCATTTAAAGTTTCCTGCCTTACCTGGGGTGGCATTGTGTCTTCTATCATCCTTTCGGTCTCCATTTTTATTATTTCACAAGAAACATCAATATTAAGTCCACTAAAACACCACCAAATAATGAAACCACTGTCGCTAAATACTCATCGCTCGCATGACGTCAAGCACAACTACTTTTTTCGAACTGGAATTCCAACTGGTGGCATTGGTAACTTATAAACATGCAGCCAACTTAGAACATTTTATTAAATCAATAGTTACATTAATCAAAATATAGATAACTTTTGAAAAATGTTAACGAACTTTCATCGATAATTATTGATTGTTCCCGTTTTCTATTGTTGAAATAAGGCAAAAACGTAAATAAATTAACACTTGCTTGAGTTTTCATGTATCACATGCGTGTAAAGAAACGTTGTGAAACGTCATTTCTAATAGTGATGACAATGGAAAAGAATACTAAAATTCCAAGTCGATTATTATAAAATCTTGACCAGCTATTGCTAAAATTACTTTAAAAAAATCCGAGGGAAACGATAAAGAAAATTTACATATGGAGCATACATGGATTATTTAGAGCTGTATGACAGTATTAACTATATAATTTTGTAAAATTTTAATGGCGTCGTAACCTTTTTCCAACTATGTTTGTATTACCCAGTATTAACTGGGTTGTGGACACTTGTTGAGGAAGTCGACCCCAACATCATTACCTGCCTAGCCTTTTCCCAACTATGTTGGGGTGGCTTCAAGTCTAACTGAATGCAGTTAAATATCAATATTTTATATGAAAGGGCTGCCTATTTGACCTCCAGCAAATGGATGCAAGTCTCTGCATGTGTCATTGTAAAGCTCCTGTAGTGTGCAGCAAAACATGGCAGAAACTTTTGCTCTGGGATTCGCTCCTTGCCAACTCTAGAGCGTTTTCCACTATGATAGCAGGCATGGGTCAGAGGTCAGTGGTCTCGCTCGTATCAATAAATAGAGGAGAAGGCAGGGCACCGAAAACGAAACCCGAAACCTGAGTTTTGAAGATTTCTTGGACTTAGCTATTAAGGTGAATGCTCCAACTAGCCCGCGAAATTCAATTTTTTTTACGTTTTTTGCAATTTGCAGGTCAGTGTTAGTTTGTATGTTGATTAGAATATTAATTGCGGCTGTAAGACGTATGTAGTTACAGAAATATAATCATCAAAATCATCAATACAAGCCTCCAAGTTCATAAAGGTGCAGGAACTTGAAAAAGTCATTTTTGCACCTTTATGAACTTGGAAGCTTGTATTGATGATTTTGATGATTATATTTCTGTAACTACATACGCTACTAACACTGACCTGCAAATTGCAAAAAACACAAAAAAAAATGAATTTCGCGGGCTAGTTGGAGCATTCACCTTAACAATTTTCAACACCACTAGTAGTTGTCAAAGTCGAAATATCAACAACGACAACAACTGTCAAATTGTCATCTCATTTTCCCATACAGTCGCATGAAAGGGAAACAAATTATCATAATTTTGTAAAAAAAATACTGTTATCATTCCTTTAATGTGGATTCGTACTACTCAAACAGTCTAAATAACCTATCAATAAGTTTAAATAGCTCAATACAAGAACAATATTCAAGAAACCAACGTTAAATGGAACACGCACTTTGAATGCAAAGTGGTACTGTAAATATTTTTCAACGACTTCTACTTTACAGGTCAGTATTTACGTTTTAGTTACATTTATTTATATTAAAACTTATAATCTCACGATTGTTGAGATATTCCATGAACATTACAACAATTTTTTGAGTGAAAATCGGAAATTCTTTCGCATCTACGTAAGTAAGTTTATTTGGTCGATAGTGTTTACCTATGAATTTTAAACAGACACAAAACAGACGCATTCGGAATTTAAACGAGAACTCCATTTATCCATTCCTTGTAAGTCAAAATAATAATTACCCTAGCTTAAAATTGTATGTTAGATTATGAAGTTTTTTTTTTGTTTGCACAGTTATTAATTATAATTGATAACTGTGTCGTATTTTACAGTTTCCGGGTAGGTTATTTCTTGTATGATTTATATATTTTTGCATAATTTTGATTTGTTTTGTCTTCATGCCACATTTATTTATTTTTCCTGTTGATGAATAATTAAAGATCGGTTTTGCTATAATATTAATATAAGGCCTATTTTTAACCGACTTTTAAAAAGGAGAAGGGGTCAGTGGGTTGTCTTAGGGGTGGATTTTTTTCATGTTCAATAGCTCATAAAACACTGGGATTACTTTTCTGAACTATGTGATGCTTTTTTTTATTTAGTAGGGGAACTATAAGCATGGTGGTCATTGATATAAAAACTAAAGATACGGTCGTCCGAACATTTGCTCGATGCGTTCGCCATATAGAGAATCGGTGTAGTCTGCTCGTTAACGTAACCTTGTATAAGCGGCGTAGTATTTTCGAGTTATAACGAACATAAATAAAGCTTTTAATAAAATTTACGACCGCACCCGAAGAGAGCCGATCGTGGTGGACTAGTTCACTTCGACTTAGGAAAGACCGTTTTGGGACCACGTTCGAGGAGTTATTTTAACAAACTGTCCGCCCAGTCCTTACGCAGTAATATATAAGACAATGATGGTGGTTGCATTTCTATTTTATTCACATTGCTTGGGTAGTTTATGAGTTAACTTTTAAAATAAATATTTTTCTTTGATCTTCTCTCCCTCTTCATTCATCAATTACATTATTCCGAACTCCCGCTCCAATTTAAAAAAATCATTTGTAAACATTTAAAAAAGAATACATTGGAGATTACAGTGCATGAACATAATGACACATGATTTTTAAAATATTAATACATACAAATAAATGCAATCCAAACAAATAAGTTGCAGAATAAGTCTGCACATGTCTAAATGGCTATACGTAGGTGTGTCAATATTTAATTATGCTGTGTGTGCATAAAATTATAGAGATATTGCACTTTTTGTGTAATTCAGTGGTCAGTGGCCAAAAGGAACGATAATTATATTCAATTATTTTATCTATTGAGTGCCAGTGTATTTCATCATTACATCATCATTATTTTCAAAAACAGTAGATTCAAGATTATCCGAACCTTGGTTATCCGGATATCCGATTAGCCGGACTCTTTGTTCATGTCTCTAATTACCATATTTTAATATCTTATTCTAAATGACGTATGTGAAACATTATTTATCAGGATTCTACTGTACTTTAGTTTAATGTGAAAACCAAGGTAACCCGAAAAATCTAATTTTTGTTTTAACTTTTGCAATTTGCAGGTAAGTGCTTTGACAAATATGTACACAACATTGTTTCATTCTGTAAAAATTATACAAAAAGTCCTAGAATATTTAGTCCAAAAATGCATAGATTCCAAGATATAATCTTCATCAATCATAATTAATTTAATACTTATCTAAGTTTATTTGATAAATTTAATGCAAGTAATTATTTTCATTCATATTTAAATCTAAGAAAATGCGACGTTCTCATATTTCACGACACGTGATTAAACATAAAAAACTGGCCAAGTGCAAGTCGGATTTGCACATGAAGGGTTCCGTACCATTGTACCATAGACTTCTTTAACATTATAGGTTTTCCTGTAATCTATAAGTGTTGATCTAATTTCTGTATTTTTTTCAAAGTTTAGGCTCAGTAGTTTCGGAGATAAGGGAGGGGAATGGTCAGACAGACAGACACACAAGTGATCCTATAAGGGTTCCGTTTTTTCCTTTTGAGTAACCGAACCCTAAAAATAATAAGCCAGTTGATATACAGTACGTTAGATTAAACGAGGTACTTATTGAGGGAGGGTATTCGATTCTCGTCCCAAATATGTAAAAAAGCTGTACCTTAATTTGTGTCGTAATTGTGGCATGGCCCCCGCACGCTCTCCAGATCGCACTTTATTAGCCGTTACTTTTTCGCCATTAAACGAGGTACTTATTGAGGGAGGGTATTAGATTCTCGTCCCAAATATGTAAAAAAGCTGTATCTTAATTTGTGTCGTAATTGTGGCATGGCCCCCACACGCTGTCCAGATCGCACTTTATTAGCCGTTACTTTTTCGCCATTAAACGAGGTACTTATTGAGGGAGGGTATTCGATTCTCGTCCCAAATATGTAAAAAAGCTGTACCTTAATTTGTGACTTAATTGTGGCATGGCCACACGCTGTCCAGATCGCACTTTATTAGCCGTTACTTTTTCGCCATTAAACGAGGTACTTATTGAGGGAGGGTATTCGATTCTCGTCCCAAATATCTAAAAAAACTGTACCTTAATTTGTGTCGTAATTGTGGCATGGCCCTCACGCGCTGTCCAGATCGCACTTTATTAGACGTTACTTTTTCGCCATTAAACGAGGTACTTATTGAGGTAGGGTATTCGATTCTCGTCCCAAATATGTAAAAAAGTTGTACCTTAATTTGTGACGTAATTGTGGCATGGCCCCCACAAGCTCTCCAGATCGCACTTTATTAGACGTTACTTTTTCGCCATTGTCCTACACCAGTTTTAAAATATGAAGGGAAAATGGATTATACCTAAAATGAAATGAAATAAATTACACAAAGTAATGCACCCCGCCCCGGGGCCGCCACCGCTGCGCGCTGGTCCACTTTTGCTCTCTATATATACAGGGTGTAAATCAACCCATCACACAGCCTTCAGTACATCAAACTAAGTATCTCTACGCAAAATTTTTTGCTGGGAAACGATTTTTTTTTTTTGGGTCAAAAATCACATTTTACGGTAAAACTCAATGTAGCACTCTTAAAACATTGTGCTATTGGATGCTTTGAATAGTAAACGGGTCATGGAGGTAATTTAACTAAAGTTATAACCTGAAAAACTAGTATTTACAAAAACAGCTGTTAAAAATTTGGAACTTTGACCCCCAATATCTCCGTAACTAAGGGGTTCCCAGGTCTAGAACAAAAAAAATATCGCAGTGGTGGGGAGAACAACTGCCCTTAGTTTGCGTTAAGGTGAATGCTCCAACCACCCCGCGAAATTCAAATTTTCTTACGTTTTTTGTAATTTCATAAAGGTGCAAAAATGACTTTTTCAAGTTCCTGCACCTTTATGAACTTGGAGGCTTGTATTGATGATTTTGATGATTATATTTCTGTAACTACATACGTCTTACAGCCGCAATTAATATTCTAATCAACATACAAACTAACACTGACCTGCAAATTGCAAAAAACGTAAAAAAAAATGAATTTCGCGGGCTAGTTGGAGCATTCACCTTAAGGGTACTTTTACACCCTATATATATCTCATTCAATTAACAGATTTCTCTGTAGCAGTTTGATGGAATCTGGATTTGTGCCCAGTTGGTATGGGTGCTGTGGGCGTTAAATAGGTACACCTGCCTAACTCCTAATAATTTGAAAAATATTTCTTTTGCCCGCAGTTCTAAGCAATGTTGTCAGACGATGGTATAGAGAACAGGCGTGGTCCTCCTGGAGTAAACTCGCGGTCTATGAGCATCGCGCATTCTGCAGCCGATCTTGAGGTAAGCATAACATGACGCCTTTTTTTTTGGTTGGTGGGAAATCATCAAATGATCTCTGTGCGGAGCGGAAGGGAGTGCAAGACTTCTACGGACTAAAAACCACCCATGTTCCTTCTTAGCCCTTTGTGTCCGGGGCCGCGGCATCTCTTTTGAACAACCCGCAGCCCCGATAGGCGTCGGCCCTTGCGGAGCCCTGCAATGTTGCTGACATCTCTTTAAGGCGCACGTGGAACACGAGCGCGCCGTCGACACGGCCTGTCATCGTCATAGGACGGATGGACGGTGAGCAAGCCCATTACTCACCGTCCACAACACCGCGCCTACACTGGCCGGAAGCCATCACGTGGCTCCCGACGCCCGGAGCGTCCCCCGCGGCGGCTGGGACGAAAGGTTCTCTCCCTCTCACGTTCCGCCACCTCCTGCGCTAGCATCACTGCTTCGCAGAAGGAGGCGACGGCGTCCCATTCCTCGCATGAATCTCCACCTTAGAAGGTTTTTCTTGCTGCGACCAACCTGGGTCCGGAGTATATTTAAAGACTTGCATCAATGTATTTATTTCCTCTCATTGTTCCCAGGTACTCCGCGAGATAGAAAACGTATTCTTCCATCCACCTTCGGAGTTCGATGCCGGTAGATATGTCCTAGAACATGCGCCTGCGACGTCCTGTGACGAAATAGAACGCATGTTCGCTAAACTGAAGAGGCAGCAACAGGTAAATTAGTCCAGTATCATCATCTGCTTTGGTGGTCTAGTGGTTGCAAGTGCGACTCCTGAGCATGAGGGTCTGGGTTCAATTCCCTGGCGGGGCAAAGTGTTGTTAGGTTTTTCCGTTTGGTTTTTCTCAGTAGCAGCCATGGAGTCTGGATTTGTGGCCGGTTGATGGCAACAGGCTCGACCCCTATTACATGGGACTTAAACATAACTAGCAAAATGTGGGTGTACTAGTAATTACACCTCTGTCTAACTTTTCAGGGATTGCAGCTATGATGTTATTAGGGCTTTCAAATACCGGATGTTTTCAATACCGGTATCAATACCGGTATTGGAGGTCAATACCGTGATCACGGTATTAATACCGGTATTACCTACTAACCTTTAAAGTACGTGTTTTTATTTTTTTAACCGACTTCAAAAAAGGAGGAGGTTATTAAAACTGTCTTTATTATTCTTATTATACCTTTTATAAATAGCTCCCGGATTTATCAATTTGGTATTGGTTGATTGTTTAATTAAAAAGGACTAATTAACCGACTTCAAAAAAGAAGGAGGTTATATGTTCGTGTGTATGTATTTTTTTTTTTTTTTTTTTATGTATGTTACCTGATTTCTCCTCCATTTGTGAACCGATTCTCAAAATTCTTTTTTTATTTGAAAGAGTATACTCCTGAGGTGGTCCCATTTAAATTTGGTGAAGATCTGATCCTGATCTTCGGAGATATACAATAGAACTCTTCAAAAATAGACGGCAAATATGTCGTGATTGCTGCAATCGCTTGGATGTTTATTGTTTATACAACATCATGACGTAACATCACGCCTGTATGATCTGAGGGGGTACGCAGATGTGTACACCCAGATTTGGACAGTAAGATATTATGTAATGTTCCATTTATTGGGGATAAATAAAACCTATTATTTGTTTGGGAACAACTAAAAATGGAAAAATAAAAAACTTTTTGGCAAAAAATAAAACCGACTTCAAAAACACCAAAAAGTGAAAAATAAACTTCTGAAGAAAAATCAGCTTCTGAAGTCGGTGGCAAAAAAACGAAATCAAACAAACAAATGTCACCGACTTCAGAAGCTGATTTTTCTTCAGAAGTTTATTTTATTTAGGAACATATTCAAAACCTAAACTTTATCAAGTTTTTTTGTAGGAAGGCATTTCAGATAGAGTTTGAAAAGTACAAATATCAAAAAAGTATACGTTTTTATTATTATTGAAATGTCTCATGTAATCAACATAGGTATCAATATTTGTAGAAACGTAAGTGCTTAATTAGCTATTATCCATCATTCACAATAGCCTACTGAAAAAAGCACGCTCTGCTTCAATAGTCGTAGGTACCACATACAGTAAATATCTCTAAGCTGCCGATAGGAATGGATGGATGTGTCTTCATTTTTACTCATCATCATTAATGATCGACAAAAGACGTCCATTGCTGGACATAGGCCTCCGTCAGGTGTCGCTACATTGACCGGTCCCATGCGCGCATCCAGCGGGTCCCCGTAACCTTCACCAGGTCATCGGTCCACCTTGTGGGAGGCCTTCCAACACAACGTCTTTCATTTCGCGGTCGCTACTCCAAAACTTTCGACACCATAGACCATCTGTTCTGCGAGCAATGTGCCCTGCCCACTACCTAAGTTTGGCATTTTTTCGGGATATGTCGGTAACCTTGGTGCTCTTGCTGGATGTTTCTGATCCCGCAAGAAAACTCTGACCATAGCCCTCTCCATTGCCCTTTGGGTGACTTTGAACTTTCTGATGAGGCCCATTGTGTGTGAGCGTCCACGTTTCGGTACCGTATTTAATCATTGGCAACACACACTGGTCATGACTTTCGTCTTGGGACACTGCGGTTATTTGTACGAGAAGATATCGCGCAACTGCCCGAATGCTACCCAGCCAAGTCGGATTCGACGATTACCACTCTTCCTCGAAGTTACACCTACCTAACTGGACCATTTACACCATTTGTCTCAGGTAGACATAATCGTCCACAACTTCGAGTGTACAGAGTCTCCGATTTTGAAAGGTGTGGGTGTTACTAATGTCCACACATTAAACATGATCTTGGTTTTGTCCATGTTTATTTTAAGACCTACTGAGGTCATCGAGCATTTTACTGAGGTCCTCCATGGTCTCAGCCATGACCACTATTTCGTCGGCAAACCGAAGGTGAGGGATGTACTCGCCATTGACGTTGATGCCAAGTCCTCTCCAATCCAGAACCTCGAAGACATCCTCCAGTGCAGATGTGAACAGTTTCGGAGATATGACGTCTCCCTGTCACACAAAAATAGGTTCCGACATCAGCAGGGCTATAGCGTATCTTTTTAAATGTCAGTGGCTATCATAGTATCCATCGATTAACTGACAAATGGTTATGGTTTGGTACAAAAAAGAACCGTTTGACAAATAATCGATGGACATTATGATAGCCACCGACATTTAAAAAGATAATTACGCAATAGCCCTGCTGGTCCTGAAGTCGGACTGACATGGTGGCGTTTATGTACACACACTTCAACGCCGCGATGTACCTGTAGTCGATTTGGGACCGTTGGAGACACTGCAGTACAGCCTAAGTCTGGATCGAAGCACAGGGTTTCTCGTAGGCCACAAACGCTAAGCAGAGAGGCAGGTTATACTCTTCGGTCTTTTGTATAACCCGACGCAGCGTATGTATGCTGTCTATGTTAATAAAGCCTTTTCGGAATCCAGCTTGTTTCCCAAACAAGCCGGATTGAATCGAAGGCTGGAAATCGTCAAACCTGCGTGTGATATCATTTCCACTGCTCGTATTCAATGAAGTAGAAGGTTCTTCTATGTTCATATCGTGTTTAAGATCAGTCATTGTCTCACTGTCTCTTTGAACGTTTCGTGTGTCATTATTATATTTTAAACATGCAATTAAATTAACGATAAGACATGTAATGTTTGCAATACCGTGATCACGGTATTGAGGCGTCAATACCGGTATTGAAAAAAGCCCATATTTAATCCGGGATCACGGTATTACGGGATCCCGTAATACCGGTATTGAAAGCCCTAGATGTTATGTTATCATCACTTGTGACTTCCCAACCATGATTAGGTCGGCTTACAGTCGAACAGGATGCAGCAAAAGCTAGTTTGGTAATACGATACTCTTTGGTAAGATTTGTTGTCCCAGCCGGGTCCAACAGTATCTCCTGGTTTCCGAAACAAGAATCTTCCGAAAAAGGCCTCCTATCCACAGACCGACCTCGGTAACCGTGGCTTAACTTTGAGGTTTGACTCGTGTGGCTATTTATATTTTATCCAGGAGCCACTCGGGTACAGGTAACAATAAACAGGAAAACTAATTGCAAACTACATTAATAGTATATCAGGATAAATAATGCGTGTAAAAATAAATTATAACAATGCTAAAAGGCATTTGTCCTCCCCGTCATTGCGATTATATTTTTTGATCTAGAATATACCAGGGAACCTTCTAATTGTGAAGATAGTGAGGGTCAAAGATTTTTTAAATCCAAGTTTTTAATGTCGCTTCATGTCAAATACTAGTATTCAGCTGCATTCGGTTAAACTGGAAGCCGACCCCAACATAGGAAAAGGCTAGGCAGTTGATGATTTTTTCTTAAAATACCTCCACGACCCCCGTACTATTTAATGCATCCAATAGCACAATGTTTTGTGTGTTTCACCCCAAAATAAAAAGCCAGCAATAATTTTAGAGTAGAGCATTTTTTTTAAATAAAATAATTATAGTCCATAGCCCGTCTTTCACTAGTACCTAGTGTTTCGTTTGGTCGTGTTTGTCTGTTATACAAAGTGTAAATGGACCTTTGACGTAGCTGTATACCATGCAGTCCGGAACATGGTGAAGGACAGACTATGTTCAATAATTATTTTATTTAAAAAAATTGCTATCGTCGTACTTCCTATACATCCAAAGCCAATAACATCCATATCCCTCCTGCATCGGAGCCCAAATAAGGGTTATATTATATATTTAATATTTTTAATTAAATACCTCCTTCTCAAATCATCACTTTCTCCCCACAGGTAGTATCAGGAAAAGCTCTCCACCTTATATCTCAGCAAAGAGACACTTGTGATAGAGAATTTAAAGAAATCCAGACCATACGCGACCAGCTCTCAACGACATTACAAACCTGCCAAAAAGCAAGGGTCCAGCTGAGAGCAGCATCCAATCATCTCACAGTATCCACCTTTGTAATCCTAGCAAATTTCCGGAAACGACAAATCATCAGATCCACACTAAAATCACTTGAGTTACTCAGAAGTTTGAGAAGCGTAGAGAAAGATGTAGCTGAGCTGTTAATAAAAAAAGAATATTTCGAAGCCATAGAGCTGATTTTGAAAAGTAAAAAAGCTGCTAGTAGTCATAAGGAGTATACATGCATTGCTGATTTGGCGACGCGACTCCAAGACACACTAGATATGACTGAGGAGAAACTAGACTCGGTACTAGCAAGTATATGCTACAATTTCGATGAAAATACATTCAGGAAGTTAAGAAAAGCATATGCGTTGCTAGGTAAGACTCAAGCAGCTATGGAGCAGTTGCATATGCACTATTCTTCAGCCGTTAACGTGTCTTCAATCGAAGCACTGAAAAATTACGTCGGAGAAAGCACAGATATGAAATTCCAGGAAATGTGTCAATCTGTCCAAGCGAATAAAGCTCCAATTTGCTTGTTAAATCTGTGCGAAAATTTGTTTTTAATCATGAGAAGTTACTACCTACTTGTCGATTGGCATTCAAAACATGATGAAGAAGAGGCTATCCCGATATCGAACAACGTTTTCGAAATAGAGAAAAATGTAAGCAGAGAATATATTCGGCAGAAGTTAAAAGCAGGTCTTGTCAGAATTTGGAACGATGTCCAAGCTAAAGTTTCGACGTTTCTCAAGAGTTCTGGCTTAGAAGAGTACCCTTTTGAGAAGTTTATTCAAATGCTTGGCGTACTAAGAAAGCTGACGCAGGTAGCCGAAGTTTTTTGCGGAGACAAATCAGATTTGCTCCAAGATTTCATCAAGACCCAAAGTGTTTTATACATCAAGAATTATCATCGGGGAAGGATGGAAGAATTGAAGCTGTTCCTCGAGAATGAGGGATGGGAACAATGTCCTGTTAAATCGACGTTCAATCTGCTATACTTACAAGAGTTCAAACAGTTTAAAAAGTATCTCAATATCAGATCTGATACGTCTCTACTAAAAGCGCACTCCGACGGCGCATCATCAGTTCATTCTCAAGACGACAGCGTTTACATAGCAAAGTATTTTAAACAAAATACAAGTCATACACCTTTCGAGATCTTCCGAAACGAAAACATAACGAATGACGACATTTTCGGCTTAGAACCGGAATTGGTGAGCGATGATTCGGATGACGATGAACCGGATGAATTGAAACGAGATTTCGTCGACGAAAATGATCGATTGGAACCTAATGAGAGCCCCA
Organism: Diarsia brunnea; assembly: GCA_949774965.1. Lineage (NCBI taxonomy): Eukaryota > Metazoa > Arthropoda > Insecta > Lepidoptera > Noctuidae > Diarsia > Diarsia brunnea. The sequence goes on along the minus strand of OX459025.1, from coordinate 3,625,906 downwards.
GTAAGGTTAAAGATAGCGTTATAGTCACTAACACGACATTATCGGTTCTAAGACACTGCGGGCAGTATCTACAGATCTGTCGCTATCTCCCCCAGATTTCATTAGAAGTCGTGATGCTAATGAACCAACTTTTCGACTACTATTTCTTCACAGTCCATTTATTTTTTACTGCAGACCTAGACGTCGCATCTTCCACTTTGTACAGCTCAAAATTAAACTCTGTTCTGAAGAGAATAAGAAACAATATCGATACGGAAAACTGTGGGGTCATTGAGGGGAAAATACCTAGCCCAGATCCACCTCAACATTTAAATTTCACTTCGGAAGAAAGTTTGCACGGTCTATCGGAAAGGATAGTAGCGGTTGAAAGTGTGATTTTTTTGTCGAAGCAATATGAGATTTTGCAACCGTATTTAGAGTCTATAGTCGCTCCTCATCAGAGGATGATTTTAGAACATTTTAAGGATAATACTTTAGCTGTTGTCCAAGATTTGAGGATGCCTGTGTATATGTGTTCTGCTTCAAAAGCTGTAGACGCCAGAACAGCTCTGATAGCCATGTCCCAAGTGAAATGGGATGTCAAAAACGTAGCGGTAGAACATAGCGCATACGTAGACATGATCATCCGAAAAATACAAGTTTTCGCACTTCGCTTAGAAAACGTATCAAGCAAAGTTACTCTCAATATCGAAGTCCTAAACTCGATATGGAGTATGGTATCGAAATTCATAGTACATCTTCTAGTCGAAGGCTTTTCAAACGCGACGAAATGCTCTAACGGGGGCAGAGGCCTAATGCAGCTAGATTATAGGCAGTTGTTCTTGAAACTGGAGAAGATCTCAGGGTTGAAACCTGTCCCGTACCAAGAATATGTGGATAGGTATGTCAAGGCGTATTATTTGCCGCGAAAAGGCTTAGAAGACTTTGTTCTAGAAAGGATTGAGTATTCGAATAAGCATTTGATGGCTTTAGTGACTTCGGCTTGTGAAAATAAGAAAGATAGACAGGCTTTGTCAGCGATTATTGAGAGTAGGGATGCTGCAGTGTAATTTAGAATGAATACTCAAACTTTTTAGTCTTAGGAAAAATTCTAGTGAACCAAAACACTGTACCGTGAAACGGGGTATATAGGGTGTAAAAGTACCCTTAACGCAAACGAAAGGCACTTGTTCTCCCCACCACTGCGATATTTTTTTTTGTTCTAGACAGTACCTGGGAACCTCCTAGTTACGGAGATATTGGGGGTCAAAGTTCCAAAATTTTCACAGCTGTTTTTGTAAAAACTAGTTTTTCAGGTTATAACTTTACTTAAATTACCTCCATGACCCGTTTATTATTCAAAGCATCCACTGGCACAATGTTTTAAGAGTGCAACATTGAGTTTTACCGTAAGATGTGATTTTTGACCCCAAAAAAAAAGTTGTTTCCCAGCAAAAATTTTTGCGTAGGGGTACTTAGTTTGATGTACAGAATGCTTGGTTGACGGGTGTGTGATGGGTTGATTTACCCTGTATAGAAACAACACAGAGGGATTTTAACGTTGAATTAAAATAGTATATTGCCAAAAACGTCTCTAAATTATAAAGTAAAATCAAGGAAATAAATTAGACTACTTATTGGTATCCTATCAAATTGATTCAATGTTAAAATCCTTTCAAACTTTTGTCTCTATTCATCCCTGCGTTTTTATTCACCCCGTTTTACTATAATTCCAAAATTGTAAAATAATACACTTCATTAACCGACTTCAAAACAAGGAGGTTCTCAATTCGGTTGTATTTTTTTGTATGTTTTGTCATAACTCCGTAATTTATGAACCAATTTGATTTCTTTTTCATGTGAAAAGATTGGTCCTATAGAAATTTTCATCAAAATCGGTTCTAAAGTTCGGTTTTTAACCTTCTGGCCTATGTTGACATGCTGTCTTTAATAACTTCTAGTTGCAATGTAAAATTAATTCATGACAAGATTAGTGTGGTATAATAAAAAAAAGTAAAATAAAAAACTTTTTGCAAATATAAAACCGACTTCCAAAAAAAGTTTTCGGAAGTCGGTTCTTTTTTTGCAAAAGTTTTTGTTTTAGTTTATATTGGTGCTTGTGTAAAATAGCTAAACATATACTTTTAGTAAACATCGAGTTTAGGAAATATTTCGTGTTTGTAATATTTCGTTTCAGTGACTCATATCAGCTCAATGTATCCCATTATAAATCATACGAGGACTAAGATATACGGAGCGACTTTTAAAAGTGATTTACTCCTTATCTCTTGATTATAATTTTATGTAGTTATGAACATACAATTTTGGTACACATATTATATAATAGTGATGTTTCCCGACTAAAAAATGATTCTGTTTAATCCGTCAGTTAGATTATCGAAAAATATCGGATACGTGCATTTTGTTTTATCAAATTAATAAAAATTGACGAAGATAAAACGCGTCAAAGATCATGAGTTCGCTTGTGATGTCACTTTCCGGTAAACAATGTACTGCAATGTGTCCTCACACGAAGCACTGTATCGTCTTCAGTTTTTGTTTACGTGATAAAAGAAAAATATGAGTCCAATATTTTTTAGAAATCTATCTGACGGACTAATTAGTATTTTTTTATGAAATAGGTCTTTAATCAGAGTTACAAACATTAGTTATTACATTAGTGCTAGTTTATATTATATTAGTGCTAGTGACTAACTATACCAGGAGATTATAAACTCGAAGCGTACTCACTGTATCTCTTTGCATGGAGTGTTAGAAAGAGTGCTTTATTATATATCGTCGTCTCTGTCTCACGTATATGGCAGTCTCTTTCTAAAGCTCTGAATAAGGTCAGGTCAAACTACGGCAAATCCCGCGCGGGATACGGAACGTTCAACCAATCCCCGAAGGGTTAGGCTGAGGTGTACCTAATAGTACACCCTCATTCCGCCAGTTATGATTTAAGTCCCATGTAATAGAAGGCGGAGCTATTACCATTAACCGGGAATAAATTCGGACTTCGAGCTTGTATTTTTTTTTAAGTTCCCGGTGAATGGTATAGTAATAGCTCCGCTCTCTTTGAGATGGGATTTCAGCGTAAACTGAAGTGTGGGTGTACACCTCTCCCTTCAAAGATTACAGGCATAACCTTAAGGTGAACGCGACAAGGTAGCCCGCAAAATTCGAATTTTCTTGCGTTTTTTGCAATTTGCAGATCAGTGTCAGGTTGTTTGTTAAATAAAATAGGATTCGCGACCGTAACAAATGTGACTTTACTGATTAATAAAGATTAAAATCACCAATATTGTGACTATTTGATAAAAAGGCCTTCTGATCGGTAAATTGCAACAAACAAAAAAAAACTCATTTCGCGGGCTACCTTGTCGCATTCACCAACCATATCTTTTCTTCACAGTCGGGTTCCGTTTCCCGCGCGGGATTCGCCGCTGTTACATCATTCCTTAATTCTTGATTACTGTACCTGTATCCGTACTTAATATAAGCGTCGTACAAAATGTGATAATTTTAATTTATAGTATTGTATAATATTGTTTAATGCTTTTATAAACTAAATTTAAATCCTAGATCCACTTTCATGTTACTTGTGTGTAATTTATTTCATCGCCACTGCTCTCATAAACGGTGAAGGAAAACATCGTGAGGAAACCGGCATGTCCTAGAACCAACAATTCTAAGACATGTGACATCTACCAACCCGCACTGACTCGCGTGGTGGATTATAGCCCACCCTTCTCCTAGAGAGGAGGCTTGTGTCCTAGCTGTCGGAACATTATAGGCTGATATTCTTATGCTTGAACTGAATCATTCGTTTTTTTTTAATATTTTGGCTTGACCCTAGGACAGAATACACCTCGGTGACCGCTAGCACAATCACCACGAACTGTCAAATTTCTTCAAACGATTAAACCATAAAATATTGACGGTTAAGTTTAAAATCGAATGAGACAATCTCACAGTTTGTGGTAACTTGAAACGCTGGCGACTGCACGTTTCTTTCTTTCGTTCCTTGAGGTGCGTACACATAGATCATAATATAACATAACATGTTATAAAACGTTGTTATATAACATGTTTCGGTGATATGGAGCCTGAATGTCATGTTACAAATGTTATTTTACACAGATTATGTAACATGTTGTATAACTTTTGTTTTATAATAACACAAGTTATACAACATGTTGTATAATCTGTATGCAACATTTGTTTGCCTGCCGTGAGACAGGCGCCTTGTAGATATTATATCAATAGTTCCTAAGTTAAATTGTATTAATAGTAAAATTGTCTGATTATTTGTTTATTCAACACAGTGTAAGGGGGACCATGAAACATAATGTTACCATAAATTCAGTACATGATTTCAGACAGAGAGGTCTTAAGGAATTATTGTGAAAACGTAGCGACATCTTAGAATAGGGATGTTTTCCGACTAAAAAAAATATGATTCTATTTAATCCGTCTGTTAGATTATTGTATTTTGTTCCTGAGTATCTAGACGTTTCGAGAATACGACGATTTGCTAAATAGATGTTCTGCTATACAGACCATCTGATAGTTGGACGTTTTGCTACATGGGCATTTTGCTAAGTAGACTTACTGCTCATTAGACGTTTCGCGTTGTTGGACATTTAGCTACTTAGACCATATGATCGGGGATTATATGATCGGCGACGTATTTTTTGTTTTATCAAATTAATAAAAATTAACTTAAATAAAACGTCAAAGATTATGAGTGGGGGCTTTTGACGTCACTTTCTGGTAAAAAATGTACCAACCTGTGACGTCACACGACTTTTCGAAGCGCTGTATCGTCTTTATTATTTGTTTACGTGAAAGAAGAAAAAATATTTGTCCAATATTTTTTGAATATCTATCTGACGGACTAATTAGTTTTTTTGGCAACTACCCTATTCTGGACCAGAACATTAAAAAACAAGCTTTTAAATATAGGTGTGACGTGATTTTTCTCAAAGGAAAACCTCGTGAGGGAAATGTCCTAGAACCAAAAATTCTCTGCTGGGCCTTCGTGGTAATACAACCATTAAATAGATAAAGTCCATTTCACGAAAGAAGTCCCGCAGACGCAGCGCTGTATGTCGCGCGACATAATGTTGTTTCACAACTTTTGGCATCGTAAATAAACCTTATAACGCACTAATCCAATAATAAACTCACAAAATATCTACCACAACAAACGCACCTTGATAACATCGACAACCGACAACATGGCCGATCTGTTAAATTTAGTTCCACAATTGTCCGCGAGACTTCTTTCGTGAAATGGACTATAAACAACACACGATAGGAAGCAAGCGCAGCCATCTTAACCATAGAGTTGTGACGTTTCATTTAACACAGACTCAAAATTATAAAGTTTGTGTTACCATAAACACCATCAAACAGAGAGGTGGCCTGTGGCCCAGCAGTGGAAACCTTGCTATTGGGTCAGAATCATGTACTGAATCTTTGATAAAAGTTTGTATCACGATCTCCCATACACTGCGTATATTTATTGTTACTAAATGTATGCATAAATGTAAGTTTGAATGTATGTACAGGGGAAATGTAATATCTCAACAAAAAAAACCGTAATTTTAGGTAATAAAACTATTTTTGTTTAAAAACTTTATTCGTATAAATTAAAGAAACAACGTATTATAATAATTATATTGTTTTATTTATATATATTAACATGATTCCGTGCCTCGGAAAGCACGTTAAACTGTAGGTCCCGGCTGCCATATATAGATCTTTGGCAGTCGTAACAGGTAGTCAGTGACCTAAAAGTCTGAAAAGGGTATCGTATTACCCATTATTAACTGGGTTGTGGAGGTTAAATAGTCGCTCCATGTAAAATAAAAGTATTGAGCTGCATCAAGTTAGACTGGGAGCTGACCCCAACAGATTTAGGAAAAAGCTAGGCAGATGGCGATGGGATATTATTAGTGGAGCAACTTCATCATATTCATCTGCCTAGCCTATTCCCAGACAATCAGAATACCAGTATTTTAGCAGGAGTGGCTTCCTATCTGGTGGACTACCATGCATGACTTAAAGCAGAATTGTTTCAATCTTATTCCAGTGTGGAAGAGAGATGTCACGCATGGTAAACCTTAACCTCACTGAACCCCGTTACTAGGTAATATTCCTTGGTAAGAGTGGCTGTGAGACATTCGTTCATAATAGCAACTTCATTAATTTGTAAAATTGTAAAAAAATATTCACAGGTATCGCTATAAATACTTATTAATAATAATATTTTTTTAAATAACATAATTAGGCATTGCACTATACCTACAAAGTATGCAAGGTTAATTTTGAAGTGGAAGTGCCGGCTAGGGTATCCCGTACGTAAAATTCAAATTTTCTTAGGATTAAAATGTGATTCGCGATCGTAACAAAAATGGCATAACAGAGTAGGTACTTAATAATTTAGAAAATCATCAATACACCCTTTTTGGGGGGGGAGTGGGAGAATCATCAAATAACCCCTCCCGCCCTCTTGGGCAGAGCGACAGGGAGTGTCAGACTTCTACTGACTAAAAACCACCAATGTTCCTTCTTAGCCCTTTATGTCGAGGCCGCGGTGTCTCTTGAGAACAACCCGCAGCCCCGAGTGGATCAATACAATTTTCATATTTCATGATAAAGTAATGATAGTTTTAAATAATATTTGTTACGGCCGCGAATCATATTTTAATCAACATACAACCAGCAAATTGCAAAAAAAACGTAAAAAAAAATGAATTTGGCGGGCTACCAAACCGCAAAAACCACTCCTTCCGACGGCCACTACGGCGGCGTATTAATGCTCCAATTACAAAATAACCTAAATTGACTCCAGCGCCATCTAGCGGCAAAATGGCCACGAGTAGTGTGTATGTAAAAACCGACCATGTGTAGTAAATGTCCTTAATAAAATCGTTCTTTCACATCTAACTTTGGCAAATAACTAACTTCTTGAATAAATTCATTGTAGTCGCAGCAGAAACTAAAAGTGTCATCGTTCGAGCTCCATCTTAGCCAGGAGTATTCAGAATTGTTGTTTTCTCCACAAATGTTTTCGCAGAACATTAAATTGTTTGTCGTAGTTTGATTGTAGAATGAGGAATTGATTGAGACGAAGACAACTGCCTTTTTGTTGACTGGATCGTGGACAAGCTGAAAATAAAAATAAAAATTTTGATTTCTGAAAAACCGTTGGCGCAGTGGGTCAGCGATTGGCTGCTCTGCTGCGTGTAGCGGGTTTTATTCGCGCACGAAACGAATATTATAATGGCCTTTTTTTTCGACGGTGGGGAACCATCAAATAACCCCTCCAGCTCTGGGCGGAGCGGAAGGGAATATCAGACTTCTACTGACTAAAAACCATCCATGTTCCTTTTTAGCCCTTTGTGTCCGGGGCCGCGGTATCTCTTTCAAACAGTCCCATAGCCCCGGCAGGCGTCGACCCTAGCAGATCCCTTCCATATGCTCACATCCACAGAACAGATAGTTTTATCTGTTCTGTGCTTATATCTCCCTCGTGGAATAAGAACGAGCCGTCGACGCGGCCTTTTTTTTTGGAGGATGGGAATTCATCAAATGACCCCTCACGCTCTTGGCGGAGCGGAAGGGTTTGTCTTCTACTGACTTAAACCACTCATGTTCCTTTTTAGCCCTTTGTGCTCCAGAGCCGCGGTTCTCTTTCGAACAATCCGCAGCCCCAACAGGCGTCGGCCCTCGCAACTCTTGGAATGAGAACGCACCGTCGTCGACACGACCTTATGTCATAAGATAGGCGAACGGCAAGCTAGCCCATTAGGTACATTACTCACTGTCCACAGGCCCGTTTCTCCAGCGCTAATACATACCAAAAAAAAGTATCAAAACATAAATTCTCACCTTATAAAAATACATAGGCACAGGAACATCCAAGTTATTATTCGCGTCTACATGCAAGTACACCTCCTGCATACGACCTCTTTTGTCAGGCAGTGTCATAAGACCGTGGGCTCCCGTGAAAACTGTCACAGCAGTGTTCAGGGCGTGAACACGTCGTCGTAAACCCTGGGGGTGAATAAATTTGGAGGGTCAGACAAAGATAGTTACTTTATAAAGGGTTGTATGGGACAAGCCCGCCACACTATTCCCAAACCACTTTAGGTAACTCCTGTTAGCCAGAATCAACAGTGGCGACCACAAGAAAAGCGCCGAGACAATGAAGGCAATGAAGCTCGACGAAGTCCCAGAGAAACGATCTAACTGTCTTGGATCCCGTTACGTAATTAATCAGAAAAGAATAGCGGAGGAGTAACATATAAAGGGTGTAAAAAATTTATACTCTTAACGAATGTACGGTCTCATCAACCTTACATTTACTTTGCTAACAGAGCAACCTACTTTGATGGCGTGCGTCACAAATATTACGCTATATTTATAACTTTTCACGCTAGGCAGAGCCAGTCAGACAATTACTGTGGAACTAACACTTGTCAAGAGAAAGAATCGCTACCACTCCTATCTTGTTAACTTTAACTTTAATATAACTTTGGAACTATACTTGTGGTTCTTTCTGTGTACTCCGCAACTAAACCAACATCAACAAAAGTGATGGTGTACGGTGCCGACAACTATTGCCCCCTACAACGAAGCCAAAAGGAATTTGTTCTATTTCTATTACTCTTTTGTTCTACAATTTTAGACTATACCTGGGAACCTTCTAGTTACGGAGATATTAGAGGTCAAAGTTTCAACTTTTTAAAAGTTTTTTTTTAAATAAGAACTCTTTACGAAGCTGTCAACCAACGCAAATATTATAGCTGAAACGACTAGGTTTTTTGGAGTGAAACATTGTGCTAATGGATGCACAGAATATTAAAGGATATACATATAACGCTAAAAACTAATATTAAAGAAAAAACTTGTGAGAAAAGTTGGAATTTGAATACTAATATCTCCGTTCTACAAACAGATTTTTTCCAGGTATAAGGCAAAACAAAAAAAAAAACATCATAACGGAGAGATCAAGTCCCTTTCGACTTACACCCTTTACTAAAAAATATTCTATTCTATAATACTGTAATATCTTTCATCTCGACAGTTATAGGTAATCTCCGCTGAGATTGACCGCCATGTTCAGAGTACTAATAAGATATTTCTGTCCGTCGTTCTGGCTGTCGTTCGCGATCTGCGAATTGACAGTCGTTACAGGTAGTCAGTGACCCAAAAGTCTGACAACCAGTCTTACCAAGGGGTATCCTATTACCCAATACTAACTATTGTGGAGATCAGTGGGTAAACATGATGTCTTACAGCAGGATTGATTTATAATCTTATACCAGTGTGGGAAAGCGACAGAGCTATATAGGCTGTCTAGTGTCACCTCTTTTCCACACTGGAATAGATATCATCAAGTTACCATATTGTTAGGACATCTGATAGGCAGTAAAACACTGGTATTCAGCTGCATCTGGCTAGACTGGAAGCCCCCCAGGATAAGGCTAGGCTGATGAGGTAACTCACACTTTCTACTGCTTCCCAATCACCACGGTTTCCCTTGATCCATTGAGGTGCAGTGTTGACATAGTGGAACGTGGCTCGCATCAGGGCAGTTGTCGGGTAATCCGCATTGGCAGCAAAATGCCCGCGAGATAGGAACTGGAATAATTAAATTGGTATCAATATAAAACAAAGACCTCCGCCGCGTCTGTCTGTATATTCGCGATAAACTCAAAAAAAAACTGCACCCAAGCCGCGGTTATCAGCTAGTTTTAAATAGCAATACGCGCGTAAACCCCGTAGATTCTTTTTTTAATTGGGACAAGCCCGCCACACTATTCCCAAACCACTGTAACTCCTGTAAGCCAGAATCAACAGAAGCGACCACAAGAAAAGCGCCGAGACAATGAAGGTCGACGAAGTCCCAGAGAAACGATTTAACTGTCTTGGATCCTGCAACGAAATTGATCAGAAAAGAATAGCGGAGGAGTAGGAAATACATAATTTCCCTTGGGTTTACAGAGGTGAACTAAATAGTACACCCACATTTCGCCAGTTATGTTTAAGTCCCATGTAACAGGGGATGAACTTATTACCATCAACCGTTACTGAGAAATTCCTGATAGAAAAACCCAAGAGCACTATGCCCGACCTAGGATTCGAACCCAGGACTAGAATTACACATATTCAGCTGTCATTCGGCCTGTGCATTTACCTGTTTTTTACTCAAATACTTTTCAGCCATGTTCTGTCCCAAGATAGAGTCCAGCGCCATTTTTTGACCGCTTTGTTTGTAGACTTCACTCATTTGGACCTTCCCGAACAAGTTTCCTTCTGTAAAAGATAAATACAAGTGATATTTATAAGTTTGTATAGCAAGGTATCGACAGTTACTTTAGGGCTGACTTACTGCCGTACTCAGAGAGCTTTAATGATTACTTAGGCCATCACTAACTGCGGTACTCAGAGATATTTAATGATTACTTAAGCCGTTACTAAGTAAACGGTTTGACATACTTTTGTATGACAAAACTGTCAAAACCTTTACTAAGTGATGGCCTAAGTAATCATTAAAGCTCTCTGAGTGCGGCAGTTAGTAAAGGTTTTGACAATTTTGTGACAGCTTAAGTAATCATTAAATATCTCTGAGTACCGCAGTTAGAGTCACTGTTAATATTAATTATCATAGTTTAGTGCTATAATAATTATTATAAAAATAAACTTAATAAATCAAATATTATGTGCGCAATGATTGTTGACATAACGGTCCTGCATGGCGAAAACCTCGTGAAATCAGAGAATCGTATAAGCATTTGTAATCTAGATCTGGCTCACGAGGTTGTCGACATGTGGGATGTGAGTACAGCAGTCATTGTGCCGATAGTCGTTGTCGTCCAATGGCTTAATAGCCAAAAGCCTTGACCAACATCTGAGGAGGCTCCTACTTGGCAGCTGGATCAAGGGCTTGATTCAGAAAGCAGTACTTCTGGACACGGCGCGTATTGTCAGAGGTTCCTTTTTTAAATACCCTGATCATCGGCAGCCGAGACCCTGTTCCCGATTATTTAAATTAATGGATTGCTGATTACAGAGAAGTTAGTGATTCAGAATACGGAGCTGAATGCAGTTTGCAGAGGGCTGTCTCTTTTTAATTTTTTTTGGAGGCTGCAAATCATCAAATGACTCCTCCCTCTCTGTGCGGACGGAGCGGAAGGGAGTGTCAAACTTCTACTGACGAAAAACTACCCATATTATGTTCCCTCTTAGCCCTTTGTGTCCGGAGCCGCGGTAACTCTTTCGAAAAACCCGCAGCCCCGGCAGGCGTCGTCGTGCTGACATCTCTTTTAAGCGTGCGTGGAACACGAACGCACCGTCGACACGGCCTGTCATCGTCATAAGACGGACGGACGTGACGCTGAGCCAGAGAAGTTTGTCCATTTTTTTTTTTTGGCGGGTAGAAAATCATCAAATAACCCCTCCCGCTCTTGGACAGAGCGAAAGGTCTACTGACTAAAAACCACCCATGTTCCTTCTTAGCCCTTTATGTCGAGGCCGCGGTATCTCTTGCGGACAACCCATAGCCCCAACGGGAGAAGTTTGTCCCGTACACCCTATTATTAATTTATAACCTAAACTTTATAAAAGTAGAAATTACCCGTAAATTTTGGTCGATTTTTTCCAGTTTGTCGGAACACGCTCATCGGACTCAAGTTGTGTTTCACGAAGTATGTATGGAGAAGGTTCTTGTCGAAGCAGGCTTCATACAATGTATGGAAGGCGCTTTTCACTTGGAACCCGACACTGGAATTTATAGAGAATTATTATATTGAGGGTCGTCCTTTAATTATGTGGTTTGATCAGGGTTGACTATTCCAGCCCTGTCCACCTCACTTTTTTACATACATACATACATAAACTCACGCCCTTTTCCCATGGGGGTAGGCAGAAACCACAGAACGCCACTGGCTACGATCCTTACATACTCCTTTTGCTTCGTCCACATTCATACACGCACGCCGGTTACGAGTACTACGCACCTGTCCTTTCAGAAGAACGTCACCAATAAGATCAGTGTATGTCTTTCTAGGGCGTCCCCTCCCGGCATTACCACTCACATCTGCCTTGTAAATACCTTTTGTTAATCGCCTTTCATTCATCCTTTCCACATAACCGAACCACCTTAGCATACTCTTTTCAATTTTTGTCACTACATCTTCTTTTAAACCGCAACGTTCTCGGTTTTCACTTTTTTGTATGATGTAAATCGAAATACATAAAGGTGCTTTCAAACTTGAAAGGTGTTCGATTATTTTGATGGGAAGTGTAATTAGTGAGAAGTACCTATGTAATTAGTAAGATGTACCTATTTCATCAACACTGTTCTCAAAAACGGTCAAGGAAAACATTCGATGACATGTGACATATTACCAATCCGAACATGGTCGATTATTATAGCCCATTCCCTCTAATAGAGAGGAGAAGAGGCCTGTGTTCCAGCAGTGGAATCATTATAGGCTGATGATGATGAATAAGAAGTAAGATGCTTACTTATACATGTGGTTACGACCATGGCACGTTTCTGGTTTCTCCTGGGCAGTAAACCAAGGCTGGATGTTACAGCGAATGTCTTTGAAATTGACTATCTTACGATCCACCCTGAAGGTTTTATTATGAATGCAATGCGCCTCCTGAAATATAGACAGACAATGTTTTAATTAACTTAGCCTATATTGTCCTACTGCTGGACAAAAGCCTTCCACTCTTCCCTCTGTCTTGCGGCTTTCTCCGTCCAATTCGTCACAAACGCTTCTCGGTCGTCACGCCAGCGTTTACGAGGCTTTCTTCGGCGATGAAAAAAATACACATGCAATATAAGGAATAATAATTAGCATCATCATCATTCTCTTGCCATTTGGAGTGAACGCAGCATGTCTTCTTCTTCCATACTTCTCTATAACTCGTCATCTCAGCAGAAACGTCATTTCTTGCCATATCATCCTTTTACATCCATCGTTTCTTTTCTTTAATTGGCATTTGATATGCTTATTATCCAAACCTAAGTGCCAGGGCACACGATGCGTTGCGGCGCCGCACCGCAAAGATTTCGACGAATCGTCGGGCACTACGACCAGTGAAATTGAAAACGATTCGTCGAAATCTTGGCGGTGCGGCGCCGCAACGCATCGTGTGCCCCGCCACTAAGGCCCCAAGCACACGGCGTATTTTTAACGCGCCGACGAAGCACAAATATGATAGTTACATGAAGTTCTTATTACATAAAATATTTAGTAACACACATTTGGCCAATATATCGCCCCGTGTGCTTAGGTTACAAGGTTGCGTTCAAACCTCGTTTGAAGCGCGTATTCAGTGCGTCGTCGGCGCCGTAGAAAATACGCCATGTGCTAGGGCATAACAAAACAGAACTGTGTATACAAAACTCGGTTTACCAGGATATCATAGCTGGTAGTAGAATTCTCGAGGACAATCTTCCGACCAGTTCCAGGACACGAGACGAGCACTGTCTCTGACCTCCCAAACGATATGTTGCCCTGTTTAGTATTGGCTTCTAAGAAAGCACCATTTCTGATGAAGACTGGTCCTGGAATTCCGAAGTCGCTGCTCAGAGATAGCACGCAGTCTGCAATAAGGGATGGTTTTTAAATTATCATCATCATGTTCCAACTGCTGGGACACAGCGCTATAACTATGGTCCGATACATAAAGTTAAGAACGGCTTAACTTGCTTTCCGAGGACAGAGGAAACTTGGTATGTTATGGATGCATGGTCATCCATTCACGGCCCACCAGCCAACGGAGCCTATTGCCATCAACCGGGCACAAATCCAGATTCCATGGCTGCTACTGAGAAATTCTTGATGGAAAAACCCAATACCACTTTGGCCTACCTGGGAATCGAAACCAGAACCTCATGCACAGCAGTCGCGCTTGCCACCACTAAACCAACGAAGTAATTACTCCTTTATTGTTAGTCAAACTTAAGTTATCGTATGGAATCGCTAACGATGCTCAATGCGCTCGTGGAGGCCAACCCTGAACTGGACTTTTTTGCTGATGAATGGAAGACGATAAATGTTAGAATGTTTACAGTGGTTCTGTGAGAAGACCGAGTAAAAGGATTACTTAATTTAGTGTTAATGGCAAATCAGTCAATCATTTTATTTCAGGCTACAATGGGCCAGAGATATTATAATATATACCCACCTTATAAACTAAGTAGTGGAGTGCCGTAAGGTATAAATATTGTAAAATCTCGGAATCCAGGGCCGGTCAATGAATCTTCATAAAAACTTTTAAGAAGTTAAAAAAAAATTGCGCGCTCTTCTTTTTTTATTAATTCAACAATTTACTGAAAAATGAGAGGGACAAAAATGGAAAAAAATGTTTAAAGCTAATAAATAATATTTTCAAAACACTTGCTCATAAAGTGGCTCTAATTTCACCGCAATTAGGCACATAATGACACCTGTAATCAAACTGTGAATTTTTCATTATCATTATTCACAAGTGAGTTATAGGTTTTTTTTTTTATTTTATTGGTTGAGTTGCTTTGTTCTTAAAAAAGTTTCGATACTAAAAAGATTGTGTTCAATACTACAAATAAATGAATGTACCTATTGCTTACTCTTTACATGCAACTTCGAATTTAAATAGATAATTTCAACTTGTATGTACGTTTTTAATAAATAAAACTTTTGTTTTCTCTGTAATAAAAAAAAACTTTGAATTCCCCATTTTGTACGTGGCTGCAACGCTAGCCGCGAAAATTAAAAAAAAACTTAATCTTTTAGTCTATACCCGATCACCATTGTTAGATGCGCGCGCAAGAAAACTTATTAATTGAAATAGATAATTTCAACTTGTATATACGTTTTTAATAAATAAAACTTTTGTTTTCTCTGTAATAAAAAAAACGTTTAATTCCTCATTTTGTACGTGGCTAAAACGCTATCCGCAAAAAGCATAAAAAGAAACCTCATTCTTTTAGTCTATGGCCGATCGCCATTGTTAGATGCGCGCCCAGAAAAACTGATTAATTTTTCCCGCCATGGCGAAATTTTTTTCACAACTCGTTTTAACTGTTGAAAATGATTTTTTTGTGTTATTTTCTTCACAAGTATGTTGAAAAACGTCGTATGATACACGTGTGTATTGATGATTACCGTCCTCGGCTCTCTTAAGACCCTCACCTGACGGCTCGGGTCTCAATGCCGCTTCAGCGGTAATCACCAACGTTACACACTTATACCATAATGTACTATTATGACCGGCCCTGGATTCTGAGGTATAAATCTTACGGCACTCCACTAAACATATAAAAGTAAAGTAAATACAATTGTTTGTTAATTAAAAGACTTAATACTATGTTAGTAGCACTTCACTTGTTAACACATCACTTGTGCTGGCTGTCCAGTGGAATTTGTCCGCGGAAGCGACGGAACACCACGTCCTGAGGCAAAAAATCTTCCTTCATCGCCTGGGGCAGATAACAATTCGGTACTCGCACTACATTGCGGCGCGACTCCAGTAAATGCACCCTCGGTGTGTACCATATCTTAAGTCGCACGTACTCCACGATGTCTTCCGCTTCAGTGGTGTAATGCAAGCGGGAAATATACACCGGTGTATTCGGTTTCACGCAGGCTCACTTTAGGGTTCAAAGCTAAGAGCCTTGCCGCAGAGGTTCGCTATTCGCGAACGGCGGTTCCTTCGCTGTACCGTCACGAAACTTCCATCATTATCAACCTTAGACGGTGCCTTTTCAGGCACAGGCATAATCCTAAATGTAATAAATCCTATCCTTCCTACTTATCACACTTCACACTAATATTATAAAGGCGAAAGTTTGTGAGTGTGTATGTTTGTTACTCTTTCACGCAAGAACTACTGAACGGATTTGGAGAAAATTTGGTACACAGATAGTTTATAACCTGGATTAACACATAGAATAGTTTTTATCCCGATTTTATCTTCCCGTGGGATAATTTTCGAGTTGTAGCGGGCGAAGCCGCTGGCAACAGCTAGTAAATAAATAAATGAATTATCATTACCCTACTCTATTTAAACTTGTGACACAAGTCCCTAATTATAAAATTACTTACTTACTATGTTCACCCCGTTTTGATAAACTGCGTCATTAGCATAATTGTGTTTTTTATTTTACAACCGGTGAGGTCAGTATTATTATTATTATCGGTATTTACTTAAGATAGTCATTATCAGTGTTAAAATTACACCTATGTTATGGTAGATCTTTGAAATTTTTCGTCGATTGAAATATGAATTATCATTAATTAAAATTAAGCGGTCAGATAGGCAGTCGCTCTATGTTTAATACCGGTATTAAACTACATCCGGTTAGACTGGAAACCGACTCCTAAAAATACTTGGGAAAATCATTAAAATCCACATCATAAGTACAACCTTCTATTAGCTCATTTAATTCCATCATCATCATCATCTGCCCAGCCTTTTCCCAACTATGTTAAGGTCGGCTTCCAGTGTAACCGGATGCAGCTGAATACCAGTTTTTTACATGGAGCGACTGCCTATCTGACCTCCACAACCCAGTTAACACTAGGTAATACGATACGCTTTGGTAAGACTGGATGTCAGACTTTCAGGTCACTGACTACTAGCTCATTTAATTCCAGCAGCGCGCAGCGGTGACCCGCAGTGTTAGTTTAGTTTTTATAGTTTAGGAGATACCTACTCGTATACATGTCAATTTTTATTTGTATTGAGATTTTTCCAAAATGCATTGATATAAAAACTAAAGATACGGTGGTCCGAACATTTGCTCGACGGGTTCGCCATATAGATAATCGGTGTAGTTTGCTCGTTAACGTAACCTTGTATAAGCGGCGTGGTATTTTCGAGGTATAAAGAACATAAATAAAGCTTTTAATAAAAATTTACGACCGCACCCGAAGAGAGCCGATCGTGGACTAGTTCACTTCGGCTTAGAAAAGACCGTTTTAGGACCAAGTTCGAAGCATCATTGTAACATGCGGTCCGCCCAGTCCTTACGCAGTAATATATAAGTCAATGCCAAAATGTTAATTTTTTTTTCATTTTTCAGGTCGAATTTGATCGTAAAGTTTTTTGTAACCTATTTATTCGTATTTCGTACTGTATTTTCAGGCAAACGGCTTTAGGGTTTGATGCCATGACGACTTCAGCCTTCTGGTTTTCCGTTTTTTTATTTGGAATGAGCTTGCTCTTGACCTCAATCTTGCCCTAAGGGCAGAGATGAAGTCGACGATGGAACAAGCTTACCCAGAAGAAGCCTATTTACTAGATTGGGGCTATATGAACTCGGGAAACCCGACGCAGGCAGGGAGTTCCACTCCTTGTCTGTGCGCATAATAAAGAACTAAGCAAAGCGCTTCGTTCGAATGTGTGGAACATCGACTAGGTATGGGTGATAACTTGCAGTACGCCTAGTCTCCCGATGTAAGAAGGGAGATGATGGAATCAGTCCGTGGAGCTCCTGCGCACACTCTCCGAAGTACAGTCTGTAGAAGACCGACAGACATGCGGACACGACTCGGTTACCCAACGGGACTCTCCAGCCCAGCCTTTTTTAAGTTGATCTAGTTATGGCTACCGTTATCATTGAAACAATAGTGTAGGTCAAGTAGTATTAGTACAGTCGCTCTATCAAATAATGTATCCACTTCTTTTTCTTTATCGTGAGGTAAGTGGCTCACCTGGAGGTCTAAAAACTTTTAAACGGAAAAAAAAAACTTTTTTGGTTTATTATTCACTTTTTTGTTTTATTGTTTGTTAAAGTCGGTTTTTTTTTCAGCTTTTATTATTCACCTTTTAGTGGTTCACATGTATTACCCCTTCACAGCGTACCGGCGTGATGTTATGTTATGAACTGGTGTGAACAATAGACAGACATGGGATTTCAGCAATCCAAGTCCATTTGCTATAATTTATTGAGGAGTTCCCTTGCCAATCTCCGAAGTTCTTCATCGGATCTTCATCAAATTGAAATGGGATCACTCCGAGAAAGTACTCTTCCAAAAACTACTCAAATCACTTCAAGTGTGCCTATAAAATGTGAAGAGTTCTCTCTGTTTCTCCAGGATTCCATCATCAAATCCTGATTTGATGATGAATATTGTGTCGGAGTTTTATGCCACCTATGGGCCATTTTTTTTTTTTGGCGGGTGGAAAATCATCAAATAACCCCTCCCGCTCTTGGGCAGAGCGAAAGGGAGTGTCAGACTTCTACTGACTAAAAACCACCCATGTTTCTTCTTAGCCCTTCATGTCGAGGCCGCGAACAACCCGCAGCCCCGACGGGACCTATGGGCCTTTGACTTGGCTTAACATGTCCGTCTGTCTGTCCGTCTGTCCGCACTATTGCTCAAAGACCCTGTACGAGAAAGCTGTAATTTGGAATGAATAAACAAATGAGTTACGCCGCCACGCCGACAAAGTGGTAAAATTAAATTTATATTTTTTATGGTATCTTCAGTTAGATGCGGCACGAGATTTTTTATTTATTTGAATTGTAATATAATTCATGGCGAAACTATAAGGGTTCCTTGTTGACTACGGAACCATAATGAGGTGAGTTTATTACACCAATCCATCGCAGTGTTCATAAGTGTACGAACTGCGCGCGGTTAAATACATAGTGTAATTATATGACGTCTATGCGGTTTACATGCGCACAGTTTGCACACATAATGAGATTTTTTTGTAGGAATGTCAACAATCTATCTCGTTTTTAATGATAAAGCGCCTGTCCCACCGTTTGACATGGAAGCGATGATAGTAATCTACTATACAAGTAAGCTCGTGGGCAATTCGGTTTGAGCCCCCCCAAACGCTTCACGTAATGAATAGAATAGAATAGAACATATAACGTCACGCCCCGGAGGATTAGGCAGAGGTGTACCTAATAGTACACCCATTTCGCCAGTTATGTTTAAGGGTGTTGCGTTGCTAAAATCCCAAAAACGACGTATGTTTAAAGAAATTTGTTGAGGAATCCTTCCGTACGATTTCCATATAAAAAATATAATATGTTATACTTAAAGTCATCATAAATAATTCGTATTGTTTAAAATTTTAATAAACCTTCACATTATTTAATAAAAAATCGTAGTATGTCTTAACCTAAATCGAATTTTGTCTCTGTAACGGCTGAATAGTTCGGTATGAATTTTATACCCAAAAATACGTAGTGATGTATTTATCAATCCGTATTGTTTATTTTCTCTGATTTGTAAGAAAATTTTAAAATAATAAATTATATCCCGACATTTTGAGGCAAATGCGGCGCGAGACCCGTCGCGCATACTTGGAACGCGCTGCGCCAGTGTCTCGATGACTGTTGTCACGGGTGGACTGCACGCATGTCATTACTTCACAAATAAAATTCAAAAGTTCACGTTTTTAATGTTTTCTGAATTAAAACATATTGTAAATTGTATAGTTATCAATATTTCGTAAAATAAGAACAGAAAATAAGTTTGTAAATATATTTAAAGTAGTTTGTAATTTCGTTTTGTTGTTTGCACCTATCATAGACTAAGCTGACTATGTCTAATAAACGTTAAGTGACGCGTGGCCGAGCTCTCCAAAACTATTGGTAAATTCCCTACGTTTCTTAGTGGATATTTTGGTATATAGATATATCTATGATATTATTTTAATTTTGGACTGCCTCGTTGGTCTAGTGGTCGTAAGCACGATGCTGAGCATGAGGTCCTGGGTTCGATTTCCGGGTCGGGCAAAGTGTTATTGGGTTTTTCCATCAGGAAATTATAAGTAACAGCCACGGAGTCTGGATTTGTGCCCGGTTGATGGCAATAGGCTCGCCCATATTATATGGGACTTAAACATAACTGGCGAAATGTGGGTGTACCATTAGGTACACCTCTGCCTAACCCTTCGGGGATTACAGGCGTGATGTTATGTTATCTAACTATTTTGTCTTGAGATTTTCGTTTGATGGAAGATGGAGATCTAGATGACTGATGATACGTACCTAATGATGGTCTCTCATACTACATGATACATTTTGAAGGTCTGATGAAGACCAGGTAACTGCTTATCGGTTCTCAGTCACGGAAATAGTCAGAATGCTCCAACTTTCAGCTTTTATCTCATTGAGCACGGATGCTACTACATGATACATTTTGAAGGTCTGATGATGATCAGCTAAGTGCTTATCGGTTCTCAGTGACGGATGTAGTTAGAATGACCTAGCTTTCAGATTTTATCTTATTGAGCACGGATGCTACTACATGATACATTTTGAAGGTCTGATGATGATCACCTAAGTGCTTATCGGTTTTCAGTGACGGATGTAGTTAGAATGACCTAGCTTTCAGATTTTATCTTATTGAGCACGGATGCTACTACATGACATATTTTGAAGGTCTGATGATGACCAGCTAAGTGCTTATCGGTTAACAGTGACGGATATAGCTAGAATGACCACCACCAGGTAAATGGCACCATCAGTATCCAAGGCCTCTTCGAGCTCTTTCATATGAGTCCACACACGACGGTTCTACGTGGTGCCATCAATGAGATCCTATACTTACCTTCGGAGTCTACCATCAGGTAGCTGGTATCATCAATCTCCATGGCCCCCTCGAGCTCTTTCAAATGAGTCCAAACACGATGGTTCTACTCAGTGCCGTCAATGATATCCTATACCCACCTTCGGAGTCCACCATTAGGTACGAGACATCATCAGTCATCCAGATCTTCATCTTCCATCAAACGAAATTCTCAAGACAAAATAATTAAAACGATAAAACAATTAACACCATTAAAACAATAACATACATTACATAACATCACGCCTGTAATCCCCAAAGGGTTAGGCAGAGGTGTACCTAATAGTAGGCGTGATGTTACGTTATGTATGTTATTATTTTAATGATTTTAATTGTTTTATCGCTTTTAGCGATAAAACAATTGTAGCAAAAAACAATTGTAGTCGTTCTTGTAGCACGGATGCTACTACATTTTGAAGGTCTGATGATAACCAGCTAAGTGCTTATCGGTTCTCAGTGACGAACGTAGTTAGCATGACCTAGCTTTAAAATTTTATCGATCTGAGCACGGATGCTACTACATAATACATTCTGAAGGTCTGATGATGACCAGCTAAGTGCTAATTGGTTCTCAGTGACGGATATAGCTAGAATGACCTAGCTTTCAAATTTTATCGATCTGAGCACGGATGCTACTACATGATACATTTTGAAGGTCTGATGATGATCAGCTAAGTGCTTATCGGTTTTCAGTGACGGATACAGTTATGATGCTACAGCTTTCTGCTTTTATCTTATTGAGCACGGATGCTACTACATGATACATTTTGAAGGTCTGGTGATGACCAGCTAAGTGCTAATTGGTTCTCAGTGATGGATATAACTAGAATGACCTAGCTTTCAGATTTTATCTTATTGAGCACGGATGCTACTACATGATATATTTTGAAGGTCTGATGATGACCAGCTAAGTGCTTATCGGTTAACAGTGACGGATATAGCTAGAATGACCACCACCAGGTAAATGGCACCATCAGTCTTCAAGGCCTCTTCGAGCTCTTTCATATGAGTCCACACACGACGGTTCTACGTGGTGCCATCAATGAGATCCTATACTTACCTTCGGAGTCTACCATCAGGTAGCTGGTATCATCAGTCTCCAAGGCCCCCTCGAGCTCTTTCAAATGAGTCCAAACACGATGGTTCTACTCAGTGCCGTCAATGATATCCTATACCCACCTTCGGAGTCCACCATTAGGTACGAGACATCATCAGTCATCCAGATCTTCATCTTCCATCAAACGAAATTCTCAAGACAAAATAATTAAAAGCGATAAAACAATTAACACCATTAAAATAATAACATATATTACATAACATCACGCCTGTAATCCCCGAAGGGTTAGGCAGAGGTGTACCTAATAGTAGGCGTGATGTTATGTTATGTATCTTATTATTTTAATGGTGTTGAGACCTCGAGGACGCCTTGGAGACTGATAATGTCATTTACCTGATGGTGGACTCCAAAGGTAAGTAAAGGATCTCATTGACGGCACTGCGTAGAATCGTCGTGTTTGGACTCATTTGAAAGAGCTCGAGGAGGCCTTAGAGACTGATGATGCCATTAATTTGACGGTGGACTTCGAAGGTGGGTACAGGATCTCATTGACAGCGCTGCGTAGAACCATCGTGTTTGGACTCATTTGAAAGAGCTCGAAGAGGCCTTGGAGACTGATGGTGCCATTTACCTGACGGTGGTCATTCTAGCTATATCCGTCACTGTGAACCGATAAGCACTTAGCTGGTCATCATCAGACCTTCAAAATGTATCATGTAGTACCATCCGTGCTCAGATCGATAAAATTTGAAAGCTAGGTCATTCTAGTTATATCCATCACTGAGAACCAATTAGCACTTAGCTGGTCATCATCAGACCTTCAAAATGTATCATGTAGTAGCATCCGTGCTCAATAAGATAAAAGCAGAAAGCTGTAGCATCATAACTGTATCCGTCACTGAGAACCGATAAGCACTTAGCTGATCATCATCAGACCTTCAAAATGTATCATGTAGTAGCATCCGTGCTCAGATCAATAAAATTTGAAAGCTAGGTCATTCTAGCTATATCCGTCACTGAGAACCAATTAGCACTTAGCTGGTCATCATCAGACCTTCAGAATGTATTATGTAGTAGCATCCGTGCTCAGATCGATAAAATTTTAAAGCTAGGTCATGCTAACTACGTTCGTCACTGAGAACCGATAAGCACTTAGCTGGTTATCATCAGACCTTCAAAATGTAGTAGCATCCGTGCTACAAGAACGACTACAATTGTTTTTTGCTACAATTGTTTTATCGCTAAAAGCGATAAAACAATTAAAATCATTAAAATAATAACATACATAACATAACATCACGCCTACTATTAGGTACACCTCTGCCTTACCCTTTGGGGATTACAGGCGCGATGTTATGTAATGTATGTTATTGTTTAAATGGTGTTAATTGTTTTATCGTTTTAATTATTTTGTCTTGAGAATTTCGTTTGATGGAAGATGGAGATCTGGATTACTGATGATGTCTCGTACCTAATGGTGGACTCCGAAGGTAGGTATAGGATCTCATTGACGGCACTGAGTAGAACCATCGTGTTTGGACTCATTTGAAAGAGCTCGAGGAGGCCTTGGAGACTGATGATACTAGCTACCTGATGGTAGACTCCGAAGGTGAGTATAGGATCTCATTGATGGCACTACGTAGAACCGTCGTGAGTGGACTCATTTGAAAGAGCTCGAAGAGGCCTCGGAGACTGATGGTGCCATTTACCTGATGGTGGTCATTCTAGCTATATCCGTCACTGTGAACCGATAAGCACTTAGCTGGTCATCATCAGACCTTCAAAATGTATCATGTAGTAGCATCCGTGCTCAATAAGATAAAATCTGAAAGCTAGGTCATTCTAGCTATATCCGTCACTGAGAACCAATTAACACTTAGCTGGTCATCATCAGACCTTCAAAATGTATCATGTAGTAGCATCCGTGCTCAGACAGATAAAATTTGAAAGCTAGGTTATTCTAACTACATCCGTCACTGAGAACCGATAAGCACTTAGCTGGTCATCATCAGACCTTCAAAATGTATCATGTAGTAGCATCCGTGCTCAATAAGATAAAAGCTGATAGCTGGAGCATTCTAACTATATCTGTCACTGAGAACCGATAATCACTTAGCTGGTCATCATCAGACCTTCATAATGTATCATGTAGTAGAATACGTGCTCAGATAGATAAAATTTGAAAGCTAGGTCATTCTAACTACATCCGTCACTAAAACCGATAAGCACTTAGCTGGTCATCATCAGACCTTCAAAATGTATTAAGTAGTAGCATCCGTGCTCAGACAAATAAAATTTGAAAGCTAGGTCATTCTAACTACATCAGTCACTGAGAACCGATAAGCACTTAGGTGGTCATCGTCAGACCTTCAAAATGTATCATGTAGTAGCATTCGTGCTCAGTTAGCTGAAAGCTCCAGCTTTCAGCTAACTGAGCACGAATTCGCATTCTGACTATTTCCGTGACTGAGAAGCGATAAGCAGTTACCTGGTCTTTATCAGACCTTAAGAATGTATCGTAGGAGTACCTGTGCTCAGTGAAATAACTAATTAAAGCTAGGTTATTACTTCATTAGTCAAAGTGTATAATTTATTATTAAATATTTTATTCATACATTGTACTCCAAGAGGAAAAAATATGTTAGGCAAATACGATTACCACTCTGCGACACGTTTCTGTTCTTTGGTACGTTTTTCTGTAGTACAGTTGTTTGCCGGTAGGGGCCGAAAAGTAAACAAAAGCCAGTACAGAGGTCAAATCGTCAAAGTCATCCACTGCTGTGTTCCCCTTAAGTCCCATGTAATAGGGGGCGAGCCTATTGCCATCAACCGGGCACAAATCCAGACTCCGTAGCTGTTACTGATAAATTCCTGATGGAAAAAGCCAATAACACTTTGCCCGACCCGGGAATCGAACCCAATCTGGAATAGAATTCAATTATTTTCAGGTAACAAAGACCCATAGATGAATAAGTTTTTTTTTTTTTAGAGTGTGGGAAATGATCAAATGACTCCTACCGCTCTGGGCAGAATTCACACTTCTACTGACTAAAAACCACCAATGTTCCTTCTTAGCCCTTTGTGACGAGGCCGCGGTATCTCTTTCGAATGACCCGCAGCCTCGACGGGATAGATACATACCTTAACCTAAATAAACATATTAATAATGAATAGACGATCTCGAATCTGCCTGAGCTGCAGGTTTCATCACAGTCTACAGGAGCAGTAGTTTCTTAAAAAAACCTATTTATCAAATTCTTCGCAGTCTCTGTTTCCTCATGGGGGTTTGATCGCTGACTGCTCACACCGTGCTGATGAGAACTCTTTCAAGCAAAACCGCTCGTTTTCGCTGACGGTGAGACCGGTCTTAAATTCCACAAATTAGCGATTCATCATGTTCCATTTTCAGGCCCGGAGTAGGGAATTTCCCGATTGAGAGCAATACAGACTTGTATTGCCATTAATCGGGAAATTCCCTAACCGCGAACATCATGCAGTCATCATCTGCCTAGCCTTTTCCCAACAGACGGACAAGAAAGTGATCTTATAATTATAAGGGTTCCTTTTTTTTACCTTTTGAGGTACGGAACCCTAATGATAGCTCCACAAAGTGTCCACGACCCTTTGCAAAGATTGTGTTTTTGGCGTAACATATTGTAGGTATTTATTTTGTGGTACAGAACAATACGGACCCTTCGTGTGTGTGTCCGACTCGCACTTGGCTGGTTTTTTTACCAAAGGGAATTGAAAATATCATTATCAATTTCACTAAATCTCACGAGGCAATGTATTATTAGGTTTTCCATTAGAAAATTCTTAGTGGCAGCTACGGAGTCTGAAAATGTGCCCGGTCGATGGCAATAGGCTCGCTCTCTATTACATGGGACTTCATAAAAACTAGCGAAACGTGGGTGTAGGTACTATTAGGTACACCTCTGTCTAAACTTTCGGGGATTACAGACGTGATTTTATATTATACTTCACGATTCATTGTGCCGGATATCAACTGATGTATATTTGGTAAAGTTACCGACCGTACCGAATCATTTATTTAATATTTTTCCTTATTTTTATTTCGTATGTCAATTAAGCTACAATAATGTTGAACTAATTAATTAATTCTGATTATTTAAAACATTTGTAAAGCTCTCATAATTATGTATATTAGCAAATTGACATATTTTTACGCAATTTTGTCTTCTTTGAAATAAATATATTTTCGAAGGCTATATTAAGGTTTCAAATGAGTATAATTTAGTCAATTCATCATCATCTGCCTTGTCTTTGTAGTCAGTAGCTTATAGTCAGTAGATATCTTCAGCATAGAGATCTACGCTTTGGAATGAGCAACTACAGTACTTTCACAACGTATTATGCCTTGGGACTGTGACTGTGGCTTCGTTTGATTTGTTTTTCTGACATTCAAAAGTGCCTGTAATGGTCTAATTGAAAAAAATTAGACATTACTATTACTCGAAGGACCAAAAAAAATAAAATTGAATTTTGGTCTATGTAAAGCTCGAAGACAAAGGCGGATTTTTTTTAAATAGCTTAATTTTCCGCGGGCTCGATTCTAGTGATTTAAAAATATTCACTTTCACTCCTAAAAACTCAGGTAAAAATGTCAGGAGCAATCAACAAAATAAGCTACATCATTCAAAAACCACAAACAATACATTCGAAAATTCGCGCCAATTCGTACGAAAAACAAAACACTTTTCCAATGTAAATCTAAGAAGGTTTAAAGTCAAAGACCGATAAAAAAAAAGTAGAAACACAAAGTAAATATCGATGTTAAATAAAATTAGACTTTATCACTCACCGCTATCGACGGAACATGTAAGATTGATGACTAAAACTGAGATTAAAGAGAATTTTAGTGATACGTCCGTCATGGTGAAACTGTTAATGGGCAACTGAATAAAATCGGTGACCGGTGTTGTGAATTGTGATGTTATTTCGTAACGGTGCCTACTTAAATGCCGCTACGATTTGTTTGAAAATCATTCTCGACTCACTTTGTGAAGTAACGGGCGATTTTGTGGTGAGTTCTGTTCGAGTAACAGCGGTAGTGACACTTGTGTTAATGACTTATGAACGAAATTAGGGTTTCATTAAACAGTAAGTATTAAAGTGGATATATTATAATCATTATCACCTGCCTTTTACCCAACTTTGTTGTACTACAACTAGTCAAACCGAATGCAGCTGAATTATTACTGCAACTGAATTCTTAATATGAAGCAACTGCCTAGTGTCTATATGACTAATACTGAGTAATGTGGTACCCCTAAGTAAAGGTGCAATTTCATTGGTCGTTCACTCGTTCGGTATACAGCATACGGGGAGTAAATTAAATATCATACATAATTAATAATATGTAATTATAAACGGTTCCCCGAATGCGGGCCCTTTGGTTCGAATTCCCGCACCCCGCATACGGGCCCTATCGACTAATGAAATTGCGCCATAAGACTGCTTGTCAGGGGCGTAGCTACTGCCGTATCTGCCGTATCAATTATACGGGGCTCCCGGGCTACGGGGCCGGTGCGTAAGTAAAAATTAATAAAATCTTCTGATTTTTTTTTAATTTCAGAAATGACAAATGTCAAAAAAGCAAGTTCTTTTATTTCTGCGTAAAGCGTGCATTCTAAAGTCATCATCTTGCAAGCTTTAAATGATTTAATAAATCAGTTTGCCGAAAAAAAGGCAAAGAGAGTGTAGGTATATTTAAATTGAATTGTATGTAAAAATGTTGGAAAAAGTCACAGACGATTTATTACGATTTATTATGATCTTTTAACTTTATGCAAACATATTTTTTTCTCTAGTGAGAAATCTTTACCCTTCATAAGGGCCCCAAAACATTTTTTATACGGGAGTCCGCCAAGGCACGCTACGCTACTGCTGCTTGTCAGACTTTCAGGCCTCTGACAACCTGAAATAACTGTCACAGATCTTCAAAAGCAGTTATTACCGCTAACTGTTGAACATGCTTTCCGAGGCACGGAGGGAACTCGGTATGAAATGGTCACCCATCCACAGAACGTCCTAGGCAAGCGCGGCTTAACCTGAAGATTGATTCATTCTGTTTATGTTTATGTAAGTAAGTGATTGATGCGAAAACACGTATTTTTTTCGTATCGCGTTTGTTCATTAAATACACTAAGCATATCAGGAAAATTAACTTACACTGGGAAAACAGTGTATTTTTCCAAAAATTATACGATTTGTCGCTGAATGTATTTATCATCATCATCATCAGCATATAATGTTCCTCTGCAGGGACTCAGGTCTCCTCTTTAGGAGAGGGATGGGCTATAAATAATTCACCATGCGGGTGGTCGATGTCACACACATGTCTTCGATTTTTTTGTTTTAACACATGCCAGTTTCCTCACGATGTTTTCCTTCACCGTTTTGAGAGCAGTGGTGAAACGAAATACGGGTGTACTAAACGTAAAATCTCTGCCTAACCCTTTGGAGATTACAAGCATGATGTTTTGTTTCTTATTTTACTCATCTGTTGTATAATATTTGTTATGCGTTGTGTATAATATTTATGTCCATGTGTCGCTCACCAGGCTGTACCTCATAAACCATGATAGTTAGACAATTGAAATTTTCACAGATGATGTAGTTCTGTTTCAATAAATACTAAAAAACAGAATAAAAAAATATTGAAGTGGGGCTCCAGACATGGTTTTTTGCCGTTTTTATAGATAAGTTTAGTATAAATGGTACGGAAACCTTGTGCGCGGGTCCGACTCGCACTTGGCCGTTTTTTTTGTTTTGACGTTTTATGATGCACGTCATGTATTCTGTGCCAATTTATTTTCTTTCTCTCCTATTCTAATATCCTTGATCCACTGCGACCTTCCGAACTTGTATAACTAATTAACTATCGAAAGGCAATGCTATAATTATGTCATAATTATTTTTGCAGTAGACAAGGAAAAACGCAATATTTACGAACATCTACATTTTGCATCCTAATTACTAGGTACACACTCACTAGCTTTTGCTCGCGGTTTCGCTCCTGTTATGGTCACGGGAACGTTTTAAATATAGGCTATCTAAGTCACTAATTCCAGGGACTTAAAGAATCAAACCTCAACAGAAACCAGAACGAGGTCCTATGCAGGACCATCCGTGAAACAACATAAAATCATTTTGGTAGAGTGCCCACTCTAATAATAAAGAGGCAAAATTAACATCTGGAACCGTAACTCTCATTAACAATAGAAGATTGGGACAAGCCCGCCACACTATTCCCAAACCACTGTAACTCCGGTTAGCCAGAATCAACAGTGGCGACCACAAGAAAAGCGCCGAGACAATTGATGTGAACTCCTTGCCATTCAATAAAGAAGATAGATAGATAGATAGATGGTAGATAGTTATAGATTGTCATCCACTGTATCTGTCAATGTCTGATAAATTTCTATGCTGTATTTAATATTGCATAAAGCCAATATTCTATGAATTGGTCTTTTCTTTAGCATGTATCAATTTATGCAATATTAATTTTGTGTTTCTCTGTGTCTAATATGCCTACTAACGAAAAAGAAAAATCTTCATCGATTTCGCGGTACCTACGGCCCGAACGTTTTGACATAGAACCTTCTATGTCTGGATCGGACCTGAAGTGGGCTCACTGGAAGTATTCGTTCGAGAACTTTATCGCACTTGAAGCTTCTACTGCAGACGATGCCCTCAAGTATAAACTTCTTGTTAACCATATATCGCCATCGATATTTAACTATATCCGCGCCTGTGCTACGTATGATGATGCAATTACTACTCTGAATACCGCCTACGAAAAGAGGCGAAATATTATTCTTGCTCGCCACCGTTTGAATACTCGAAAACAACAGTCTGGCGAATCGTTAGCAGAGTACTCGAGAGCTCTTAATATAATCGCTCGTGATTGCCTCTTTAAGAATGTTACTGCTGAGGTGCACCAAAATGAAACTTTGCGCGATGTATTTATTGCCGGAATATCGTCAAAAAAAATTAAAGAAAGACTATTAGAGAAGTCCACTATGACTCTCGAAGAAACCTTGGACTTAGCTATATCTTTAGAAACTGCTGAAAATACTTCGCAGCTATTAACAGCGCCTTGTCCCACTACATCGTTTGCTCCCGTCAATGCAGTCTCTGAAACTCAAGATACGTTGATGTCGCAAAATCTAGCAGCCTCCAGCACTCAAAGCAATTTTCAACGTAGCCGCCCTGTACTAAATAGCCGTCGATGCTTTTTCTGCGGCGGTAATATCCATCAAAGACTCAAATGTCCAGCTAGAAACGCTGACTGTCAGCTTTGCTCCAAAAAAGGACATTTCGCCAACGTATGCCGTAGCATCGGTCAAAACCAACGCGCCGCAAACGCTATTAGTACGAACGACGATAGCTCTCAATCTGAAGCTCCTGGCTCACATCTGTCGACTATCTCTGCTGCCGCTCCAATAAGCCTGCAAAAAGCGACTATGAATATCACTTTAAATCACTTACGTGTTGATGCTCTGCTCGATACTGGAAGCTCTCTCAGCTTTATCGATAAGAACCTTGCTCAAACTATGAATCTAAAACGCAAGCCCTGCAAACAAGCAATAACTCTAGCATCTCTAAGCAACATTTCATACGTAGAGGGACTATGTTTCGCTAACATTCAAATTGGTGAACACAAATATCAACATCGTCCTCTTCTCATTATTGCTAATCTGTGTGCTGACGTAATTATCGGGCATGATATATTGAAAACACACTCGTCCGTGGAACTTCAATTCGGAGGAGATAAAAAACCCCTGAAAATTTGCAATGTAATGGAGGCATCTGTCCCGCCAGCATCAATTTTTACTAATCTTGCGCCAAATATCAGGCCTATAGCGATCCGTTCGAGAAGGCATTCCCTAGAAGACCAAGAATTCATATCGAACGAGATAAATGATTTACTTAAAGATAAAGTCATTGAACCCAGTGTTTCACCTTGGCGAGCTCAAGTACTCGTTGCCGGAGGAGGCCATCATCGGAAGCGCCTTGTAATCGACTATTCACAAACAATAAACAGATTCACTGAGCTAGACGCATATCCTCTCCCGAGCATTGACTCCATCATAATCATAACGCAAGTTGCTAAATATAACGTCTTTAGCGAAATTGACCTCAAAAGTGCTTATCACCAAGTTCCCATTCTCCCTAGAGAAAAGAAATATACCGCCTTTGAAGCATGCGGTAATCTCTATCAATTTACCCGCATACCTTTCGGGGTCACGAATGGTGTAGCGGCGTTTCAGCGAACTCTGCAATATATTATTGATTCTGAATATCTAAAAGGTACATATGCATACCTTGATGACGTGACCGTTTGTGGAAAAGATAAGGAAGATCACGACATAAACCTTAACAAATTTATGGAAGCCGCTAAGAAATACAAACTTACTTTGAATACTAGCAAATGCACTTTTGAAACAGACTCGATCAATCTTCTTGGTTACACCATTCATTGTAACATTATCAAACCAGACAAATCTCGTTTGGAACCACTGATGAATCTTCCAATCCCCAACGATACTGCTACTCTGAAAAGAGCACTTGGAGTATTTGCCCACTACTCAAAGTGGATCTACAACTTTTCTTCAAAAATAAGACCACTAATTGAAGCTACTCTACCGTTAACTGAAGACGCCATCAATTCATTCAACAATCTTAAGACTGATATTTGCGAAGCTACTTTGGCTGGAATAGACGATAACGAGATATTTTCTGTTGAAACCGACGCTTCGGACTTCGCAATCGCAGCGACATTAACACAGAAAGGACGCCCTGTAGCGTTTTTTTCAAGATCGCTTAACGATTCTGAAAAGCGACAACCCACAATTGAAAAGGAGGCATGCGCAATTGTCGAAGCTTTACGGAAATGGAGACATTTCCTAATCGGAAGACATTTTCTACTAATTACTGACCAACAGTCAGTTGCGTTTATGTTCAATCAAACACATTCAAACAAAATCAAAAATGAAAAAATAGAAAGATGGCGCCTAGAATTATCATGCTTTAGATACGATATTGTTTATCGACCAGGTAAACAGAACTTAGTTGCTGACGCACTCTCACGAGTCTGTATGCACATGGACTCTGCGACCTCTCACTCCAGACTCGTCGAGCTCCATCGTTCTCTCTGTCACCCAGGTATCACTCGTATGATACACTGGGTCAGATCGAAAAATTTGCCATATTCTATTGAAGACGTGAAGAAAATTACGGCAGCATGCCCAATCTGTGCCGAAATTAAGCCACGTTATGTTGGTCATCAAGGACACCTCATAAAAGCAACTGCACCGTTTGAAAGATTGAACTTAGACTTCAAAGGGCCAATCCCTTCTAACACGCAAAACAAATATATACTCACGATTATCGATGAATACAGCAGGTTCCCCTTTGCTTATGCCTGTAAAGATATGACTTCCGAAACCGTAATAAGATGCCTGAAAGACCTATTCTCCACATTCGGCACTCCAGCTTACGTTCATTCGGACAGAGGGACCTCATTCTTATCTAACGAATTAAGACAATTCTTAACTTCACTCGGTACATCTTGTAGTCGCACAACGCCCTACAATCCTCAAGGAAACGGGTTGGTAGAGCGCTTAAATGGTACACTGTGGCGTACAATCCAACTGTATCTCAGATGCAATAACAAGGATATAGCAAACTGGGAGACAGCTATACTACCGGCGCTACACTCAATTAGATCTCTTTTATGCACAGGAACCAATGCGACTCCTCATGAGCGTATGTTCAATCACCCTCGCCGCTCGATAAACGGCCAATCTTTACCATCTTGGCTTCATTCGCCCGGACCTGTTTACATGAAAAAGAACGTAAGGACCTCAAAATACGACCCAGCTGTAGAAGAAGTTCAGCTACTGCAGAGCAATCCTGAGTACTCCTTCGTTCGTTTACCAGATGGGCGTGAAACGACGGTTTCTAACAGGTCACTAGCACCACTGCCGAGATCAAATCAAAACTTAAGCGATGATCTGTCGGACGAAGAGGAGCCTGAGCAGCCTATTGCGGGTACAGACCCACCTGATAACCCAGAAGCGAGCGGTTCTCAAGAGCGCCGCTCTGCACGCGAACGTAGACCTCCAGGCTACCTCCAGGATTACGTTCCTTCTTAGGGGGGGTGAATGATGTGAACTCCTTGCCATTCAATAAAGAAGATTTTATTATAGATTGTCATCCACTGTATCTGTCAATGTCTGATAAATTTCTATGCTGTATTTAATATTGCATAAAGCCAATATTCTATGAATTGGTCTTTTCTTTAGCATGTATCAATAGACAATGAAGCTCGACGAGTCCCAGAGAAACGATTTAACTATCTTGGATCCCGCAACGAAATTAATCAGAAAAGAATAGCGGAGGAGTAGGAAAAACATAATTTCCTCTTCCCTTCATATCAGCAGGAGACAGAACAGAACAAGGCCAATAGGCACACAGGGACGTATAGGTACAACTGGGATAAGCCCAGTTGCCTAGCCTAGCACCACGGATATTATTGTCATTAATATTACTGGGTCCTAAGTTGTGAGCTGTTGTATTTGATTCCAATAATAGGTATGACAAAAATGCTTGAACGCACGGTTTGTTCTAGTTTCTACAAGGTCCGTATCGTATAGTAAATAACTCCGGATGTAACCTGTACACTATTTAACATATTATATTACGTTAATTCTGCCAGACTACACTCCCATAAAATGTGATGTGCAGATTGTTCAAATTCGCAGTCAGATGTAGAACATTGACAAAAAGGCGAGGCAACAAGCTTGAAGGAAAATAATTTACTCTTAAAGTTACCATGACCTGTGAGAAATTGGGCAACACAGTGATCCACCTCCAGCCATGTCCTGGCCAGCCGCTCACGAACGGATGAAAAAAACTGGTGGAGGTGTCGGCCTTTGATGGAATTATCCCACCTACATTGCCATTCAGACAAAAGTTCCTCCCAGACGTCAGTCTGTGGTTTAAGTAATCTAGCTATTTTAGCACGGTTACGTTGTGTTAAAAAGTCTGCCTCCGCGGTCTCTCGTGCGCAGTAGTACATTGAAACACGGCGCTGCACTTCAAGACCGACAGGAAGTACCCCTGCCAGTACCGGTAAGGCTTCAGTACTAACCGTCCTATACCTACGCTTTACACACGAAAATCAAGGCCAACCGCTGGCTTTGAAGCAATTTACGTCGTACCGCTCCTATGGTGGCCCTATCGGCCCAAACTGGTGCCCCATAGAACATACACCCCAAGTAAGTAGCCCCATATATCGTCTTTAGAGTTAAAAATGATAAACCCCACGTAGATTTGGATATTCTCATTAAGGCGTAAAAATTCTTTTTAGCTTTTTCACCTACGGTTTTTATGTGTTCAATGCATTGATAGTTCAATGAATGAAAAATTCCTCTCTAAGACAAACCCAAGGTAGCACACGGACTGCTTCTTTTTCACGGGAACGTTATTAAATTTAATACTAGGCCATGATTTAAGATTACCGTTTAAAAGAAGTTGATAAGTTTTATCTCGTGCAAAGGTCAGACGGCATAACCGTCTAACCTTTGCACCAACTCATCGCTACAAGTAATAACAATAGAAGATCCTTTAATACAGCTGTTATTTTATATTTCTATGATATACAGACCGATCATGTCATACAAGGCTTATTCTTACCCACTAAGTGATACCCACCACTACATATTATAAAACAGTCCTCCACGGCGTCTGTCTGTCCGTTCGCGATAAACTCAAAAACTCCTGCTCCGATTTTCATGCTGTTTTCACCAATGGATAGAGTGGTTCTCGAGGAAGGTTAAAGTACCTATATTGTTTGTCAAGTCCCGACATCCACGCGGTCGAAGCAGCGGGCATCAGCAAGTGTAACATAAATAAAAAAAACAATTCAGTTATCTACAATTTTATTTCACAGGCAAAAGATCACCCCAATTGCATGACCTTGCGCATCTGTACGTAGTCTGATCGTACTTCGCTTTAGAAAATACAACTTCTTTCAACTCTCCTTTAGACGTACATAGCCTACAAATTGCATGTTTGGATCTCACAATGGGTGCACGTACAATCCTTGGCCATTGAGGGTCATCCAACGGACGTGGCCCTTTCTTTAATATCACATATGAGAATAAATCAGCAAAGATTTTAGCTTTCGAAGCGTACGGCAACGATTCGTACTTCATAAGAAAGTTGCAAGGTGTTTCCGCCTCCAAATATCGTGGACATACATTATCACTTGGGCATGGTGAGAATGCGTAACCCTGTTGTTGCTTCTTTCCTTCTAAATTCAATACAAACTCTCTGGCCTCGTTGACAATCCTGAAGCCCGCATTTGATCCGTGTTCAACAATGACTAAGTAATCTTCCGTTTTGTTCCAAAGTTTCTGTATTGTTTCCAATCTTGATTGCATACTGGGAAGTTCAAATAGAGAGTATGCAGATAAAACAATACTGTATTTCAGATCTGTTGATGCTGGCAAGAATTGTCGTTGGAAATATCCTTTTAGAGGCATTTCAACATTGTCTTTGCCTTGGCATAGTATGAGACGGGCTAACTCGTGCATGCTTGAAGAAGTGTCAACACAAAAGTATTCGAATATGTTATTTTTCCAGTAATGGTTTACTGCCCACGTTCCAGTGCCCACTCCGGAGCCAAAGTCGAAGAAACTGCGAGGTTTATACTCTGGGTTAAATTTACTTATTTCGTCTAACACTCGTACTAGGACTGCATATTCAGGAGCAGCTCGACTCATAAGATACTGCAAACTAGTGGGTTTATCATAAGCAATATTGCCCCAACAGTAAACATTCTTCTTCAACGCACTAAATACTTTGTTTTTAACCTTTGTTTCGTATAACATTTGTTCGCCTTCCGTTAATTCTCGATTTGTTTTCGTATAAACTTGTTTGGATATGTTGTCATGAATTTTCTGTGCTTTTTCGTCGATTTCTCCTTCTTCTGGGGGCAGGTGACGAGAGCGGATGTAGTTACTTAATTTTATGCTCTCCTGGTAATAAGCTTTGGCCCCGGCATCATCTAGAACTAGTTTAATAGCGTTTTGGATGTCAGAAGGAATGGATGCCACCTTTATTCGTGTCGTACCGGGATGTTTCCGCGGTTTGAAGACATTTGTATCAAAGTTCTCCTTTAGGCTAGGGTCCACTGCTACCCTAGTTGTGTAATTAACATAAATAGATGTGAAATATTTTGTTCTTATTTTTTTAAACATTTTTATAACCTTAAAATTAGCACGGTTCTCGTATTTTCAATGTTTTCAATATAAAATGTCACTGTCAAGCTGTCATTGTCATCAGCCATATGTCACAAACGGGTGTCCAGTATGACCACTTTAACAGTGCAGATCAAAGTAGCGCTGCTTGTCAAGAAAAAATGCATTGGAATGTCAAAATAAGTACATTTATTTTAGTTCCGTGTTTTCCCGTCTGTACTGATAAGAGTGCTTTTAATTATTAAGAAGTTTGTGGCACCCGGTAATTCTTTCCGCTTTCTGATAGCATACATCAAACAAATATTCATATAAAGTTTTTGTAAGTTATTATGAAAATATATCTGATGTAAATAAATCATTAAGTGGCGTTTGCCAAGCACACTCATTTCTAAACATAATAGTTTCATAATCTGAATAAAACAAAAAAAAATTGTCAATCAAAGTCAAACTCGTCAAGTCGTCACTTTACAGTTTACACCTACAGGCGAACGAAAAAAAAAAAAACAAGTCGTCCGTCACGTCAAGTCAAGTCAAGTTGTCATTGCATTGACAACTTGTCAAACAAATCAATGCATTGTTTGGGAAGTTACAATTCTAAAATCTTCCTCTTTTACGAATTCAATCAATAAAATTAGCTTTAATATGATTATTTTAAGTATACTCGTTGCCCATTTAGTTATTACTGCTGCAGAAGTAAATACAGAATACTGTGATATTAATACGAAAACATGCGAAAACGATATCGAAGTTAACTATGGCAAAAAGCAGATTTTTTACGATGTGAATCCACCGGAAGGCTTTAATTTACGTAGGGACGTTTACATGAGGTTCGCAATAATGCTATCTGAAGCTCAAAAGCGAGGCAAAGACAACTGGGAGCTAGTTCTACCGCCATGGCACAACCTCTTTCACTGGAAGATCGATCGCCGAGTTCCAAAACCCTGGGGCCAATTTTTCGATATAGATTCTCTAAAATCTTTCGCTCCAGTTGTTGAAATGCACGAGGTATTCAGTAAAACTAAGGCAAAGGAGTTAGTACTAGACATTTTGTATATTCTGGAAAATTATGAAGATGCTTTTGAAAATGGCGTGTTTGAGGAGAAATGGGAGGTTGTCGGTGATTGCAGTCATAATGGACAGTTCTGGGGTTACAATAACATCACAGTTCATGAAGTATTATGTGTTAAGTTTCAAGGGAAGAACTCAAAACTCTGGGAACTGATATCTTTGCATCCTCACACCAAAAAAATAATGTTTGCACATGGGGAGATACCTCTTCATGACAGTTATGGCACCAAAACCTACTGGGACTGTCGGAAAAGCATGAAATTTAACAAAAACCTGGTCAACATTGCCAAGAAGTATGTTTCCCAATACTTAAATTGCAAAACAGGAAAATGCAAAACGTATCTTAGTGTACACTGGAGAAGACAGGACTTTGCCCGCAGCCGTGGAAATGATGTACCATCAATATCGGGAACTGCAAAACAGATCCATGATACATTGAAAAAACTACCCCATATAAAAAAAGTTTTTATAGCGACTGATGCGTCTATGGCTGAACTGAACAAACTGGAAAATGAAATGACCGATCTAGGTTATGAAATACACTTTTTTTTGCCGAGCGCCTCAATCATAGAGGAGTACGGAGATGGCGGAATAGCAATCATTGATCAAATCATATGCTCGTATGCAGCTCATTTCATTGGCACCCATGAAAGCACGTTTACATACAGGATACAAGAAGAGAGGGAGATCTTGGGTTTTGATAGCAAAACTACGTTCAACAGGCTCTGCCCAGACACAGGGCGTTGTGAAAAAGTGTCGAAATGGACCATAGTTCATTAAGAGCGGCCAACCCATCTTACTTTTCATACAAACGCTCGTACGTGATTATGCCCTTGTAACAGATCTTTCTTTGAAACTTTTGAACTAATAGGTATCTTGTGCACTATATCTAGGTTTCTATGCTAGCAAAATATCAAAATTTAAAGAAACTAATTCAGTATAAGCTCAGTATAAGGAGCTCGTGGCTTAATAAGAACTGCCACTCGGGTCGATCTTTAGGTAAAGCTGTGCTTGCCTAGGTCGGTCTGTGGATGGGTGACCGCCCGACATACCGAGTTTCCTCCGTGCCTCGGAAAGCACGTTGAGCCGTTGGTCCTGGCTGCCATATATAGATCTTTGGCAGTCGTTACAGGTAGTCAGTGACCTGAAATTCTGACATCCAGTCTTACCAAAAAGTATCATATTACCTAGTATTAACTGGGTTGTGGAGGTCAGATAGGCAGTCACTCCATGTAAAATACTGGTATTCAGCTGCATCCGGTTAGACTGGAAGCCGACCCCAACATTGTTGGGAAAAGGCTAGGCAGATGATGAATTCAGTATAAGCCTTCAAAAATCTGCTTTTTTGTAAAAAAATACCCGAACTTTGGCCGTTCATAATGTTCTCATAAATTATAAAAGTAAAGAAAATATTGTGATAGAAACCTCGCAAATGTAATGGAGATTCTGAATGATATACTTTTATTCCCAAAACTTGTAAGGCTTACTAAAAAACACGTATTTCCTGGAACAAGTTTTATGAAATTTCCGCACAATGTTTTTCGTTTCAGGTGAATGCTCCAACTAGCCCACGAAATTCAAATTTTCTTACGTTTTTTGCAATTTGCAGGCCAGTGCTAGTTTGTATGTTGATTAAAATATACGGATAGACGGACCGGGAAGGGCCCTCTTAAGGGTTATTATTTTTAGTCCTTGAACTGATACCTATTATCATCTGCCTAGCCTTTTTCAAGTATTTTGGGGTCGGCTATTAATCAAAATCATAGCATTTATTGGAAGTAGGCCATTTACAGGATTACAGGCACTTTCGACTAGTCGTAAAAAATACAAAATAACAAGAACCTACAGTCCTAGTCTCAAGGCATAATAACTAATTGTACTATAGTTGCCCATTCCCTAGCGTTGATGTCTATGGAGAAGAACGGGTAAGAAACTCCATGGACACTCTTTCAATGATAAGTAATAGCATAATTTATTTATAATTTATCTTCAGAGATAAGTGAAGTTATTTGTAATATAGAACTGTGCCATAATAACAATACCAAAGGTTTATTTTAATAAATTTTATTTTCTTTTAATCCGTGTGTTTTTTTTAATAACACATAGTATGAAAGTAATAGAGTAAATATTGTGAGAGGTGATCAGGTGAGTTAGAGTACTCAAAATCAGTTTGGATTTATGACAGGTCAAGGAACAATGGACGCCAGGATAGGGTATTTCACCAAAAAAATCTAATTAGTCCGTCTGTTGGAATATTGGACATGTGTATTTTCTACACTAATATTAAAAGAGGAAAGATTTGTTTGTTTGTAACGAATAGACTCCGAAACTACTGAAGCTACACTATCCGCGGGTGACATAGGCTACTTTTTATCCCTGTATGCACGGGAACGGGAACTACGCGAGTAAAACCGCGTGACGTCCGCTAGTGCTATATAAAATTAATAAAAATTGACGAAGATAACGTGTCAAAGATCATGAGTGGGGGCTTGTGACGTCACTTGTAGGTTAGATAATGTACTAATATGTGACGTCACACGAGTTTTCGAAGCACTGTATCTGAATTTCACTAAGTAGTCTAACATGGACAACACTAGTCTATACATATAATAAATCTGTAGAGAAATCGTTTTTGTACATCGAAAATATTTAAAAAAAAAATTGTCAGGTTATTAAAGTATAACCAACAGAACACATTTCCAGCATTTTTGGATTTTTTGTCTGTTTGTCTGTTTCGATGACTAAGCATCACGTCAAATTTACGAAACGAATGTAGGTAACTTTTATACATAAATATTGTGCGTAACTTGGGCTTTTACTTAGTCTTTGTTTCATCGTAATCGGTGCTCTCTATCAAAAGATATATGAATTTATAGTTTTCAAGAAGAACTTATCGTTATGGTCAAGAATGAGACAAGCAACGACATCTATTGAACGAATATGGTACTTATTACTAAATGCCTTCACAAGATAACTTTAAAAAAGTTATGATAGCAAAAGGTACGTAG
Source organism: Diarsia brunnea (assembly GCA_949774965.1). Classification (NCBI taxonomy): domain Eukaryota; kingdom Metazoa; phylum Arthropoda; class Insecta; order Lepidoptera; family Noctuidae; genus Diarsia; species Diarsia brunnea. Next base: position 3,585,888 of record OX459025.1, on the reverse strand, counting down.
ATATAAGTCTAAATGACGCTGCTTCCAAACTCTACATAGCCTAAACCTTATAGCGTTTGATCGCTCTTTTTTAGCAGTTTATCTTCGACAGATGGCGTTATTCATTTGATGTCATTTTCTGAACCGCGGTGATAGTAAACATACACACATTATGTTTCGTGAATAGTCAACAAATAAAAATTTACCAATTACACAGTATTAAAATACTATTTTTTTTTAAACTAAATTAAAATTAGATAAAACCCAAGACATATTTTTTTTGTACCGTGTGGGAATCGAACCTGCGACACGCAGTGCTACTGTTAATCGTCCAGCCATTGCGCCAACCATGTCGTCATATAGATGTGGTGTGTTGTTAGCCCTATGTGTCGAGGCCGCGGTATCTCTTTCGAACAACCCGCAGCCCCAACGGGCGTCGGTCCTTGGGGGCCCCTTCAATGTTGCTGACATCTCTTTGAGACGCGCGTGGAACACGAACGCGCCTCCATCGTCATAGGACGGACGAACGATTAACTAGCCCGTTACTCACCGTTCACAGGCCCGCGCCTACGGTGGCCGGAAGCCATCACGTGGCCCCCGATGCCCGGAGCGTCTCCAGCCGCGGCTGAGACGAGAGGTTGTTTCCCTCTCACGTTCCGCCACCTCTTTCGCTAGCATTACTGCTTCGCAGAAGGAGGTGGCGGCCATTTCAGATTCGATATCCCAGATTCGGTACAGGTACCCTCTCGAAACACCCTCTAATCCCCCCTTTTTTTTGTGCTTCGTAAATTATCAAATGACTCATCCCGCTCTGGGCGGAGCGGAAGAAAGTGTCAGACTTCTACTGACTAAAAACCACCCACGTTCCTTCTTAGCCCTTTGTGTTTCGGGGCCATGGTATCTCTTGCGGACAACCCTCAGCCCCGGCAGACGTCCCTTTGGGGCCCCTTAATTGTTGCTGACATATCTTTGAGGCGCGCGTGGAACACGAACGCGCCAACGACAATCTGTCTGCCTGTGGACTATAATGTACCTGTTTCAAATTTCTTCAAGATCCGTTCGGCCGTTCTGACGTGGTTGATTAACAAACACCCATCCATCTAAACTTTAGTATGAGACATAGTCAGTACTTTGCATTACTCTCTTCTTATTTTTCTACAGCGTCAGTAAGTTAACGCAGGGCAATGATTAAATGTACTTTTATCTAAGCGACGCATTTTAGTTTCCGACAAGCACGCGAACGAAGTCGCGGGCACAGCTATTAGGAATAAATGGTGTGGAAAAATCAGTGGTGTGACAAGTGACAAACGAGAATAAAATTCCTGTTTATCATACTGGTGTGATAATCTGGTATTGTTTACGTGAAAAAACGGAATCATCTTTTTATCAGACAATCAGGTGATTCAAGCCTGCAATTTCCTAGCCAAACTGGAATCAACTTTACAAAGTATGCTTCCCGTGAGAATCGAACCCACGGCCATCGGGTCACAAGGTAAACGCCTAGACAACTCGACCTCTAAAAATACAAAATGTTCAGTGGTTTTGGCGGTCTCTCTAGATCCAGAGTCATAGCGCTAGATGGTGCATTTCTTGCCGTCTGTTCTGACTTCCGGTATCCTGCTTCACTCATGCAAAGCGATCACAGAAATAACACGGGATGGATGAAATGGCGGTAGGTCATGGAAATAATATGCGACTCCCGCATTTATTTCCCTTCAACTTATGGGGAAGATTTATAAAACCATGGTTAGACCTGCTGTCTTAATAATAATAATCATGTATTTCAGATTCATCCTAAGATTACATCCATATTTGTTAGTAGAATTGCAAGCTTACAAACTAGTGTTAGTAATAATTAATTAATAATAACATTGTTTATACATAAAATATCAATAATAATAATAAGTACACCCTAAATGACAGGTCCGGGTGGACTACCCGATGATGGTAGCGAATCACTATACGACTGCGTGCAGCCGTATCCAACGAGCCAGCATCGGAGAGTACCGGTCAGCCAGCGCGCGTAGAATGGTGTTGGGACTGTCACGCGTGCGGCGCATGATAGATGCGCACCGTTTGCGCATGATGGCCGCAAAGCCGTCTGTGTCTGCCGCCGCGAACATCGCAGAGGCCCTGCAGTAGCGCGGCAGTCACAGAACAGATAAAAGAGGTGGCAGTCCCATCAGCACCCGGAACGCGTTATTGTATTGAACGCGCATATCGCTGTATGTCCGCTGTGTATAGTTAACCCACAGGATGCAGGTGTAAAAGGACTGACAGTACGCTTCAGGGCCGGATCCACGATTTCTTTTCGGGGGGGGCACAATATGTAGTCTAGTCAACAAGAGCTTTTTGGTAAAATAAAATATTATTCATTATGTTTCGGATGCGGAGATTTTTTTTTCCAAAAAGCACTTTTAAAACTCCCCAGAAAAAAATCCTATTCCAACAAGAAACGCAATTTTCAACCTATTTTTCCTGTTATGTTGCTCTGATAATTCGATTTGGCTAATAAATATGTACTGTGATGGAAACTCCATAACCATCTGGGGGGGGGGGGGGGGCACGAGCCCCCGTGCCCCCCTGGATCCGCCCTCGGTACGCTTTATAAAGCGCAACCTTGACCGTCCCCGTGCACCGTGCAAACCTGCGGGCCAACATGTTGCATCGGACAGACAGCGCTCTGCGCTCCCTTTCGATATCCACACGTCCTTAAGGTCCTCGGTGACCCAGTGGCCCAAATACTTAAATTGCTCGACTTTATTTAGCGCAGTACCACTAATAAAATTCGGCACGAATGTGTATCGCTTGTTGTACGGCCTGAAAATCATGATATCACTCTTTTTCGCGTTGTATTTGAGCCCATGAGCCACCGCATAGGACTCACACATTTTCAGGAGCCTTCGTAAGGCACCAATTGATGGGCTCAGCAACACCATTTCGTCTGCGTAGCTGATGTTGTTCACGCACACTCCATCTATATGACAACCTACGCCGGTGTTGCTGAGCTCATCGATCAGTCGCTTGACGTACAGGTTGAAAAGCGTGGGGGAGGTCAGCCCCCCCTGCTTCAGCCCGCATTCCAGCCCATACTCCCCCGAGAGAGATGTGGCTCCATGTGGCTGAGATGAGAATGCTTAGGGGGATGTGTGGTGTAACGGGGATGGATAAAGTAAGTAGTGAGTACCTACATAAGAGGAAGTCTGAACGTGGCGCCGGTGACTGAATAGTTGTGTGGTAATCGGATATCGTGGTATGTATATTGTGATGCGGACGACTGAGGAAAATGTTGAGTATGGTTTTGAGTAAAAGAAGACCGAAGAAACAATGGATTGAATGTGTAAAGGATGAGATGACGAGTAATTGAGATGTAGGCCTGTATAAAAAACATGCTGCGTCGACCCCAAATAAATTAGGATAAGTGCAAGGGACTGATGATGATGTAGGTACAATAGCGATACCTACATAGGCCGATTTACAAGGCAGTAGCGGTACAAGGCATTCTCTACCAGTCAACCATCATTATATGCCTAGCCTTTTCCCAACTACTGCATGTTGAGGTCGAGTTCTAACCTTACCGGATGCAGCTGTATACCTTTTACATAGAGCGACAGCCTATCTGACCTCCACAACCCAGTTTATACTGGGTATTACGGTACCCTTTGGTAAGACTAGTTCTCAGACTTACAAGGCACTTTTTTAAAAAAAAAAAAAAAAAAACGTTGCCCCACACTAGGAATTTCTCCTGCATCGTGGGTGCGTTCACAAACATTTAAACTCTCATACACAAATACCCAGACCCGAAACAACTATTTATTTATTATTTATTTATTTATCTATTTATGTACACACAAAATACAAAAAAAGGAAAAAACAAAACATAAAAAAAAATAGTAGAGCACAAAGGTACTGCTTATTTCATTAGAAAATTTCTTCCAGCAGACCTGCGAGAGGAAAGTTGGATAAGAAATATAGATACAGTGTGTAGAAAAGACTAACAGGAAAAATTTAATCAGAATTTAGAACAAAATATAAAAATAAATACTAGTATTAACTATCTGTAGGCCATACAAATATTTGTTACGTGCGGGGATCGAACCCGCGACACGCAGCGCAGCAGTCCAATCGCTCAGCCACTGCACTAACCGTGTCGTCAGACTGCGTCAGCACTGACTACCTGTAACGACTGCCAAAGATTTATACATAATATATGCCATCCGAGACCAACAGCTTACCGTGCTTTCTGACGCACGGAGGGAACTCGGTATGTAATTGGTGGTCACCCTTCCACAGACCAACCTAGGCAAGCGCGGCTTAACCTAACGATTGAACCGAGCGGCTTTTAAATAATGTCTAAAAAGTAAATAAATTCAAAAAAATATTTGGGTAGTTACATCATTTATTTCAAAAAACTATAACGTTAGGTAAAATAAAAAAAAAATACAAGTTAGTTTAACAAAATCAATTTATTTTTACTTCAATTAGGTAAGTAGGTACCTACCTATAATAATAATTACAAAATGGAATATACTTACATAAAAGAATAGAAAATATGTTAGTATTTTATTTAATATAATAATACACTGATACGGCGATGACTTTTGGAGTGAAATCAAACAATGTATTATTTATTCAAAAACATCTGATATAGAGCCAGTCAGTGCCCTTCATTATTTGACCCCTCTTACAAAGAAAAATAAGGGAAGGGGGTCAAGTAAATGAGGGTATTGTATTGACCGTACGCACGGTGACCAATAAAAACAAAGTTTTTGCAAAAACACTACCTACTGACTTCTGAAAAAAACACTAACAAAGTCTAAAATAACTTTAAGTTAGAAAGTCTGGGACTTTGTTAGTTACAAATAAAGAGTAAGAATCACTTACAGAAAACTTAAATTCAGAAAAATATAAAAATTAACAATAAAAATGCACTGAATTAACCTAAATTAATTAATAAAACTAGGTAATACCAGGTAATACAAAAATAGTTAAAATTAAGGCTACATAGCCTTAATTCACCCACATAGTGAGATAATACAGAATGTTTCAATGTTCCTAACAATTCATTACAAAAAATAAAGGTCATCTTCCATTGCTACGTGAAAACTGACCAAGTGGGAGTCGGGCCCGTACATGGAAGGTTCCATACCTAAATGGCAAAAAAATCACGTTTGTTGTATGGGACCCCCTTAAATATTTATTTTATTCTGTTTTTAAAGTGAAACTTTTATTACATCGTCTCAAACTTTTTCGTCTGTGTGTTGCATGTCGCGTGATGGTCGGCCGTGGAGTAGGGATAAAGTAAAGGCGCTCGTCAGAGCAGCCAGAGCCAATATGGCGGCGCCTATAGTTCGCAGCAGCTGACCGTGTAGTGTATAGACTATTACTCATTTGTGCCACAAGTATAAAATTAAGATTGATAAAGCGATTTTTATACCCTTAATGGAATATTATTCCAAAAATTTTTAGTTAAATGTCTATAGTGTGAAAAAAAGTTTCACTTTTACCGTGGTTTCATAAAACCACACAATTCTTTTTTAGTACTTGCTGTTATAGACTTATAGCGGAGTCCGACTCGCACTTAACCGATTCCTTTTTGTAAACATTAATTATATTAGTAGTTACACACTTATACCATAATGTACTAATTTAGTACATTATGGTATAAGTGTGTAACGTTGGTGATTACCGCTGAGGCGCCATTGAGACCCGAGCCGTTAGGTGAGGGTCTTAAGAGAGCCGAGGACGGTAATCATCAATACACACGTGTAGGTATCATACGACGTTTTTCAACACACTTGTGAAGAAAATAACACAAAAAAAATTTCAACAGTTAAAACATACTAACATAGCTATAAGTAGTTACTAACATAATATTTCGTGTAAAATAATAATTGTTTAAAATGTAACTAACATAGCTATATTAACTACCCACTAACATAATATGGACCTGTATCATGTGTCTGAAATAAATAATTTCATTTCATAAAACGAGTTGTGAAACAAATTTCGCCATGGCGGGAAAAATTTTCCTGCGCGCGCATCTAACAATGGCGATCGACTATAGACTAAAAGATTAGGTTTTTTTTTTGGCTTTTCGCGGATAGCGTTGCAGCCACGTACAAAATAGGGAATTCAAAGTTTTTTTATTACAGAGAAAACAAAAGTTTATTTAATTAATAACGTATGTACAAGTTGAAATTATCTATTTAAATTCGAAGTTGCATGAAATGAGCAAGGAATAGGTACATTAACTTATTTATAGTATTGAACTGTAATTTATTTACAACTAGCTGTACCCGCATGCGTTGCTAAGCCCTTTTTCCTACACACTACCTGCCTACTTACCAACTATCTACCCTACCTACTACCCTACCCACTACCCTACCTACTACCCTATCCACTACCCTACCTACTACCCTACCTACTACCCTACCTACTACCCTACCCACTACCCTACCCACTACCCTACCTACTACCCTCCCTACTACCCTACCTACTACCCTACCTTCTACCCTACCTACTACCCTACCTAGTATCCTATGTCCTTCTCCTGGTTCTTAGCTACCTCCCTACCAATTTTCAGCCAAATCGGTTAAGCCGTTCTTGAGTTATAAATAGTGTAACTAACACGACTTTCTTTTATATATATAAAGATATTTACAAACTACAATTTACAGAACTAAAATTTTAATAAAATATATACAAGTATCAAAAGAGAAGAATTACATGGCGTCAAAAAACTCGTCCACACAGCTATCAACAGGAAAAGTGCCCAGAAGGCTGGCAGCATTCCCATGTTGGATGGCAATGCTGATTCTTAGTATTGAACACAATCTTTTTAGTATCGAAACTTTTTTAAGAACAAAGCGACTCAACCAATAAAATTAAAAAAAAAACCTATAAGTCACTCGTGAATAATGGCAATGAAAAATTCACAGTTTGATTACAGGTGTCATTATATGCCTAATTGCGGTGAAATTAGAGTCACTTTATGAGCAAGTGTGTTCAAAAAATATATTTACTGTTGTTATACTTAACTAGCTGATGCCCGCGGCTTAACCCGCGTGGATGTCGGTTATCGCGATAAAAATTGACATATTATACACTAAAACCTTCCTCGAGAACCAATCTGTCCATTGATGTAAACAGCATGAAAATTGGTGCAGCAGTTTTTGAGTTTATCGCGAAAAGACAGAGAGACGCGGCGGAGGACTTTGTTTTATAATATGTAGTGATTTTAATGTAATGTTATGTTTGTCTGTACACAAAAGTCTTATAATAAAAACATAATGTACAAAAAATTAAAAAATAGCTGAAAGCTCACTGAGCATCACATAACTCAGCTAGAATCTAATAATGACTTTCATCACCATCATCTTCCTGCCCTGTTACATCTTACTTGAGGTCGGCGCAACACGTTTTCTTCTTTCATTTTCCCTTGTTTGACGTCACGGCAACATTTACTCCTTTCTCTTTCATATTCCTCGCATAACCCATCCATCATTTTTTTTTTGGCCTTCCTCTTTCGCTCTATTCATCAACATTAATATACATTACTTTTTTATGCACGTGCGTTTCATCTCTCCTCATTACATGTCCACACCCAGATAGACAACTTCCTTTAAATTTTCTGTAACGGGCGCCACTTTCAAACTTCCTCTAATATAATCATTCCTTACTTTATCTATTCTTGTCACTCCATACATCTATCTCAACATTCTGATCTCAGTTCCTTGCAATCGTTTTTCTTCCATCTTTTTTACATTCTGATCCGTACAGTATGACAGGTCCAATTTATATATTTCGCTTGAGGGGCATCCGTGGGTCAAAAGTTGTTCCAGTGACAAAAATGCACTTCTACATCAAACTAAATAAAATCTATCTGACTTCTTAACTCCTCAAAAATCGAGTTATTAAAATCGGGCACAACGCCCATTCGTGTCCACAAATATCCGTGCAATTTATGAATTACTTCATCATTACTAAGTTCCGCTAAATTGTCTTTTAATTCTATATTTTCATAAAGCATTGTTAACTTGGATTCGTCAACTCTTTTTACGTGACCTATTAGATTTTTTATTACAGATTCATTTTCCATTTTAACAGCTAGTAAAAGCACATTCGTTTCTTTAACAATTTCTATGAAATCCACCAAATTATTCTCGTTCAAGATGTAATTCAGAGTATTAAATATAAAAAACCTGATTACATTATGCAGATTGTACCGAATCGCCTCAGTCATTGCTGATTGAATCCTCCCGGATCTAGTATTTCTGTTCTTACCTTGTTCTAACAATAGCTGAAATATAATTTTTTTATTAAATTTAAAAAGTAAAATCAATAAATCGTCTCTCCCCATTCTATCGTTCAATGAAGCAAGAACGTTGATGTTACCAAAAAACACAACGTTCATTATGAAATCCCACACCCATTTCTGATTATCTTTAGCTTTTATTAAGTCACAAATGTATTCGACTGCTAAGTGTTCTTCGAACGTCGAGTGTACAAACAATGGCCTATCATCAACTATGTTGCAAATGATGCCAGTTCTCTCTTCTCCTCTTTTCAGCTCGTTTATTAAGTCCATAATTTGTCTCAACTCGTCATCATCAAACAGATTGGTACGTGACCTGTAATAAACCCCGTATGCTGCTATTTTTTTATACTTCTCTAAACAATCTGTATATTTTTGATCGTACGTTGATTGGTTTTCTGGCTTGGACATATCATTTTGGGTTTTTTCTCCAAGTCGTATTCTTAATTTAGTTTTCAGGTAGTAACTATAAATATCAAAAATATCGTAGTCCCCGCTCCATTGTTTTTCATTTCGTGTTACGTTAATTTCTTTTATTTTATTAAAAAAATAATCAGCCATTATCTCTAGGTGTAACGGAGTCGCGACAAATTCGTTCTCGAATATTTGAGTCGGTTCCATAGAAGATGCGTCAAACCGTGCTTCAAGCAACTTCATTATAGAAGAAGGCGCCGATTTGAGGTTCATTTTCACATATTTTACTAGGCTCAACCCAACAAAAAAAAAAGGCAAATCCTTTCTTAATTCTGTTGATACCGTTTTCTTTAATACCAATTCGAATACAAGATGACTGCGTAATACATACTCGATGCAGTCATACATATTTTTGAAGTGGTTGCGTTTGAGGTCCTTCAAAATCTCCATTTCATCCCAAAATTTAGTCAAATAAAAGTTCTGCTCATACAAGTCCAAGTGTTCTATGTGGTACAATGTACCAATTTTCAAATTTTTTAAAGTCGTATAAATTTGTTCATACGATCTACTAGTGATCCACATTTTATGCATCCGAGGTAGTTTCTTCACAGAGTTTATTAATGCTAGTACTTCTTTCATGTAGGTTGGGCATATTTCATCGAAACCATCGAGCAATATTATTATATTTTGACGATAACTATAAAAGTTTAGGAACATTTTCAACTCGAACACAGTCCATTCATCACCGTTACAACCCGTTAGATGCACGGTGCCGTCAGCAGATTGTTCTAGCGTTATGTTTAGATCCTTTGTTTTGCCACTTTCTTCGCTGAGAGCCGCTTGACATAAGAACGTCAACGATGCGAGAGTGTCTATGCTCGTTTTCATATCTTTCCACTTGCTGAATTGTGTCGTGTGCTCCAGTAAGTTTATTCTCACTATCCATCCCATTTCAGTCCAGTTTTTCTTTGTCGCAAGAGACAAATGCGTGAGCAGCGTTGACTTCCCCATTCCCGGGTCCCCAAAGATAATGACAGCGTCATCGCTAGGCGCATCTAGCGTTTGAATCTGCTTCCGATCGCCGTGTTCTTCTACTCCAGAAGTTTGACTTGTTGACTGACTTTCAATTTCTGGAAATAATGGAGTTACACGCCGTGGAATATATAAATTTGGCTTGTAATTTGAATCGCTGACCGGTTTTCCTATAATATTTTTATAACTATGCATCATTTTATTCAGTACGGCTCCTTCGACATATCCAAACGTATCGTCGACCATTATTTGTTGTAAACTTACTTCCTCACCTTGAAATATAACTTTTTTGTCTAAGACACGTTTCTGTGATTCTTCGCTTAAGTCAATCAATTTTATTTCATCGTTTATTACGTTTCCTTTTGCGGAGAAGAATTTTTTTGCGTTTTCAACGGATTTCCGATCTGTAATAATAATCACTGTTTTGTCCTTCATAGAGTTTCCAATATATTCCAATTTTCTAGCGACATTCGTGTTAATGCTTTCAGCATTAATAAAAACGACAATAAGTTTTTTAACTGTCTTCGTATTCGTCAGTTCTTCGCTTAATGCTTTGCGGGCCGTTGCAGATAAGTTAAGAATGTATTTAAAATCTAATAGGACAGTATTGGTTAAATGTTTCATGAGTTTAGCAACAGTAAGTGCGCTATTCTCTGTAACAATAATAGTCCCTGAAGCCAGGCCATCACACTTGATAGTATTTATAGCCTCTTCCCTGAAAGTGTAGTATTTATTCTGAATTTTCTGTATCATATTTATAACGCTAGTTAGTGGCTGTCTTGCCGCGATTACAGAATTCTTATATAAAATGCCATCTTTTTCAAGATATGTTCCCCTTTCAATTTTTACAGCCTTTTTACCGCTGTTCTGTTCTTTCTCCTCTTCAGAATTCGTACTCCATTTTTGCACTTCATCATGATACTTAAGAAATATGGCGTCGGCAGTAACTTCAACATGTTGTTCGTCGCTACCGAGACTATTAGTTATTTCAAAGATTAAAGTGTCCTCCACGTCTTTCTCACTTTGTTGGGATGTATAAAATAGAAATGACTTCAAAAAGTCACTCACAACATTTTTGTCATACTCGTCATCTGCGAATGACAATTTTGGAAATACCCTTGCTTTCACATTAAATTTATAGTCGTGCATATTATCAATTTTTTCTTTCAATTTACGATATAAATTTTTGCTAAGATTTCCTAGTGATTCATAGTCATCATTTATCTTCAACAGTTGTTGTTTTTCATCAGACGATTCATCTAAAACTAAAAAATTGCCAACAGCAGAGGCGATGCCACCACTGAGCTCTAGAAATCCTTCTCCAAGAGAATCGTCTATTAAAACAACATTACTAGCTTCAACTCTAGCATTCTCTATGAATCTTACAAGTTTAAATGTTAAATCGTTCAATTTTCTTTCGATTTTTATATCTTTTCCTTTTATAGATAAATCTTTATTGCCAAAGGAAGCTGGAACGTTAAACGTTAGTGATGGTAGACACTCCTTTACTGCCGTTTCAACTGTTTTACGAATGTTTTCTTGCGACTCATTAATTTTGTCGAGGAAATGCCTAAATGCATCAGGAGTATTTTTGTCAAGGAAGTCGAATTTCCCGTTTTTATATATGATACGACTTCCGACTTCCTTATAGAGCGTTTCCGTATCAGTGACTTCGCGTAAAAGGGCAAGTGAATTTAATATAGTTCTAAATTGCGGACGGTGTTGACGACTTCGTCTCTTTAAAATTTCTGTGCACAGTGCATCTTTAAATAGCCGCAGGAATTCTTCGTCGATGTCAAAAAAATTGTCTCTGAAGGTTGCAACACGGTGTCCTTCGGGTTGAATCTTGGAGTCTATGTCAAAAGCCTTTTGTCCCAAAATGACATGGAACCGTTGCACAACTTCATCTTTCATCAACATTTGGTTTTCGTTGAATTCATTAAAAATACACATCGCAATCTGTTGAGCTAGCGCGGCCATTTGTTCTTCTAAAACTATTTTACTTAGACGCTCCACATCTTTTTCGTCATGCGATGGTCGAGAGCAAGGGTCACCAGTTCTCATCAGGGCATTCAAATGATCAGCTAAACTACCTTCATATGTTTTATTTGTTTTTTCACCTTTTGCGGTTGTATAAATAACAAAAACACAATGTGTTTCATTGAATTCCCCGTTAAACAACACGTCTGTATCATTGGGTTTGAATTTGAGTCTGATTTTATAATAACTGCTGAAGTAATTAACTAATTCCTTTTTAGTTAACGTGAAAACTGAATTATTGTCCTCCTTATGTTTAGATTGAAGGAAGACTGCAATGGGCTTATTGATCCCTCTGAATTTAGCCCAGAAACAAATATCATCAAACGAACCTACTTCATGTACATTTGTGGCTAAATAAATCTTTTCAATTTTGTCACTGTGTATAGCTCTGAAATATATTAAACTAAGGAGTTTGGTCTCGTACCATTGGCCTAGTACCCCAGATGTCCCAGGGCGCTTTGGGTAAAGCTTAGGCGCTTTTTCCGTTTCTGTGGAATTTTCCATCTTGTTGTAGGAACACAATGTTCGTCAGGACTTCCAGTGGCTGGTCTGAACTGTGATAGCAGCCACAGGTAACACTAAACCGGCGTGTAGGGAGTTCTTCTAAGTTTCACCTCCTCGTGGCTGCAAGGATTGTGATCTGTCAATAAAAAATATAGATCTTAACTCTAAATATTAAGATTTTAGTCAAGAAAGCTGCCGTTGCTGTTGGAGTGACGGTTTAGCGCGTATTAAATGAATGAAGCAAGCTATGAGTTTGCCGCTTAGAGGCTGCGAACGGTTTCTAAGAAATTTTGATGGATAGAGAGGTGACGCAAGGCCAAAGAAAAAATGGATGGATTGTGTGAGAAATCATATAAAAGAGAAAGGAGTACATGATGTCGTGACGTCTGACAGGGGAGAATGGAAGAAGAAAACGTGTTGCGCCGACCGCAAGTAGAATGAGACAAGGGCAGGAAGATGATGATATGATACGAATGCGTGATTAGCAAACAAATTAACTACGCAGCGAAGGCACCGCCTCTACGTGCACAGACCACGCAGCTATTATCACTATCACTACATATTATAAATCTAAGTCCTCCGCCGTGTCTGTACGTCTGTCTGTTCGCGATAAACTCAAAAACTTCTGCACCGAGTTTCATGCTGTTTTCACCAATGATTAGAGTCGTTCTCGAGGAAGGTTGTATATAATTTCACCAACATCCACGCGGACGAAACCGTGGGCATCAGCTAGTTGTACAGTACCCGGTGATAAATATTGCACATCGACCTTTGGAAATTGGTGTATTTTTTACAAAGAATAAAAAGAATTATCAAAAGAAGCAAATCATAATTGTTTTAACAGCTCTAGATACCGGACAGTTTGTATTTCGTGCGACAGAGACAACGCTCTACGAAACCGAAATTAGCCGATTGTCTCTTTCCAAAGGTCGATGTGCAATATTTATCGCCGGGTACTGTAAATTGATTATATGACTCTAGAAGACTAGATAAGTTTCGATAACGTAAATAAATATACTATTTATTCAGCTGTCACTGTCAAGCTATTATACTAACACTAGCGATCATGTAACTACTATGTGTGCTAAAATTAGCCTTATCTATGTACACCTAATCCGTACTATGTACCCATAGATTATAAAATTCCCGTCAACTTCAAAGAGGTAACTTTAACCCCAATCAATGATAAGAAGATTTTTTTTTAGTATTGGGTATCCGTAGGTGCGAACACCATTGTGAACACACTTACCGATTTCGAACCTTGAATTTCGCGGGTTTCCTTAGAGATTCCTGTAGCTAGTCAATAAGTAGGCAACTCTAGCGAGCATCATCTTTGTAATAGTAATTCATAGAGAATTAAAAAAAGAAGAAAAAGGGAAGGTTATTTTTTTATTTGTTGCACAAAATACGTGTACGCTTACTTACAGCTTGTTTTCATGGTATAATTGAAGTATTTTTCTATCTTGTTGTTATCATTCACAATTATTATCACTCGATGATGTAATCAATTCTTTTATAGAAATGTGGTCAACTGGTCACTGCGGTCTATGGTAACACAATGTAGGTATATTATTTAACTATAGAAATAACTTTATATTGACGCATTTAGTCTAAACGTATTTTATTCCAAAAGTTACACTCTGAAGTGGAGGAAATATGTCTAAAATAACGCTATCACTATCCACTCACCATTGAAATAATGATAACAAATAATAGTGTTGTGCTTCAATTTTAATTTTGCATAATTATCGATATATTTCGAATTTTCTAGTATCGATACGATAATCATATTGAGGTAGTTAGATAGAAAAAAAAAGGAGCTCGTGGCTTAATAAGAACTGCCACTCGGGTCGATCTTTAGGTTAAGCTGTGCTTGCCTAGGTCGGTCTCTGGATGGGTGACCGCCCGACATACCGAGTTTCCTCCGTGCCTCGGAAAGCACGTTAAGCTGTTGGTCCCGGCTGCCATATATAGATCTTTGGCAGTCGTTACAGGTATGAAATTCTGACATCCAGTCTTACCAAAGAGTATCGTATTACCTAGTATTAACTGGGTTGTGGAGGTCAGATAGGCAGTCGCTCCATTTAAAATACTGGTATTCAGCTGCATCTGGTTAGACTGGAAGCCGACCCTAACATTGTTGGGAAAAGGCTAGGCAGATGATGAGATAGAAATAAATAAACTCTTTCACACAAAGACTAATGAACAAATTTCGATAAAACTAACATATTACGACTAGGCAGGGGTGTATATCGCTTTATGTTTAGTCTCACGTAGGGGTGAGCTTAATAATAAGCCCGTCCCTATTTCGTGGAAATTATTTATCAACATGACAAATCCAAATTCCATGGCTGCCACTGAGAATTTATTGAGAATACCGGATGAAGACGTTATTCGTTAATAGATGTTACCTGTCAAAAGTCTAGTTTAGTCCGTCAGTTAGATTATCGAAAAATATTAAATACGTGTTTTTTGTTTTATCAAATTAGTAAAAACATACATATATACACACATGAATACATGAACGCTTCTTCTTCTTAGCGTGTCGATGGCAATCTAAATTGTGTTGGCCCAGAATTGAGCTACTAGTTAGGCGCTTTCGGTAGCGTCCATAAGTTCTTGTAGTGAACAACTAGCAGGACAAAACATAACACTCTTTTTTTTGGGGCAGTCGTGTAAAAAATTACGAAGATATACTTTCTTTTTTTTCGTTTCTTTGTTTACTACAATCTGTCTCCTTCGTGGGACATTCAGCAGTATGTTGGTTGGTGCTTTTGCTGGCGCGCTCAGTATGTGACCTGTGTCACAACCTCATTGTTTAGACAGTATGTTTTTACTGTGATTGGGCTAGATTATCTTGAGGTATTTTACGCTTTAATCGTCGCACTTTGTTGTGGTTTTCCATTAATGGCCGAGCTAGAGCGTTTGGATGTTTTTTGATGCGTTCTTCATAGGACTTGGTATGGCGCACAATTTCCTGCTTTACAGTGGGTATTTGTAGATCACGATGTAACAGTTCGTTGGGTACAAACCATGGAGCGTTGGTTGTCATACGCAGTGCTTTATTTTGAAACCTTTGTAAGATTTCAATGTTTGAGTTAGATACAGTGCCCCATAATTGGATCCCATACGTCCAGACGGGCTTCAGTATTGCCTTGTAAAGGAGTATTTTGTTCTCAAGTGATAGTTGAGATTTACGCCCAATGAGCCAGAAAAGTTTACGTGTTTGGATACCAAGTTGCTTCCTCTTAGTAAAAATGTGTTTTTGCCAGGTAAGTCTTTTGTCTAAGTGCAATCCAAGATATCTCACATTGTCTGCCTGTGGAACTTCAATGTTGTTTAATGTGACTGGAGGGCAAGATCCTCTTCTTAAAGTAAACATTACATTGACAGATTTTGTTTCATTTGCTTTTATCCGCCACTTTTTAAGCCAGTGTGATATGCCATTTAGTCCTTTTTGGAGAGTCTCTGAGGCTACAACTGGGTCACTATGTGCAGCTAGTAAGGCAGTGTCGTCAGCAAAAGTTCCAGTGGTTAAGGATTCAGATGTCGGCAAATCTGCAGTGAACAGTAAGTAGAATAGGGCCCAGTACGCTACCCTGTGGAACTCCTGCTTTTATTGGATGCAGTTCTGACAGTACTTCCCCATTTTGTACTATAAAATGGCGCTGCTGTAGAAATTATTTTAGTATTCCATACTGGTGGCCTGGTAAAGCATTTTTTAATTTAAAAAGCAATCCTTCATGTCACACGCGGTCAAACGCTTGAGATATGTCCAGGAAAGCGCTAGCACAGTAATATTTTGCCTCCAGTGATTCCATGATCTTTTTGGTAAGTCTGTGAATTTGGTCGATAGTGGCATGTTTACTGCGGAACCCAAACTGGTGTTCAGGAATTAATTCTTTTTCCTTGAGTATAGGTAAGATTCGTTGCAGCAGTAAAAAAATTTGTAAATTTTGGATGGAATAGGTAGCAGGCTTATGGGCCTATATGATTTTGCTTCTTCAGGTTGTTTATCTGGTTTCAGTAGCATTATAATTTTGTGCGACTTTCCACTGCGGGGGAAAGAACTGCAGTCTGGTCATGGCGTTGAACAGTGACGTAAGGAAAGTTATGCCAGAATCTGGTAGTTCTTGTAGTATACGATTCGTTATAAGGTCGTATCCTGGCGACTTCTTTGGATCTGATTTTTTTATGATTCGGAGAACTTCTGTCTTTGTAAATTTAAATGAAATTTCTTCCGTGTTAGGAGTATGTAAATGGGCAGTAATTTCATCCGCATCATCTGGAGAGCGTTCATAAGGGTGGGGAATAAAGACGTTTGAAATATGTTCTGAAAACGTTTCGGCTTTCTCTTGGTCTGTCCGTGCCCATGTACCGTCAGATTTTCTTAAAGGGGGAGATACACTAATGGGCCGTTTTAGTTTTCTGGTGGCTTTCCACAAAGAATAATCGGAGGAAGCAGTGGCATCTAGGCCAGCGATATAATTGTGAAATCCGTCATTACGATCTTTGTCCAGAATGTGCTTCAGCTGTCTGGTGGCGTGGTTGAGTAATTTTTTCGCCACAGGGTCTCTGGTTTGTTGCAATTGTTTCCGTTTGTTTCTTTTTGGGTTACTTTATCTAGTATATGTTTCGCTACAAAGTTGTCCATGCTTCTATGTGGTGTCGGTGGGGTTGAACACCAGGCTGCATCTTGCACCATTTTATTGAAGTACAGAACCGCTTCTGTTATTTCGTCATTTGATTTTAGACTAACAGGTTCCTGAAATGCTTTATCTGCGAGCTCTCGAAATAGAGCCCAGTTAGTTCTTTTGTTATGTAGAACGCATCTTTTTACGCATTCTTGGGCGGTAGTGTGTAGTTCTACAATGATTGGAGAGTGGTCTGAGGATAGATCCCAGCAACTCCGGCACGATATGTTGTTCTTTGCGATTCCTTTGCTGACACAAAAATCGATAACATCTGGGATTTTTCTCTTGTCTGTTGGCCAGTAAGTCGGTTTACCAGACGATATCACACAGAAGATATACTTAACGCGTCAAAGATGATGAGTGGGGGGCTTGTTACGCCACTTTTCAGTAAAAAAATATATACTGAAATGTGACGTCAAACGAGTTTTCAAAGCACTGTATCGTCTTCATTTTTTGTTGCGTGAAAAAAGAAAAAGTATGTGTCCAATATTTTTCGTTAATATAACTGATGGTCTGAACAGTTTTTTTTTGTCATGAAACATCTTTAAATATATATGAATCCCAGTTGCATCATAGGATCAATCAACCTTGAACCTAACGTTTAATTCTAAATACAATTTTTAATCATTAAAAAAATACATTCATTAATATAAATTAAAATAAACTACCTTAAAAATCAACTAAACTAAAACATGGCGTCAAATAACTCCTCCTCTACGCTGTCTACTGGTAATGTCCCCCAGAGACTTCAGCAAAAATGTTGAAAATTAAAAATAAATTGACAGTTTGTAGTAGCTTGTGTTCCGGTAGCAAACGTGAAACGAAACGTGACTATAACCTGGATAAAAATATTACGATTCAGGGCTACCAAATTGAATAAATAAGAAACAAATTACTGTGTATTATTTGGATGTGTTCATCTTAAATTAATATTTATGATATATCCTGTTTGTGGAAAGAAACATTAAACATTTTTTTTTATTTCATCCCACTATTTTTGGAACGAAGTTCCTTAGCGCACGTTGCGAAAGCGGGCTAGACGGCAAAAATTAAGACCAAAAGTTGTAACGACACTTTTTGCTATGGTTGTAAGCCGTGCGGCGTGCGCGTGTTTCTCTGTCTGTCTCTCTCTCTCATAGAAAGCAAGCCAGTTATTTTCGTTTCCTCTTTCTATTTCGCATTGAAAAGTGTGGTGTCGCGACGATTATTTTTGTTGAGTGTATACAGGTTTTTTGTACATAATAAATAATAACAATAAGTTAGTTTTATCCGGGTGTCCCTTGACACCTCTCAAGTTTTTTTTTTTAACTTTTCACAGTTTTTGCCGGTCTATTTTGGATGCAAGAAATCTTCATTTTTCATTACGAAAGCAAGCGAGATGTCTAGACATACAACTTTCCGAATTGAGATCGAATCGAATCGAAGCATCTATAAGACGTTTATTTTTTGTCAGATCCGATTTTTTTTATTTTTGTCACCTCGCGGTATAATCTATGTCGGTTGTATTGGTATTGGCAGCCCTGCTTATCACAGTGAAATAACAGCTGATCGTTTTTGAGGTTATAATTTATTGTTTAGATGGAACGGTGTTAATTCGAGCAAAATGACTGTGAAGCCTCGTGAGACACCCGTTGATGCCGACGATGATCCTGTTGAGACTATGCTGAAGAAATCTGGTTGCTTGGAACTACATTACAAAGTTCAGGTAGGAATTAACATTTACGACAAAAATATAAAAAAAAGTCTTTGATTACCTATTCGTGTTTACTTACATTAAAAGACCTTTTTACAAAGAATGCGAGATATGTTTTAGAAATTCTAGGCGACTAAACGGTGTATTTTAGGTAAATATCTTATTTTTTATTTTCAAATGACATGTCGGAATAATATTACGAGAATCACGGTAAGATTGGTGAAAGGGTGAAAACATGCAAGTTATTTGTATGTTGCATACATCCTAAGTGTATCAGAAATAAGTAACAGGAATGTGTTATTTTATTCAATTAAACGATAAATTATTTTTGATTCGTTAGCTGTTTCATGAATTAGTGGGTACAACGCCATCTAGTGAGGAGTTCTGTAAACCCCAAGGTTTCTTTTCAATTTATGATGCTTTTTCGCAATTTATTCTGTCTCAAAGGAAATAAAACAAACGAGAAAAAATAAAAGTTAACCCGACTTCCAAAAAGAGGAGGTTTTCAATTGGTCAGATTATTTTTAATGTAGGTACCTATATCTATTTTGTGCGATATCTTCACCAATTTGTGAACCCAATTTCGATGTTGTTTTTTTTTTATTTGGAAGAATATTTTCCGCGGTGGTTCCACTTAAATTTTGTTAAGATTGGAACTGATCTTCAGAGATATGTAATGGAAGTCTTCAGTCTGTAGGTAATAAATAGTACACAACAAACCTGGGTTGCTGCAATTGCTTGGATGTTTATTGTTTACACAATATCATAACATAATGCCTGTATGATCTTGCCTTTTAGGGGGTGGGCAGATGTGTAAAGGGTACCCACATTTGGACAGTTTCTCATTTTAAGTTGATAAGATATGATATGTTTGGTTGATGTAACAATAAATATCGCTTGGAGTCAAGAGCGTTGACCAACACCCGAGTAGGCTCTCGTAATGCAGCTGGATCATAAGCTTGTTTCAGAAAGCGATACTCCTGGACATGGCTCGTATTGTTAGGAGGTTCCTCTCTCTGGAGCCCTGACCAAGGGCAGATCCAGGGGGCACGAGGGCACGAATACTATCTATCTGCTTCAATTAAGAATTTAAAAAATCAGGATTCTACTAGATAGATGAATGAGCAATAATCCGTGGTAAATAAAAAAGATCCCGATTTTTCTATGAATTATTAACATTTTTTTTCTACTTGAACACGAAAATTGCAAATTGCTTATTTACAATTATTTATAATTTATTTTGAACCTTTTTTTAAAGGTCTCAAAAGATATTCCCCTTAAAATTAATAATAAGAAAAATCGCGATGAATCATTTTTGACCACAGATTATTGTTCATTCATCTCTCCAGTATATGCCTGAATTTTTTCAATAATAAATATTTAATGAGTTTAAATCGTATTTGTTCATGAAAAGTCGGGAATTACCAAAGCTTACGCAAACCTGAGTCCCCGTTTTCAGTCGTACTTTCTTCCCTCTGGGAACGTTATAAAAATTGGTTCTACAGTGTTCTCTTACTGCCGTACTTGTTCAACCCTCTGAGTAAGTTATAAATATTGGTGGTGGTGCTACAATTCTGGAAGTCAGATCTTTTTATTACAAAATTTACTCTGCTTTTTTAATCTTTTTTAAAATTTGAAAATTGTCAAACCGTTTTAGAGATATTTGCAAAAAACTAAACCCATTTTTTTTCAAATTGTAAAAAATTCGCGAGTTTGTGTTTTTTGAAAAATACATTTTTTTCTAAAAATACACGCTTATTTTTTCGTTCATATTTTTCGGTGTAGAAAAAAAAATTAACCAAAAAGCTTTTTTTGACTAGACTACGTGTGCCACTGTGCCCCCCCCCCAGAAAAAGATCTTGGATCCGCCCCTGGCCCTGACCGCCGGTCGCTTGGATGGGCTAATATTTTTGTAAATATATTTTAAACTTATAAAATGATTATTAAAGGAAAAAAATAATAAATAACGACTTGATCCTGCAGCCAGAATCGTCTCCTCACGAGAGAACTCTTTAACGCTTAATAGCACAGACACGACACTTTGTGTATTCCTTGAATAGGAGATCGGGCTGACTCAAAAAATATGATTCTGTTTAGTCCGTCACCTAAATAATCGAAAAATATTGGATACGTGTTTTTTGTTTTATCAAATTAATAAAAATTGACGAAAATAAAACGCGTCAAAGATCAAATCGTTTTCAAAGGAGCTTGTGACGTCACTTCACTTGTAGGTAAAAAATGTACTGACATGTGACGTCACACGAGTTTTCGAAGCACTGTTTCGTCTTCGTTTTTTGTTTATGTGAAAAAAGAAAAAAGTGTCCAATATTTTTTTGGAAATCTATCTGAGTAGTTACTTACTTACTAATTAGGTTTTTTTTTTGTCCGATCCCTATTTAGGTATAATTTCATTTAAATAATTATATGCTTCATTGATAAACATCGTGAGGGAACCAGCATTTTTGGGGGGTGGGAAATCATCAAATAACCCCTTCCGCTCTGCCCAGAGCTGATTGATAGAGATGATTTCTCAGCAGTGATCAGTGATTTCAAGAGCGGAAGGGAGTGTCAGGCTTCTACTGACTAAAAACCACCCATGTTCCTTCTTAGCCCTTCATGTCGAGGCCGCGGTATCTCTTGCGAACAACCCGCAGCCCCGACGTGTGTCGCCATGTTGCTGACATCCCTTTGAGGCGCGCGTGGAACACGAACGCGCCGGCGTCGACACGGCCTGTCATCGTCATAAGACGGACGGACGGCGAGCTAGCCCATTACTCACCGTCCACAGGCCCGCGTCTACGGTGGCCGGAAGCCGTACCAAGTTAGGCCCTAACCACACGATAAGGAAATAAGGTTTTAATAAAGGTTTTCTTTGTTTCAGGAATGCATCGCTACGACTAAGGATTGGAGAAAATGTCAAACGGAAGTCAACGATTTTAGAGACTGTATCAATAAACATAAGAAACCAGAAGTAAAGAGCTGATTTCTTTGACATGTTGTTTTATTTCAAGACTAGCTTTTGCCCGCGGTTTCGCTCGCGTGGATGTTGGAAATATCAATATAAACTTTAGAAAATGTCAAACGGAAGTCAACGATTTCAGAAACTATCAATAGCCCGTCGGGGCTGCGGTTTGTTCGAAAGAGATACCGCGGCCTCGGCGCAAGGACTAAGCAAAGACTAAGGCCTCGACATGAAAGGCTAAGAAGGAACATGGATAGTTTTTAGTCAGTAGAAGTCTGAGACTCCCTTTCGCTCTGCCCAAGAGTGGGAGGGGATATTTCTCTGCCCAAGGGTATTAAATAGAGGATGAAAGTTTATTGGGATATTTTTCGACTTCCACGCGGGCGAAGCCGCGGGCAAAAGTTAGCAACTTATAACGCTTGAGGGAGTTATTGGAGGTTGTTTATTGACCATCATCATTTGCTTAGCCTTTTCTTTGACTCTGCTTCCAGTCTGACCGAATGCACTTACCAGTATTGAACATGGAGCTACTGCTTATCTAACCTCCACAGCCCAGTTATGTACTTCTTCTTAGCGTGTCGATGACGATTTCAATTGAGTCAGCCCAAAATTTGGCAACGAGTTTGGCACTTTCTGTAGCCTTCATCAGCTATGTACTGGGTCATATGCTACCTCTTGATCGGGCTGTTGGTCGCACAGAAAATCGACGTTGGGATTCAAAATCTTGAATGAATTCTCTAACTTATCTAAGTCCTGGCATGGTTTTTTCGTTTTTTCTTAACATGACTTTGAAAAATCGAACTTGTCTATTAGAAGGGCACGCCACGATAGTGGCGGTAAGTCCCCTCTTTGAGAAGTGGCTGGAGAGTCGCCACGGCGCCCTCACCTTCCGTCTGACGCAGGTTCTCACCGGACACGGTTGTTTCGGGAGGTACCTGCACCGAATCAGGCGGGAGGAAACGCCCGGATGGCACCATTGTGAGGATCGGCCGGAGGACACGGTGGAGCACACCGTGGAGGTGTGTCCCGCTTGGGCGGAGCCCCTCCGTGTTCTCGTAGCGGCGATCGGCGGCGGTGACCTATCGCGTCCGGCCCTGGTGCAAGCCATGGTCCGGGGCGAGGAGGAATGGGACACTTTTTTATCAGTATTGGGTTGTGGAGGTCAGATAGGCAGTCGCTCCAAGAAAACTACTGATATTCAGCTGCATCCGGTTAGACTGGAAGCCAACTCCAACATAGTTGGGAAAAGGCTAGGCAGATGTTGATGATGCAGAAGAAATAAAACCAAGAGTTATTAAATAACTTAACTTCTCATTTATTTAAATATAAAAATAAACAGTTAACTACTAATTGTATTGACTACGCTAAGATTTTGCTCTTGTTCCTAAGAGCAGTGTAAGCCACAAGGATGGAGATGGCAGTTGCCAGGACTTCGGAGTTCACCCAGGGTCCAGAGTAGCCTGCAAAATACAATGAAAATAATAATTATTATTTTTTTTTTTTAAACGTTGCCCCACACTAGGAATTTCTCCTGTATCGTGGGTGCGTTCACAAACATTTAAACTCACATACACAACCAAACACCCAGACCCGAAACAATTATCTGTAGATCATACAAATTGTTCCGTGCGGGGATCGAACCCGCGACACACAGCGCAGCAGTCCAATTGCTCAGCCACTGCGCCAACCGTGTCGTCAAATAATCGTCAATTAATGATGTAAACAAATTTTCGCAAAACAAGGATTTATTTTTTAGGTATTATTTTCTACCCTATTTGTCTTATTAAACCCAAAGGTTGTACGGTCGAACAAGCTATTTATGTCTACAGCCAGTTAACTTGCATTTACTTTTAAGAATTAAGAGTATACAGTACAGATACATTTCACTTCACTATCACTATCACTACATAGTATAAAACAAAGTCGCTTTCTCTGTCCCTATATCCCTATGTATGCTTAAATTTTTATAACTACGCAACGGATTTTGATGCGGTTTTTTAATAGACAGAGTGATTCAAGAGGAAGGTTTTAGTATATAATTTGACCGACAACCACGCGGGTGAAGCCGCGGGCATCAGCTAGTTAAATATAAAACAAAATTCCAATCAATATTTATTAGCTTGTTCGACTGTACCAATACATAAATGTTCCGATAGGCTGTCACTCGTTGATCTACCGCCGATGACGCAACTTGCTATCGAATACTTCCTTGCTCAAGAAACGTACAAAATATTGAAGGTCCCGTGTGAGAAAAAGAGATATAATTATAACAATGGGTGGCCCAAATACCGACATCACAAAAATTGATTTCCCACGCCGGTTTCCTCACGATGTTTTCCTTCCCCGTTTTGAGAGCAATGGTGATGAAATAAATAACACAAAGAAATGCGCCTGCCTGAGTTCGAATGCACGACTTCCTGTTCGTAAGTCGGGGCCGCAACCACTGGGCCTACACTGCTATACTTATAACTTATGGAGATATACACTTACTGCCAGGGTGATGGAACCGAATTGCGATCAACGGAGCGACTGCGGCCTTCGGGTCAGAGCGGCGAGCACGGCGCAGGGAAGCCCAACCTTCCTCATCCAGTAATAAAACTTCATGAGTGCCTGAGCGGGCCTTCGCTGGTTCCTCAGTCCAAGACACCTGAAGAAGACACAATTA
Source organism: Diarsia brunnea (assembly GCA_949774965.1). Lineage (NCBI taxonomy): Eukaryota > Metazoa > Arthropoda > Insecta > Lepidoptera > Noctuidae > Diarsia > Diarsia brunnea. Next base: position 3,561,588 of record OX459025.1, on the reverse strand, counting down.
ATCAATAATGGTTGTAAAAATACCCTTTTTTTGGATGATGGGTAATCATCACATTACTCCTCCCGCTCCGGGCGGAGCGGAAGGGAGTGTCAGACTTCTGACTAAAAACCACCCATGTTCCTTCTTAGCCCTTTGTGTCCGGGGCCGCGGTATCTCTTTCGAACAACACGCAGCCCCGACAGGCATAAAACTACCCCTTTTTTATGGTGGGTGGAAAATCATCAAATAACCCCGGAAGGTAGTGTCAGATTTCTACCAACTAAAAACCACCCATGTTCATTCTTAGCCCTTCATGTCGAGGCCGCGGTATCTCTTTCGAACAACAGGCATAAAACTACCCCTTACGCAGGAGTAGGGCACTTGTCTCTCGGACACGTGTACGTTAACCCAGCAGGAAAGTTGCTCCTAGAGTGACATGAGTGGAACGAATAATTAGTGCCTAATCTGCTGTAAATGTGCGCAATATAAAAAATTTGTGCGCTTTGTCGTTTTGTGAAAAAACGGAAAAAACGATTCCTGCCAGGGTAACGTTGTTCCAGCAGGAAAATTCTAAACGAATGATCGGAGAGAGAAACGTTGTACGTGGGCATGTAGCTTATGCTCGTCTATGAATGTGCGCCGAATATATAATTAGTGCGTCTTCAGGTCTTCGAGATATTGCATTTCCTGCTGGGGTAACGTTTCGAAGAATCGTGTATCTCGGAAACCATTGGATGTGCGCCTGTAGAAGAAACATACACGAGTAGGTCTTAATAAGTGCCAATTTGTGACAGAATTAGATTTGGGGTAATATTTATAGCTTTCAAGTAATCGGGCGTTTATGAAAACCCGAAAAAATATTGTACCGCGTTGTGTTGAGATTACGTATAAGCTCGCTGAAAACTGTATTCGGTCCTGCTTGAAATTTATAATAACCATAAAAAGTTTCAAAAGTGCACATGCAAGCGTTATTGAATAATATTGCTAAAAGTCAAAACTACAGTGTAATAACTTTGACGCCAAAATAAAAGAAACTGGCTTAACCCAAGATGTGTAGGTGTACACCAACAATAAGTGCCTTTAGTCAAAAATATTTAGTGAAAATTTTCAGCTTGGAATGTTTCGCATTCAGTAAATATTAATAAAAAACAAAACATGTAAACAACGACTGGCTATCCGACCAAATTCGAATGAATACAAAAAAGCGGCGGATTGGTACAATGGATGACCTTCTTAACTTTACTCACCAACCGGTTGAAACGTGTTGGGCCTGAGTACACTGAAGTAGAAAATAAGTAATATTATAAACTTGTGTGATTAGATTATATTCTACAAGCTGTTTCCATGACTTTATACATAAATAAGTACATTGTAAAATTAGTTTATATGCTATTCCAACATATTATTATAACCTAAGTATCTTTTTAATTCCAAATTTCATTGAAAACATTCGGTATATTGTGTGGACGGAGGACATAGGTCTGTACATCTAGACGTTGGCATTTGTAATATTAGTAGAAAAAGGTATCAAGGTATAAAGACCAAACATTGGATTAGCGATTATTTTTATTAATGAAATATATGTACAGTACCCGGCGCTAAATATTGCACATCGACTTTTGGAAAGAGACAATCGGGTAATTTCGGCTTCGTGGAGCGTTATCTCTGTCGCACTAGTGTGCGACGTTTGCGCCTATGTGATGTTTTGTCACTTGTCAGTCGTTGTTCAAGTGCGATCGAGTGCGGTCGCGTCCAGTTCAAAATAAATATTAAGAGTTGTTAACACCCCCAAATTTAAATAATTTAAAGTTGTACTATGGCATCTTTAGGAAAAGGAGGGAAACCTTTACGAGGTCAGTCACGCGAAATTATCTACAATGTTTATAAATATTTTGTAACCAAAGCTGACAGAATTAAAAAAAATGAAGATGAAAATATCAGTTGTTATTTTAAGAAGGTTCAAGAGCGAGTTGCAAATGCCACTGGAATTCCAAGAAGAACTTTGAACAATATATTAAACGAAGTCAGTACTGAAACACATACTACTGAAAATAAGTTCAGCACTCCAAAAAAAGGGAGACCAAAAAAGCAATTTCGTTTGAATGTGGACGATTTGATGTTGTTCGAAGAATTGGGTATGATTTTCACTTACGATTTAATGAACTGCCAACAATAAAATCATTAAAAGCTAAATTATCTGAAGCTATTAATTACAATGGGTCTGAAAAGACGTTTAGAAAAATACTTCACTAGATAGGATTTCGGTTCTCTAAAATGGAAGATAATCGAAAAGTTCTAATGGAAAAGCACGATGTAAGTCTCAAACGAATGGAATACCTCGAAAAAATATCGACTACATGGATGAGTCTTACATACATCATCCCACACCAAAGGGAAATCTTGGAGTGATGATAAGAAAAAAGGAGTAAAAAAGCCAATTTCAAAAGGTCAACGTTTGATAATAGTTCATGCGAGAAATGAAAAAGGCTTTGTGCCCGGTGCCTTTTTAACGTATAAATCCACGGACACTACAGGTGACTATCACAATGAAATGAATAACGATAACTACGAAAAATGGCAGGTTAATCAATTAATCCCAAATATACCCAGTGATTCTGTTCTAGTTATCGTTAATTCTAGTTATAGTTATTAATAAATATGTTGAAAGACCCCTGAACTCAAACACCATTAAACAGGAAATGATCAACTGGTTAAACAGACACGAAATTCTAGTTGATCCAAAATTAACAAAAACCCAGATTTACGCTATTATATGTCAGCACAAGGAGAGGTATATAGAGCTTTCCGTGGACAAAGTACTTGCCGAACATGGGCACACTGTGTTGCGATTGCCACCATATCAGCCGGATTTTAATCCAATTGAAAATATAATTATGGTCTCAACTGAAAGGCTATGTAGCCTCTAGAAATGTGGGTATGAATTTAACTACAGTAAAAACATTATAGATTGAAAAAGTAGACATGATCGGGGCTGAAGAGTGGAAAAAGGTATGCGATCATGCAATCAAAATGTGAGACTGAATATAGAAGCATTCAACACGGTTTAGACAAATTCACTGATAGACTCATTGATATAAAAACTAAAGATACGGTCGTCCGAACATTTGCTCGACGCGTTCGCCATACAGAGAAACACTAACGCTATCTATTAGAACTACAGGCTGCTCGTAAACGTAACCTTGTATGAGCGACGTGGTATTTTCAAGGTATAAAGAAATTAAATAAGCTTTTAATTAAAAAAAAAAAATGTTTATTGCAGTTTGTTTGTATAAAATAAAATAAGATTCGTAACCGTAACCAATGTGAATTTACTGATTAAAATCAATGCCTTTTTCATCAAATAGTCACTCAAGTTAGTTTTATATATTATGAACTGAGAGGGTTGTATTGGTGATTTAAATCATTATTACAAATCAATATCATTCAATATTTACAGAATAATAATAATTTCCACATCAACAAGATCTTTCAATTATTTAAAGCTCTCAAAAATAAGCCCATTTAAAACATTTGAACGCGACTGTACGAACAACGCTTAGATGTAATACGTCCAACAGAGAAGGTAATCCATTTGTATGTATCCCCCGCTTTTTTTATTCATTCTAATTTGGTCGGATAGCCAGTCGTTGTTTACATGTTTTGTTTTTTGTTAATATTTACTGAATGCGAAACATTCCAAGCTGAAAATTTTCGCTATATATTTTTGACTAAAGGCACTTATTGTTGGTGTACACCTACACATCTTGGGTTAAGCCGGTTTCTTTTATTTTGGCGTCAAAGTTATTACACTGTTGTTTTGACTTTTACCAATATTATTCAATAACGCTTACATGTGCACTTTTGAAACTTTTTATGGTTATTATAAGCATCAAGAAGGACCGAATACAGTTTTCAGCGAGCTTATACGTAATCTCATTTAGGCGCTACGATATTTTTTCGGGTTTTCATAAACGCCCGATTACTTGAAAACTATAAATATTACCCCAAATCTAATTCTGTCACAAATTGGCACTAATTAAGACCTACTCGTGTATGTTTCTTCTACAGGCGCACATCCAATGGTTTCCGAGATACACGATTCTTCGAAACGTTACCCCAGCAGGAAATGCAATATCTCGAAGACCTGAAGACGCACTAATTATATATTCGGCGCACATTCATAGACGAGCATAAGCTACATGCCCACGTACAACGTTTCTCTCTCCGATCATTCGTTTAGAATTTTCCTGCTGGAACAACGTTACCCTGGCAGGAATCGTTTTTTCCGTTTTTTCACAAAACGACAAAGCGCACAAATTTTTTATATTGCGCACATTTACAGCAGATTAGGCACTAATTATTCGTTCCACTCATGTCACTCTAGGAGCAACTTTCCTGCTGGGGTAACGTACACCTCGGACACAGGCTGTCCTTTTGCAGCCCCCTTCCCAGTGACCCCCTAAGCCGAGGTTCGTACCCCACTGGGGGTACAATTCAGTAACATTGACACCTCTAGCTGGAGGTCTGACATTCAAAGCATCCACAGGATTTGTCTGGTAAAGCAGAAGCAAGCCTAATATTAAATAGGTTGATCTGTCCTGTGACATGGAATTGCAAAAAAAGTAAGGCACTTGTTCCACATGTCATTGTGCTAGATTTTTGTTGGTCTTGCAACTGGATCTTATGAAATTCTAAACTACAAACTGGCTAAGAAAGAAAAAAAAGTGGTATTGAGTGTTGTGGAATTGTATTTGTTTTGTGTGACGTTATCTAATGTTTTATTCGTGTTTTCAAATATGGGTTATATTACCTGAATTAAATCAATATTTTTTTATTTTTTTTATTACTCGGAACTACTGATACGATTATGAAAATTCTTTCACTAATTGGAAGCAAAGACTGACAGCCAGAGAAACTGATTCTTGAGGGAAAAATTATCTGATACCGATTGATCGGAATGTCTCAGACTATTTCCAATCATAATGGTCTTTTTCTTTATTGTGTAGTTAAAGCCTAAGCTGGTGTCGAGAGCTTTTTAACCTTTTGGCCGCCACGTCAATAACAACAATCTGTGTTCTCTACACCAAGCGACAAATTCCTTCTTATTTTCGACGTGCCATGCAGTCCATGGTGCCGTGAGCATGTTTCGATTTGACGTCCATAGACGTCTGTGGCGGTCAAAAGGATCCAGCACAAAACCCTACGGACCCGAACCCATTGTGCCCATTCCTTTCAAGCAGCTAAGAAGCTGGCTAAAAGACCACACTCTAATACAAGCGGAGAGGTGGTGGACCTCGACACCAGGATGTAGGCAATCCAAGGAAGCTATGCCATCCCTGGATATAAAGCTGACCATCCTGCCATCATGGCTGCCCATGAGCCTAGGACTTGGCTTTACATGCCGTCAAGATATATCTGTCAGGCATGCTGGTTTCCTCACGACTTCTTTCAATATTATTAAAATGAAATCAAGCAAATGATGTTTATCTATCAAAACTCAAGTCCATTGGTCCAGAACATTGGCATGACAGAGTTAAAACCATAAAAATTGTTATCTGCCAAGCCTTTTCGGTGGTATGCCTCCAGTCTTACTGAACAACAGCATTTTTAATGGAGCGAATTGGTTAAACGAAAAATAAATTGTGTTACCCCCATTTTGAGAGAAACTAGGCGAGTTTGTTTAATCTTCAACTTAAATGGTTGGGAGTCAGCTGTAGACATTCAATGTTTTTTAATTTTTATTAAGAGGTTTAGTCACTAAATAGTAAATACAATGGCTAAAGATGACTGTCTGACAATTTGATTCTATGATACCCTTCATTTGACAGATGGTCTCTTTTACCACAATTTCGTAACTTTCTTTATGAAACTAAGCCCCCCGAAGATCATACATATCAACAGAAGATTATCAAACAAATTCTCATCGTTACAATAACTGAAAACGGGACTTAGAAAATGAAAAATACGACAAAGAAGGTTATATTTACCTGGTATCTATTTTCGCCAACACGAGCAGCAGTCAGCGGTTTTCCTTCAACCTCGGCGTACAATGCGTAGTTTTCAGGCAGAGGGTTGTCGCATTTCAGAGTAAATTCGGTTATATAGGCAATTTGTGTCACTACTGTAGCATCTAAGCTGGTAAAAGATGATGCTTCTACTTGTGGGTTTGTGCAGCCATCAGCGAACGCCACAGACGCGATAGCCAACAAACAGAACGCGTATTTTGTGACCATTTTGCTGATTTACTAACAAATTGTGACTTGTTCAAGTTAATTTCTTATTTAAAATGCAATAATAGCACTCGTGAAATCGTCGTTCCGGCTCCACGTATTTCGATTTCGTTCTTATTGTGGCGTTCGAAAAGTGTGTTGGATCGAATTTCAAAATAGTGAAAGGAATCTCGATTGTTTAAGTAAGCTCTACACTTTTATTCAAAAAATTAAAATGAAGTGCTCATTAATGATTTTTATCTTAGATGATGATATCAATTTATAAATATTCTTGTTAGCTGATAAATTTATTAGACAACAACGTCATTTTCATGCGAAGTAGAAACGTTTTTCTTCCAGATTTTGTATTCGAACGCACGTTCCTAACGTCAGCGATGACGTGTGACGAAAATGCCAATTTGATATTTTTGGCCTTACAGCTGCATTCATTTTATTAAAATAATGAACGCTTCCGTTTAAGAAAACCTTTTCGGGACAATTTATTTAATTCTGTTTTTTAATTATTAATTTCATTATTTCTACCAATTCGGTTTTATGCTTGGTCGGGGAACGACGGATGCCATTTTCGCTATCCGCCAAGTATGTGCAGCCGCGAATTATGTGCAGTTCATCCGTGCGATGTACAGTCGATGCAGTACGCAAGTCCGGTCTACAGCGGGCACTACTGGCGGCTTCAATGTGGCTGTCGGCTTGCACTAAGGGTTGGCCCACAGCCCTTACCTCTTCTTGATAATAATAGACGCTCTCATGACGGATATCCAGGAAGAAGCACCCTGGTGTATGCTGTTTACCGATGACATTGTGCTGGTTGCCGAGAGGGGCCCAGAGGTCCAGAGCAGATTGGAGGTGTGGCGGCAAAGACTGGAGAATGTTGGACTGAAATTGAGCAGAACCAAAACGGAATACGTCATGTTTTGCGATTTCGGCGGTCTCTCCAGTCCTGTGCCTATAACTCTTGCCGGAACTCCCATACCGATCTGCTCCAACTTCCGGTATCTCGGGTCGCTTGTCCATGGATATGGTGAAGTAGACCGGGACGTAACGCAACGGATCAACTCAGGATGGATGAAATGGCGACAGGTTACTGGAACAACTTGCGACCCACGGATGCCCCTCAAGTTAAAGGGGAAAACATACAAGTCCGTGATTAGACCTGTCGTACTGTGTGGATCAGAGTGCTGGGCTTTGAAAAAGATGGATGAAAAACGATTGCATGTAGCGGAGATGAGAATGTAGAGATGGATGTGCGGAGTGACAAGAATGGATAAAGTAAGGAATGAGTATATCAGAGGAAGTTCGAAAGCGGCACCTTTTACAGAAAAATTGAAAGGAAGTCGGTTATCTTGGTATGGTCATGTAATGAGGAAGGATGAAACGCATGTGACTAAAAAAGTGATGTATATAAATATTGATAGATGGAGAGGGAGAGGAAGGCCAAAGAAAAGATGGATGGATTGTTCTTTTTTTTTTTAAATCTTTTATTTACTATAAGGGGTTTTTAATGGATGGATTGTGTGAGGAATGATATGAATGAGAAAGGAGTAAATGCCACCTTGACGTGTAACAGGGAAGAATGGAAGGAGAAAACGTGTTGCACCGAATGGGATAAGGGCAGGAAGATGAATGTCATTCTTTCTAAATACCATATTCATGGTAAATTAAATATTGTCATAGACACCTACTAAGCAATTTTTGCATGGAAAATCTTTATTTTATGTATCTGGAAAGGGGCAATGCTAGCTGTGACTGTTACAGTTTATACTTTTGCAGCTTTCATCGTTTTATTTGTTTTTACTATCTTGTGTTATTGTTCCGAAATAAACTTTCATCAAAGTCTCTTACTGTGATGTTTGAAATATCAAAGAAACTTCGATTGTCAAGTGTTTGGACTAACTAAAGTTAAAGCCCCCACGGCTTTAACTTTAATTTGGATTGCCTACCACGACTTTTGCTATAAGATAACTATCAGCACGACCTTGTGGAGTTGTGGCCCACCTGTGCTGGGCCACCGCCCAGACTTTTATAAATTATTTATGGGGCTTAACCCTTCAAGTCTATGGTGAATAGGCATCTTCTGCAGGGTTATTGCGTACCTTTTTAAGTGTCAGTGGCTATCATAGTGCCCATCGATTAACTGTCGAATGGTTATGGTTTGGTACAAAATGGAACGATTTGACAGTTAATCGATGGACACTATGATAGCCACTGGCATTTAAAAAGATACGCAATAGGTCTGCTGGACACGTCCGTCCCATCATAGACCTCATCCATGCTTTCTATGAGGCGTGATCGGGGTCAAGAGCAGACCCACTTTGGAATAAAAAATAAAATACATTATCATCTTCCCAATCTTTTATTTAACAATAAAATCTATATACAACAATGTACAATGCTGAAATGAAAAACAAATATAAATTAAAATAGAGTTATTCACAAACCATTGTCTTTTTAAACGCGATTTACGTAATACATATATTAAGTAGGTAATCATTTAAAATTCAATAGCACATTTTTCAAAAACTTTTTTTTATACAGTCGAGTGCCCGGCCGAAATTGTTGTTATTTCGGCCAAAAAGTGGCCCAAAGAAAAAATCTGGGATTTCTCTTTAAAAAATCGATAACAACTCAAAAACTACTGAAATTCGGGGGAACATTTGGTGGCTTAATTTATTTCATTTTAACCCTGCTATGACGTCCTGCAAGGAATACGTCGGGTTACCAGTAACCCTGTACAATATACAGTGCTACAAGAATCCGCTAGAATGCCAAACACCGCAAAACTGCAACGGCAATGCCGTGGAACCGCAACGACAGACCGCAGCGACACAACTAGTTTACAAAGTGCGTATCGGGCCGCGCACAATGTAGGGTTCCGTAGTTGTCCATCAAAATAAGTGGATTTGCCTCCCAACGATGATTTTTATCATATTAATCATTTGGATTTTTTCTTGAACTTGTATTATTTTAAAACTAAATCGTCGGTCTGGTGGTCGCAAGCACGACTGCTGTGCATGGTCGGTCTGGTTTTGTGCCCAGTTGATGGCAATAGGCTCGCCCCCTATTAGGCCCCACTTCAACATAACTGGCGAAATGTGGGTGTACATGGGTGCACCTCTGCCTAACCCATCGGGGATTACAAGCGCGATGTCATATTATGTTGAATTTAAAAACAAGATGGCCGCATCAGTTCCGATTTTGACCACGCGCCAAAAGATATTGTCCAACTAGTGAATAAAAATTGACATTTATATAACATTAAATAAGCTGTATCTAGGAAGACTGGGATAGGAAGTATAAGTTTATAACAAAGATTAAAACTCAAATAGAAATAACACTTATTTCTAGTATTTTAGTCTAGCTACTTCCGATTCTTTAAATTGAGATACTAATTCGGAATGCCACCGCAAAACTGCAGCGGCAATGCCGTGGAACCGCAACGACAGACCGCAGCGACACAACTAGTTTACCAAGTGCATATCGGGCCGCGCACAATTTAGGGTTCCTTAGTTGTCCATCAAAATAAGTGGATTTGCCTCCCAACGATTTTTATTGTAGTTATAAAAACAAACTTACATTTGCAGTTAAAAAATACTGAGCTCCCCTTTCGATGCCAAGAACCCAGCATATGGGTTGAACAATAATTAGTTTGAGTGCCCACAACCCGCCTCCGAGTCGACGCTATACGTAGTTATAGATGGCTTGTGCTCATGCCAAGGACGTGACTAACGGGTCCAATTTTAGTAACTTTAGATTTAAATCAATAGTGTCGCTGCGATGTCGGAATAGTACCGTTTCTATTCTCTAAGTTAAGTCTCACGGACATATTAAGTCACTAACCTCACACTTCGACCTCTAGAAAGAGACAGGTATGTGTGATAGAGACGAACTTATACAGGCTGTCTTTTTGGCTTAAAAGAGTATCCATGGAGTTTCTTGCCAATAGGGTAGTGGACAAAAAAAAACTAATTAGTCCGTCAGATAGATATCCTAAATATTGGACGTTTTTTTCACGTGCTTCAAAAAGTCGCGCGACGTCACAGTTTGGTAAACTTTTTACCAGAAAGTGACGTCACAAACCCCCACTCAAATCTTTGACGCGTTTTATCTTCGTCAATTTTTATTGATTTGATAAAACAAAAAACACGTATCCAATATTTTTCGATAATCTAACAGACGGACTAAACAGAATCATATTTGCTAATACTAGAGTAAAAGAATCGGTTTCTTACTTTAGTTCCTCGTTTTAAACCTATCTCCATATTTGCAGTGAATGCGTATTTAATTTTACTATTAAGTACATTTCTGCTTCTACTATTTTTGATTTTAAAACTCATGAGCGCACGACGTAATAACTCTTATCGTCTTTATTTTAAGCTATAAATTTCATTGAAACTAATCATTGTTTTAAAGATAAAATTGCACTGATTCACGCTTTCGTGAAATTACAAACTAAACTAATTGTATTTCTAACTAATGTGTGTTTTTAAAAGTTACTGGAAATAACTCACACTAACACTCAGTCCCCTCTACTGGTGACAGTAGTGGGGGACGGAGTGTTTGTCCAAAATCATCATTCTCCTATTCATCCCAATTTATTTGTGGTCGGCGAAGCATGTCTTCTTCTTCCAAACTTCTCTGTCACTCGTCATTTCATCAGACACCTCCTTTCTAGCCATATCATCCTTTACACAGTCCATCCATCGTTTCTTTGGTCTTCCTCCACTCTTATCTTATAGCCATGTTCACGCACAAATGTTTGCGCACGCTTTTTGGTGGAATCGTACCATTACACTACACATATACCCCACAGCGTTCACACTAGTCAGTCATTTAGAACGAAAAGCGACCAATCCGTGACAAGACAATACACTCAACGCCATCTCGCGGTAAAGTTTTCAACAAACATGACACTAAAAACGATAGTAGCGTTCTCTACGCTGAACTAATTTGAAAAAAAAATGTTTTTTTTTTTAAAGTAATAGTTCGGTCAAATTAGACCAAAAAATAGGGGTAAGGTTACACTAATTCCCACACAGCTGAGAATTAGTAGGATTGTAACACCATAGTATTGTATCGAGTCTGGTTCTTCTAACCAAACAGACAGATGTGTTGCTGGAGAGTTTATTCCGCCACTTCTTCTTTCCAGCAAAAACACTACGAAGTGTCGAAGGGTGGGCGTTTTGGGGGACTGTCACTTGTAAATAAGTAAAGTAAAGTAAATTTTGACGTTCGAAAAGTGCTGATTATCAGCCTAGTTTGAATAAATGAGTTTTGATTTTGATTTTTGATTGTTCAAAAGACCAAAATTATAGATCAAATAATAATCTATCTAAGAGTTGTAATCGTCATTATAATAATATGTATAAGTACACCACGTATATAAAATAAACTACGTGCTTAGATTACAACTCTTTCAACTTGAACTGTTATACATATTTCCAAAACGGTGGCCCTTAGAAATGAAATTGTTAATTTTATAATAAAACTTACCGTTTTGCTGAATTTTTTTTTACCAGGAATTTTTTTTTAACCTCGAAAAATTTTTTTTCCAGGTGTCGGATCGATGAGGACTTTTTAAATTTCATTTATAATGGTATTTTGGTAAGATTGCCTACCAATTTTCAGCAGGGTGGGAATTAGTGTAACCTTGGATGTCTAAATTGACCGGACTATAAACCTCGTTGGTCTAGTCGCAAAGGAGATTACTGAACTCTTGGATTGATTCCAAAAGGAAATTACAGGTGGTGTGATGATGATGTTCTTGATGGCAATAGGTTCGCCCTCTATTACAACCTAATTGGCGAAATATGGGTGCTTTTCTAGTACACCTCAGCCTAACTCTTAGGGAATTACAGGTGATGTAATGATGATGATTTTGTTGGCAATAGGTTCGCCCTCTATTACAACCTAATTGGCGAAATATGCGTGCTTTTCTAGGTACACCTCAGCCTAACTCTTAGGGAATTACAGGTGATGTAATGATGATGATGATTATTTTGATAGCAATAGGTTCGCCCTCTATTACAACCCGATTGGCAAAATATGGGTGCACTTCTAGATACACCTCAGCCTAACTCTTAGGGAATTACTGGTGATGTAATGATGATGATGATGATTTTGTTGGCAATAGGTTCGCCCTCTATTACAACCTAATTGGCGAAATATGGGTGCTTTTCTAGGTACACCTCAGCCTAACTCTTAGGGAATTACAGGTGATGTAATGATGATGATTATTTTGATAGCAATAGGTTCGCCCTCTATTACAACCTAATTGGCGAAATATGGGTGCTTTTCTAAGTACACCCCAGCCTAGCTCTTAGGGAATTACAGGTGATGTAATGATGATGATGATGATTTTGTTGGCAATAGGTTCGCCCTCTATTACAACCTAATTGGCGAAATATGGGTGCTTTTCTAGGTACACCTCAGCCTAGCTCTTAGGGAATTACAGGTGATGTAATGATGATGATGATGATATCACTAAGTGTGGGTGTACTGCTGGGTACTACGACCTAACCCTTAGGGAATTACAGATGATGTTTTCGCCTGCTCTAATACTCCTCAGCCATGATGAGGACCACGAGAGCCGTCCATCCGTTGAATGGTTTGCAGCCAGACCCCTTACCGTCCTCTCCCGAGTACTGTTCGAACAGATATCCCGTTCTCTTGTATTCGTTTAGAATGTTACCTGTGAAGAAAAAATGAATATTAATATTACTTATACTTATTAATAATTCTAGCTGTGCCCTGCATGCGTTGCATTGCACCTTTTTCTACCTACCCTACCTTCGGGTGGGGTTAGGCGGGTGAAAAGTACTTTACGACCTATCCTGATACCTACTATACACACAAAACTTCATAAAAATCGGTCAAGCCGTTTCCGAGGAGTATGGCAACTAACACTGTGACACGAGAATTTTATTTAGACAGAGAATATAGATAGATTACTTCCCTATGTGAATCTGATTTTGTTAACAGTTTCCCTGCCAAGTTCATTACTTTTTTTAATTTTGTATGCCCGAAATTGACAAGTCATCTAAGCTACGTATAGCGAGGACTCGGAGGCGGGTTGTGGGCACATAAACGAATTATTGGTCGACTCACATGCTGGGTGCTTGGCACCAAAAGTGTCCTTTTTTTTTTCAAGATCAAAGCCTAATTACCCTTTTATTGGTTGCCTTTAGACGCAATAATAATACAATTGGTAGGATTGTTCGAAACACCATTATAAATGAAATGAAAAAAGCCCTCATCGATCCGATACCTGGAAAAAAATTCGAGGTCAAAGGTCACAAAAACGGGTTTTTCGCTATTTTCGGCAAAACGGTAAGTTTTATCATAAAATTTGCAAAGCCAAATTATAGATCAGATATTAATCTATAAAAATGTCTAAACACTTTCATTTCTAAAAGCCACCGTTTTTTAGATGTATCGATTCAAAAAGTTGAAATAGTTGTAACCGTTATAATATGTATCAGTACACCACGTATAATATATAAACTACGTGCTTAGATTACAACTTTAAAAAACTGACCGTTTTGCTGAAAATCGTGAAAAACCCGTTTTTGTGACCTTTGACCTCGAATATTTTTTTTTCAGGTATCGGATCGATGAGAACTTTTTACATTTCATTTATAAATTATAATGGTGTTTTGAACAATCTCACCACTTTTCAGCCGGGTGGGAATTAGTGTAACCTTACCCCTATTTTCTGGTCTAATTTGACCGGACTAACAAGTGTCATTGAGCTTTTCCGTCACGATTTTTTCAGGAGCAGCCACCGAGTCCGGATTTGTGTCTGGTTGATGGCAATAGACTTGCTTCCTATTACATGGGAGGAAAAGCTAGGTACACTTCTGCCTAACCGTTCGGGGATTACAGGCGTGATGTTATGTAATAGTAACAAATCGACGAATTGACCTCGGCGAGCGTTGCTTAACTTAAAGACCTACCCTTGACCCTTGCAAGTACCAGGCTGACATAAAATTAAGAAGACCTAGTCATACTCACGCACGAACAACATTATCCCTGAGTCTTTCTCTTCCATCTCTGAAGACCAAATCATACTCACGAACGACATTATCCCCGAGTCTCTCTCATCTATCTCTGTCATTCTCTTCGGGATTACAGGCGTGATGTTATGTGATAGTAACCAATCGACAGATTGACCTCAGCAAACCTTGCTTAACTTATAGATTTACCCTTGCAGGTACCAGGCTGACATAAAATCAAGAAGACCTAGTCATACTCACGAACAACATTATCCCCGAGTCTTTCTCATCTATCTCTGTCATTCTCTTCGGGATTACAGGCGTGATGTTATGTGATAGCAACCAATCGACGAATTGACCTCGGCGAGCGTTGCTTAACTTAAAGACCTACCCTTGACCCTTGCAAGTACCAGGCTGACATAAAATTAAGAAGACCTAGTCATACTCACGCACGAACAACATTATCCCTGAGTCTTTCTCTTCCATCTCTGAAGACCAAATCATACTCACGAACGACATTATCCCCGAGTCTCTCTCATCTATCTCTGTCATTCTCTTCGGGATTACAGGCGTGATGTTATGTGATAGTAACCAATCGACAGATTGACCTCAGCAAACCTTGCTTAACTTATAGATTTACCCTTGCAGGTACCAGGCTGACATAAAATCAAGAAGACCTAGTCATACTCACGAACAACATTATCCCCGAGTCTTTCTCATCTATCTCTGTCATTCTCTTCGGGATTACAGGCGTGATGTTATGTGATAGCAACCAATCGACGAATTGACCTCGGCGAGCGTTGCTTATCTTAAAGACCTACCCTTGCAAGTACCAGGCTGACATAAAATCAAGAAAGACCACTAGCTAAGTGGCAGAAATGAAGGTGAAACGAAATTTTATTTAGGGGCCAGTTTAGGCTTTTAAGCCATAACTCATAACTTTTTTATTTTTGGTTCTACGACTAAAAGTTCATCATCATCATCATTTCAGCCATAAGACGTCCACTGCTGGACATAGGCCTCCCCCAGAAGGGGGGGATTTGCCATAATCGCCACGCTTGGCAGGCGGGTTGGCGATCGCAGTATGGTTGTTACGAAGGCACAGAGAACGCTGCGCCCATTCTCTGGTAAGTCCCTTAGTCGTCTCTTACGACACCAACGGGAAGATATGGGATGGTGCTATTCTTTATGTATAACTAGAAAACTAAAACTAAAAGTTACTTGACAAATAGTGTAGATAATCTTATTTGCAACAAAACATTTTAACTAACTTTTGTTGTGAAACCTATAGTTCGTCAGATAAACCATAAAAACTATTTGACCCCACCCACCCATTTTTCCAAGATGGCGGCCGTGGGACAAGTGTTGCCACCCCACAAACTTGGATTTAACTTTAAACTCCCCTTGATATCTAAAAAAAATAATCTGCGTCCTCTTACAAATGCACGCTAAATGTAATATTTCAATGGACAGTCATACTAACAGATGTTTTGGTTAATTATTGTATTTTTGATTATTTTAATTTTAGTGAATGACGCATAATAACACAGTTTTAAGACTTTTGTTACTAACATGTGTATTTTGTTTTTGTCCTAGATATTGAATTATTATTGAATTTTGATCGATATAATAAGTACTAACATAGTTTTAAGAAAGTTACTAACAATTATGGACAAACTTGGTCTGAAATAATAGTATATTATTATTATACTCACGAACAACATTATCCCTGAGTCTTGCATTCAGTTCGGCCGCTCGCACTTTATGAGGCCCTTTCACACTCGCGTAATATTTCAGACTAGATAAGGCTAAGTAATTGATAGGAATCCAGATTTGACCCCTCCAATACGGGGGGTCGTGCTCCGAGTTCCTTTTCATGTATAGTGGGGCTGATTTTGATAGGGATCTGGAAAAAACAGGATTACAAAATTAATAGATATCTGGAGATTTCATCATCATCGGGAGATCAGAGGTCTTCTTAGCGTGTCGATGGCAAAGGGGATAGAACCGATGTGGCATATCAACCTGCCCGCCATTTTGTTTTTTTTTCGAAATTACGGCCCACGATGAAAGTGGTATATATGGATAGAGGGCATTAGACGAACAAAAAATGTCGAGTAACACGGTACCCCAAAGTGTCACGTTACCGAAATATTTGAAGGTAAAGATCGACAAATGAGTACAACGACAATCATTAAAAATAAGCTTATTACGTGTATATGCGTTAAATTGTCTCCGAA
This sequence comes from Diarsia brunnea, assembly GCA_949774965.1. NCBI lineage: Eukaryota > Metazoa > Arthropoda > Insecta > Lepidoptera > Noctuidae > Diarsia > Diarsia brunnea. The sequence goes on along the minus strand of OX459025.1, from coordinate 3,545,148 downwards.
AATCGTTCCCAGGTTGATTATTATTATACGCACGAGAAAATCGCTTTGCATTGCAATGAAACACTATGATAAAACACTATGTCAAAGAACAGTTTTCTCGAGCTCCTAGTAGTATGTAATGTACTTAATCTCTTTCAATAAACAGTAATAATAACAATCAACGCCTATAGACACGTAAAAGGTCAATTTTTATGTAGTCATTGTACTCATATGTCGATATTTACCTTCTCAAATATCTCGATAACAAGACACTTTGGGGTACCATGTTACATGACATTTTTTGTTTGTCTAGGTGTCCTCTGCCCATACATACCAATTTCATCGTGAGCCGTGATTTAAAAAAAAAATCATAATGGCGGTAATGGTGGGTCGGTATGCCAACTTCCATACAAAAAAGTTCAAACCCCCTTCTATTAAATCGTTTTGGCCCAAAATTCAGCTAAGCGAACTCCACTCGCTGATGCAGTCATAAGGTCGTCAAGTGTGCAGGTGTCAGGGCATGCAGCGCAAGATACTTGCGCATACACACTTGAGGTCTGAGCCTATGCAGCATGAGCCTTTCAGACGGCTTGATGAAGCCATCAGGGGGCTTAAGCAGCTCCCGCCAGCGCTCACGTCTGACAGGTGACTTACGGGCAGTAAATCGTGGGTTCTAACCCAGGCAGGCGTATTACTTTGTGTAATTTATTTCATCAGCACTACTCTCAAAACGGTGAAGGAAAACATCGTGAGGTAACCAGCATGTCTTAGAACCAGAAATTCAAAGACATGTGACATCTAGTAACCCGCACTGGGCCCGCGTGGTGGATTATAGCTCACTCCCTCTCATAGAGAGGAGGCCTGAGTCCGAGCAGTGGGATGATTATAGGCTTATTATGTACAGGGCAAGAGAATTATGAGGGTGTAAGGTACAGCCCTCTGTAGACTGATGGGGTGAATTCAGTATATCATAGTAAGATGACGGGTACAAGAAATTATTTCACGAACGTTACGGGAATCCAATCATTTTGATTTGTTTTATTTCCTCCTACGCAATGTATCGTTACCGTGTAAAAACACAAGCACGCACGGCAAGTAGCTAGGCAGTTATTGAGTGGTAGGCATCTTTAATTATCCTGCCGCACATTGGGAACAGAATGTTCAAAACCACTGTCTGTCCAAAAATTGTCTCATTTGGTTTATTTTTGCGATCTCTAGGTGTTTTTGAACAAAAAATTGGCTCTATCCCCAATATGTGCCGGGGCTGCGGGTTGTTCGAAAGAGATCCCGCGGCCCCGGACACAAAGCGCTAAGAAGGAATATAGGTGGGTTTTAGTCAGTAGAAGTCTGACCCTTCCTTCCGCTCCACCCAGAGCGGGAGCGGGGTCACTTGATGATTTCCTACCCTTCTATAAAAAAAGGAATCTTTGATTATAACGACGTACCTTAAGCCATAAGGTGACCAGAGCAGTTCAGGTTTGTCCAGATCTTCCAGAATCTTGCCCAACTTCTCACTGTCTGGTTTCAGAACCTTCATCAACATTGGGAATAAGGAGACATATCCTGAAAAAATTAAGATTTCAAATCCTTTATTCGAACAAGGATTTTATAAATAGTCCAGTCAAATTAGCAAAAATTTGGTAACAATCTCGGAATTTAAGATATCCAGCTACAAACTCGTATAAACTTGTATTTTGACACCCTAAAAGTTGTCTCAAAATTCACTTATGGTAGGGTGTCCGCGTCTATTAAAAATCTAATGTCAAAGGTTACAAAAATCGTTTTTTTGCAAATATCTCGTTATGTGTATGTGTGATTAAAATTGTAGAAAATTAAATTCCCTACCACTTTTGTTTCAAAATTTTTTTATACGTTGAATCGTTTTCGAGAAACAGGGTGGAGAGCGCGGCGCTTAGAGCATAATTTTATTTAAGGTCAACCGGTAGGAAGATGGGATGGCGTTAACATTTTATAGAATTCATTCTAGTTATAACATATGAATTCTTTAAACAGTTTGAAATAAAATGGATATGATAGAACAGAAAAATGGCAATGGCAGCCTCCGAAGCCCATTTCTTTGTTCTATTTCAATTAAAAATGTTAAGAAAGACTCCTATTAACAACATAGTCTATTTAATAAATTTAATTGTACTTAAAAATTGTTTTTGTTGTGTTGTTTTATTGTAATTCAATTGTATTGTTGTGTTGTTTTATTGTTGTTGTGTTGTGTTTGTTGATTTTTGTTGTATTGTAATTTTATTGTGTATTCACAGATTCATAGAACTAGTAAATATAAAAGTTCATTCCGGGGCAGGTAATGGCGGCTCCGACGGATTTTCTTGTACCCATTTTATTACAAAATATTTTTCTTTCGATAACTACTCACACCCGTAACTCTTTTTCGATTAAGTATAACTCACTTTTTACTAGTGTAGGTTTTTTTTCAATAAATTAGCTGCGACAGTAACCTCGTATAAAATACTAAAGTCACTCTTGCTTTATCTACACTAATATTATAAAGAGGAAAGATTTGTTTGTTTGTAACGAATAGGCTCCGAAACTACTGGACCGATTTAAAAAATACTTTCACCATTGGGAAGCTACACTATCCGCGGATGACATAGGCTACTTTTTATCCCTGTATTCCCACGGCAACGGGAACTACGCGGGTGAAACCGCGTGACGTCCGCTTGTATCTAGATATAGCTATATCTGTGGTTGTAACTTACCAAAAGCAGAGGTAACCAATCTGGGTTGTGGAGTCACGGTCACACTTCTGATCACTCGAGCGCCCTCGTTGGGGTTCTTAGGTTGCTGGCGAACCAGTTTGACCCCATCCGAGTGCATACCTAGACAAATATACTTTATACAATATCACGCCTGTATGAGATGCAGAAGTAGATAGAGGTTGAGGTCCGCTGAGATATATGAATGTCACCGTAAAATTGTAAATACCGATAAATTAAAATCTACCGAAAAAAATGCTAGCAGTGTGTGTGTTAAATTCTTAGCAGTGTGTTACGGTTCACAATCTTTCGTCAGTTTACAATCTCGCGTGATAGATTATAATATAGCGATATTTATAATTTTACGGTGACATTAACAAAGCTACTTACTATGGTATTATAATGAACTGAGGCACTTGTTCTCCCAGTCTCTGAGCCTTATTTTTTCTTGACCATATTTGGGACCCTTTTTAACTTCGGACATTTTGGGGGTCAAGTTCCAAGTTTTCCACTAGATTTTTTAATGTTTATAATTTTACTTTAATCATCATCAGATGCAAAACTGCGCCTTGTATTTAAAGGGGTTTGAACTTTTTTGTATGGAAGCAGGCAGGCATATCGACCCACCGCCATTTTGTTTTTTTTTTTAAATCAGGGCCCACGATGAAATTGGTATGTATGGGTAGAGGACACCTAGACTAACAAAAAATGTCATGTAACTTGGTACCCCAAAGTGTCACATTATCGAGATATTTAAAAGTAAAGATCGACATATGAGTACATTGACCACATAAAAATTATCCCTTTTACATGTCTATAGTCGTTGATTATGATTACTACTGTTTATTGAAAGATAGTAGGTACATTACATGCTACTAGGAGCACGAGAAAACTATTCTTTGACATAACATAGCGTTTCATAGCGATTATTTGCGATGCGAAGCGATTTTCTCGTGCGCGTTATAATAATCAACCTGCGAACGATTATTTGGATACAATTTAACGCCTATACACTATTTATAATAAGTTTATTTTAAATGATTGTTATTGTACGTACTCATTTGTCGATCTTTACCTCTAAATATCTCGGTAACGTGACACTTTGAGGTACCATGTTACTGGACATTATTTATTCGTCTATGTCCTCTATCCATATATACCACTTTCATTGTGAGCTGCGATTTCGAACAAAATGGCGGGCAGGTTGATATGCTACATCGGTTATATCCTCTTTAATGTAATAAATAAGAGGATATATGAATAAAGCAATGATGATTAAACTTACCGAAATCAGCGTATGTCTGTGTATGGGATGACCAATGTAAATCGTTCAGTAAGTTTTCATCAGCTAATTGGTCTCGAGTAGCTTCGTACCTGGATAGAAAAAATATTCATATCAGGGGGTCTAAAATTCCATCGGGGCTGCGGGTTGTTCGAAAGAGATACCGCGGATTCGGTACAAGGGCTAAGAAGGAACATGGGTGGTTTTTAGTTAGTAGAAGTCTGACACTCCCTTCCGCTCTGTCCAGGAGGAGTTATTTGATGATTTCCCACCACCCCAAAAAAAAAGAGGGTCTAAAATGGCCTCTTTAGCAGATCATAATATGACAACATAACATAACATCATAATTTATTTACATTTTTTTTTCCTGTACAATATCTATGTAGATATAGCTATAGTTTAATTTAATTTTACTTTTAATTCAATTGATCTTTTTTTGTATTTTATAGCATCGTATTGGATGATTCCGCAATGCTGCTATAATTAATATTAAATAAATAAATCACGCCTGTAATCCCCGAAGGGTTAGGCAGAGGTGTACCTAATAGTACACCCACATTTCGCCAGTTATGTTTAAGTCCCTTGTAATATGAATTGCGTGAAAAAGCGTAAAAAGCCTTTCATAATAGTAACTGCGTCTGTGACCATTTTACGAATGTTAACACAATTCATATTATTTTCTTATTATGATCTATTTTCCTAAATGGTAAACGAAATTCATAATTATTATGAACTGCTAAAGTGGCCATTTTCGAAGCCCCGCACTTCTTTAAAGTTGAAAACCTTTTTGAAAACCAAACCAAAAAAAAAAATATTTTCAGAAGTCGGTGACAAAACAGTCACTGAAATCAACAAAGTCACCGACTATCGAATGTTCAGTTATGTGTTTTTATTTGGAAGTCGGTTTTTTTGCAAAAACTTTAACTTGGTCCTTGTAACACATCAATTCTTGTCTTAAATCAATTCTATAATGTAAATAGAAGTTATTTAGGACCATTATGTCAACATAGGAAAAGAAGAAGAAAATAACAAACTACTGAGCAGATTTTGATAAAATTATTCTGTCACTTGAAAGTTTTTTTTAATCGGTTCTAAATGACGGAGTTATGAGGTAACAAACAAAAACAACATTAAAAAAAAAACGACCGAATTGTGAACCTCCGCCTTTTTTTGAAGTCGGTTAAAAATTAAAAGCCAATTTCGGGTGGCTAAAGTTGCTTCAACTTTTAGAGGCTCAGTCGCAAAATGTCTACTGGTAGTAAAATGTCTCTTTCTCATAATGTCGCTTTCGCAGTATGTCGCCTTCTCACAATGCGTCTTTCGCAGAATGTCTCTTTCGCAAAATGTCGCGTTAGTAACAAGATACCGAACAACTTCCCGAACACTGCACATCCGAGTCAGATTCGACGATAGAATATGTTGTAAAACTGATTAACATTTAATTAGAAATCGGTAAGAAACAACCTTTTCTATAAACCTGGCTAAATTTGATTCTAAGTTACTAACGCAACAATTTGCGAAAGAGACATTCTAAGAAAGAGGCAATGTGAGAAAGATACATTCTGCGAAAGGAACATTACGAGAAAAAGACATTTAGCTACCAGTAGACATTTTGCGAAATAGACATTTTGTGTAAAGTACTTGTCTCATTCTTCTACTTTTTTTAATACAAGTACTAGGCGTGCATATATCACCAGAAAGTACGATATTATAAGCTTACTTGCTAGAATCCACCTGCAGTACATTAGCGATAGTCGTCATAGCGTCAGCGGCTGCATACATCCAACATCTAAGATCCACATGACGCTCTATATATGATGGATGAGAGGCCCTGAAATATACAAACAACATGGTTTTTGGTAAATCTCTCTATTTCGTAAGTAATAAGAACGGTTTTGATATTGGCAAAAAAAGGGGAACACATTCGTATGGAGAACCGAAACCCATGTTTTCTCCCTCCCTCTTAATAATTATTCTGCTTGTCATTTTTTAATTGATTACTTGACTACTGTTAAAAATTCATGAAAATATATTTCAAAGAACTAACAGAAATAACACGATGTGTGAAAAAAGTAATAAAATCGATAAAAAAATGGAGTAGCTACATGCTTTAGAAGTTTTTGGTGGGGGCACTTTCTATCCTTGTCGCGCGAAACGGCCATTTGTACTACGTAACTATAGCGGTATGAAATATGACGTCACGTTTTTATAGCGCTGTCTTTGTCTAACACGTTATTTCAAATTAGTTAAAACTAAGCCATTTTCTGATCGATTTTATTACTTTTTTCACACATCGTGTTATTTCTGTTAGTAGGCACAAATCTTACCTGGGATAGTCATCAAGTCCTGAGGTGAGAGTTTTAGGGTTCAACTGCAACCCATCATCTTCCCGTCCTCGCCACCGGTAGGATGTGGGTTCATCACCCTTCTGAGATAACTGGAACCATTGGTACCAGGCCTGCAGAAGTACCAAGAAGGTGAATACACTAAGCTGTTTTATATGTGAGGAGGTCATTGTGTGAAGAAAACAAAGTCTTTATGTACTATCTTCTTCATTTTATCGTGTGGGCAGTAACCGCTGGTGTCAGAGTTTGTAAACCGCCTCAAGGGGCCCAAATGGCGTTCGTCAAACCATGTCAGAGGTGACATGGTTTGACGACCGCCATTTGGCGGCCGGGACCACCGGCTTATAGGTACCTTCCGAAGCACGGAATCATCATTTTATCAGACAATCAGGTGACAAACTAGAAACAACTTTACAAAGTATGCACTACAAAACCGAACTTATAATTTATTCGTCATCGACCATTTTACTCCTCAATGTCGTAATGGCACGGCCCCTCATCTCGTCTCTCTCTCTCTCACTCACTCACTCTCTTTTTCTCTCACTCTCGTAAGCTGCGCTTGCCTAGATTCGTCTGTGGATGGGTGACCACCACGTGACCACCTATTACATGCCGAGTTTCCTCCGTGCATCGTGGCGACGTTAAGCCATTGTCGCGGCTGTCATTTGTAGATATTACCCAGTACTAACTGGGTTGTGGAGGCCAGATAGTCGCTCCATGTAAAATACTGGCATTCTGCCGCATCCAGTTAGACTGGAAGCCAACCCCAACTACCAACATAGTTGGGTAAAAGCTAGACAGATGATCTTTAAAAGTTTAAATCATATCGATTTTGTCGAATACCTTACTTTAAAGTACCAGGCTGTCAGAATTCAATAGGAGGTTTCTTTTTCAAAATTCTACTTACACCGACGCGCGACGGTCAATTTTAAGCCAAAATAACCCATGACTCTATAGATCTAAGGGTAAATCTCCCGTCTCATTTTCTAGTCGAGTTAGGAAAAGGGCTAGGCAGACTATGATGATTTATCCTGAAGTACCAGGCTATCATAACTTGGTAAGAGCTTACCTGCAGTCTAGTGAACATGCGATCCAATAAGCTGCGATACTAGGATCCGCTGACAAAAAGTTCGGGCCGTATCTTCACCATATAAGCCAGTTGTATTACCTCACTTCAAAGTACCCAGGCTGTCAGAATCCAATAGGTTTCTTTTTTAAAATTCTACCGACGCCGACAAGTCAAAATAACCTACGACTAGAAACTTCGACTTTACCTTGAAGATGATGATTTGTCGCAAAGTACCAGGTTATCATAACTTGGTAAGAGCTTACCTGCAGTCTAGTGAACATGCGATCCAATAAGCTGCGATACTTGAACTCGCTGACAAAAAGTTCGGGCCGTATCTTCACCATATGAGCCAGTTGTATTACCTCACTTCAAAGTACCAGGCTGTCAGAATTCAATAGGAGGTTTCTTTTTTAAAATTCTACCGACGCCGACTAGCCAAAATACTCTATAGATCTAAGCTAAGGGTCAATCTTCCGTCTAATTTCCTAGTCGAGTTAGGGAAATGGCTAGCTAGATAACGATTTGTTTCGAAGTACCACGCTATCATAGCTTACCTGCAGTCTAGTGAACATCCGATCCAGCAAGCTGCGATACTTGGACCCGCTGACAAACAGTTCGGGTCGTATCTTCACCATATGAGCCAGTTGTATCAACAACATCGGAGGATTGGCCGCAGCGTTGGTTTGGACTACGAACTCTTTTGGTACTCTTGCTAGCGCCTCCGATCCTGGTACATGGAAATGTATTTTTGATTAGATATAAAGAAATTAAATAATCATCATCTGCCTAGCTAGCCTTTTCCCAACAATGTTGGGGTCGGCTTCCAGTCTAACCGGATGCAGCTGAATACCAGTAATTTACATTGAGCGACTGCCTATCTGACCTCTACAACGCAGTTAGTACTAGGTAATTTAAAACGATACCCTTTGGTAAGACTGTCTGTTTGAAAGACGGTGATGCGGTTAGAATGGAAACCAACCAACATAGTTGGGAAAAGGCTGCTCAGATGATGAAGTGTGTAGTACTCGCAACCGGCGTGCGTGTGTGACCAGATATACAGGGTGTAAATCAACCCATCACACAGCCGTTAACCAAGCATTCTGTACAACAAACCAAGTACCCCGACGCAAAAATTTTTGATGGGAAATGACTTTTTTTTTGGGGTCAAAAATCACATTTTACGGTAAAACTCAAAGTAGCACTCTTAAAACATTGTGCTAGTAGATGCTTTGAATAGTAAACGGGTCATGGAGGTAATTTAAGTAAAGTTATAACCTGAAAAACTAGTATTTACAAAAACAGCTGTGAAAATTTTGTAACTTTGACCCTCAATATCTCCGTAACTAGGAGGTTCCCAGGTATGGTCTAGAACAAAAAAATATCGCAGTGGTGGGGAAAACAAATGCCCTTCGTTTGCGTTAAGGGTACTTTTACACCCTATATGAGCATGTATGTTTATAAAAATGATTCTATTTAGTGAACTACTATACTCGTGTACGCGACTGCTGTACACGAGGTCCCATTCCAAGTTCGAGCAGTGTTATTGGGTTTTTCAAACAGGAATTTCTCAGAAGCAGCCACGGAATCTAAAATCGTGCACAATTGATGGCAATATGGTCGGCCCTTATTAATAATAATAATAATTTATTCTCAGATAACAATGATCCATAATGGTTAGTAACAATAGGGTATTTAACTAAAAAAATCTAATTAGTCCGTCAGATAGATTTCAAATAAATATTGGACACGTATTTTTGCTTTTTTCACGTAAACAAACAATGAAGACGATACAGTGCTTTGAAAACTCGTGTGACGTCATATTCTAAGACATAGTATGACATTTTTTACCAGTGAGTGACGTCACGTCCCCCCACTCTAATCTTTGACGCGTTTTATCTTCGTAAATTTTTATTGATTTGATAAAACAAAAAATACGTATCCAATATGCGTGCGTATAATACGCTGCGTGTCGCGGGTTCGATCCCCGCACGGAACAAATATTTGTATGGCCTACAGATAGATGTTCCGGGTCTGGGTATTTGTGTATGTGAATTTAAATGTTTGTGAACGCACCCACGATACAGGAGAAATTCCTAGTGTGGGGCAACGTTCTTTTTTTAAAAAAAAAAATATTTTTCGAAAATCTAACAGACGGACTAATTAGAATCATGATTTTTTTTAAGTCAGTAAACATCCCTATTGGAACTTATAAACTATGTTAGTAGGCAGGTAATAATTTAGCAACAAGACTGATAGCGTTAGTAACAATGTTCTTACAAACTATGCTACTTAACCTATTGAACGCCAGAAGCGTAAACGCACCGCGCCCCACCCACGCCAAGGCACACAAATCTACAAAATTGTTATTTTATCTTATTTGACAATATTTTGTATAAAAAAGCAGATACAGAGATTTAAAAAATAATGTTTTTTGTCGGCTGTAGCCGACGGTGGCGTGTTGAGCACGTATTCGTTTGTCGGCTATACCCGACCGTGGCGTTCAAAAGGTTAAACATTACTGGTGAAATGTGGGTGTACTAAGGTAACAGGAATGGTGAAGTAACTAACATACCCAAAATTTGCTCTCTAGGGATCCATCCCTCCACATTGATGAGATCCACCCAGTGAGCTGCTATGTCCATCTGTATAGCTGGAGACCAGCGCCCGATCAGCAGACCATGGAAACCTTCATCCCATAAGAAGCCACGGGGAAAGAATGATCTAGAAATTATAGGAAATTTATTGATAAGTGTTCACGAAAATACGTGAATAGCCTTAGAAGATATAATAGCCAAGAAAATTCAGGGTTGCCCTCAATTTCCCTGGGATCCCTTCATCAGTTCCTGAATTGGAGAAAATGGGAAAAAATAAAACTTGAATTTGAAAATTGTTCTACAATCGACTGAGATATCGGTGAACAAAACACAAAAAAAAACATGCTATCGAACATAGAACCTTCTCGTTTTTGAAAGTCGGTTAAATAGTTTTAAATGCTATTGAAATTAAGCTCAATTCCAGGTCACATTTGAAGTAGCTGTTAGCTGAGATGTACACGAGAAAATAATATCTTGTTGATCGATATTAAGGTTTAAATCTCAATTACATTGAAATTAGCCGATTTTCACTAGACTATGTAAGTTAGCCGATTAGTCGGCGCTTTAGTCGGCCGATTAGTTGGCCGATTGGTAGGCCTATTAGTCGACCAAATACATCCAATTTAGACGACCGATTAGTCATAATCATATTTTTTTAAATTTCTGACTTAAAAGTACCAGGCTGACAGAAGTCTATAAGAGATTTTACGGTCAACATTCTCCCGACTGCCCAGTCCAAGCGACTATAACCCTGAACAGCATGCACTTAAGTGTCAAATTCCCGTCTACTTCCAAAGTAGTACAACCTGTCGAGTACACACGAAAATAACCTTTAACTGTACAGATATAAAGGCTTACCTGCTAGGTACGCCAGTGTATAAGGGTGCTTTCCAGTACGGCACAGGCTCCTTATTATATTTGGACTGTACCCTGCTAGCACCGAAGAAATATCCTACTCCTCCGACCATATTGGAGAGGGCTGCCCTGGCCACCGCCACATCTTCCGGTGGGTAACTGTAAGGAAAACGTACATTTAATAATAAGAGTGGAAGATATTGCATTTGAGGCGGAATTCACACCCGAGCCATAGGTGCGGTTCTTATGGAGCCGAGAGGCGGTTTTTTGTGCAAATAGTTTTTGAAGTAAAATATTCTTTAGCGGCGTTCTGAACATGTTCTGAACTATTATTTTTTTTATCTTTATATATAAAATAGGGATGTTTCCTGACTAAAAAAAATATGATTTTAATTAGTCCGTCTGTTAGATTATCAAAATAATTATATTGGATACGTATTTTTTGTTTTATCAAATCAATAAAAATTTACGAAGATAAAACGCGTCCAAATATTTGAGTGGAGGCTTGTGACGTCATTCACCGGTAAAAAATGTCATACTAATGTCTTAGAATCTGACGTCACACGAGTTTTCAAAGCACTGTATCGTCTTCATTGTTTGTTTACGTGAAAAAAGAAAAAATACGTGTCCAATATTTTTTGGAAATCTATCTGACGGACTAATTAGATTTTTTTGTTAACTACCCTATTCTACTGTACGTGTGCACGTATGTCACTGAACTCCTCCTAAACGGCTTGGTGGTTTTGGATGAAACTTTCAGGCGATATTTCAATAGGTTCTTGGATGGTTTAAATACACAATTGGAATATTCAAAAATGCACAATGTTAATGTTTAAGTTTTCACTTCAACATTAATGTGCAACATTTTTTTTATTTTCCCTTTTTCAGTTGTAGACCACACAAAGCCTTGTCATCATAGTTAAGAGGTACCATACATACAAAAAACGCCACAGTCGAATTAAGAACCTCATCCTTTTTCGAAGTCGGTTAAAAAAAGCTTACCCTTTCTCATCCAACTTAAATTTCTCCTCGAAGTCAAGGTCAAAGGCCATCTTCTTCAATTCCAATGCCTTAGTAAACTTGTCCCCCTTCAAGGGGGGGCTAGCATGATCCTCAGTCGTATACACTATGTCTATGACAAACGGAGTTTCCACCAGCATCTGAATTGGCACGAAGTTAATGTCTTTTTCCTGTGAAAAAATAATACTGTACTATACTCATGATTCTCGACCGGAATCACTACATATTATAAAACAAAGGCCTCCGCCGCGTCTGTCTGTCTGTTCGCGATAAACTCAAAAACTACTGTACAGATTTTCATGCTGTTTTCAACAATGGATAGAGTGGTTCTCGAGGAAGGTTTTAGCATATAATTTGACACGGGCGTTCAATAATAAAATGGGAATGTATAATTATTTCTTGTCAAGTCACCGATTTTCGAAAGTAAAGTTGTTTTTTTTTTTGTGTAAAGTCGGTTTTTTTTTGCAAAAAAGTTATTTTTTTACCCTTTTTAGTTGTGGTAAAAAATTTTTGCTAGGTTATTTATACATTAAATAACATTTTTTTTGCGCATCATCATTCCCTTATCCCAATTAATTTGGGATCGGCGCAACATGTCTTCTTCTTCCATACTTCTCTATTACTCGTCATGTCATCAGACACCTCCTTTCTAGCCATATCATCCTTCACACAGTCCATCCATCGTTTTTTTGGTCTTCCTCTACTCTTATACCCATCATCATCTGCCTAGCATCCTACATACCTGAAAATTGAGCTCATCATCAGGACCCAGAACAGCTAGTTTCCCAAACGTGGAGTGCTTCTCAATCTTCAATAGCGAGTAGAACTTCTCTTTGAGCAGATGTAGCCCTGGTGCATGAGCCTCGGAATATGATGTGTGGAGCAGTTTTCCTGGTAAATAAGAACCGTCAAAAACCTATTCATCATCATCTTCAGTTCAGCCGAAAGATGACCACTGCGGGATATAAGCTGCTTCTAAGTGTCACCATATTGACCGGTCCCGTGCGTCTGGCATGCAGCGGATCCCCGCAACCTTCACCAGCAGGGCTACTGCGTATCTTTTAAAATGTCAGTGGCTATCATAGTGTCCATCGATTAACTGTCAAATGGTTCCATTTTGTACCAAACCATAACCATTTGACAGTTAATCGATGGACACTATGATAGCCACTGACATTTAAAAAGGGCTTGTGTTTAAACACCGCCCAAAAAAGTACCTATTTCGCAACCAATAAACGGTTACCAAAATGGATTAATGGTCACCAAATACGTCGAACGTACGTCGCCTAAAGCAAAAGCTTTTTAAACGCGCGCTCGCTTCGCTCGCATATTAAATAACACTAATATCTTCTGTCCCCGAAGTGCCGGGCCTCCGCCGGCCTCCTTCGTCGGCCTAAGGCCCGGTGCCCATGCCGCCCCTAAAAATTGGTAGTAATATTAATCTTTGAGTTGGATAGAATTTGGTGACCGTTGATCCATTTTAGGAACCAAAAATTTTATTTGGTGCCTAGGCTTAGAGTCTTAAAAATATTTTTGGTGGCCGTCTAAATTATACCCTTTAAAAAGGTACGCAATAGCCATACTGGTCATCGGTTCAACTAGTGGGAGGCCTTCTTAAATAATTATTAAACAAAAAAATAAATTTCGGAAGTCGATGGCAAAAAAGTGAATGAAATAAACAACGTTACCGACTTCCGAAAGTACAGTTATTTTAGACTGTTTTAGAGTTTTTTGGAAGTCGGTGTTCTTTATTTGCCAAAAGTTTTTTTCAACACACTTGCTCATAAAATAGCTTTAATTTCACCGCAATTACGCACATAATGACACCTGTAATCAAACTGTGACTTTTTCATTAATATTATTCACAAGTGAGTTATAGGTTTTATTTTTTTATTTTATTGGTTGAGTTGTTTTGTTCTTAAAAAAATTTCGATATAAAAGAGATGTTGTGTGTGTTCAATAGTACAAATAAATTAATGTACCTATTGCTTGTTCGTTTCATGCAACTTCGAATTTAAATAGATAATTTCAACTTGTACGGTTTTAATAAATAAAACTTTCACTCAAATATAACTTTTGTTTTCTCTGTAATAAAGAAAACTTTGAATTCCCCATTTTGTACGCGGCTAAAACGCTAGGTATCCGCAAAAGCCAAAAAAAATAAACCTCATTCTATTAGTCTATGGCCGATCGCCATTGTTAGATGCGCGCGCATCGCAACTGATTAATTTTTCCCGCCATTGCGAAAATTTTTTCACAACTCGTTTTAACTGTTGAAATTGACCTTTTAGTATTATCTTCTTCACAAGTGTGTTGAAAAACGTCGTATGATACACGTGTGTATTGATTATTACCGTCCTCGGTTCGCTTATGACCCTCACCTGACGGCTCGGGTCTTAATGGCGCCTCAACAGTAATCACCAACATTACACACTTGTACCATAATGTACTATTACTTCATTCTTTTTAGTTGTAGACCACTCAAAGTCTTGCTATCATGAATCAATTTTACTAGGAGTTATTACTTATATTAATAACATTATGTCAACAGAGGCCGGGAGGAATCAAAAACACGGGACCGGGTAATGTGGCTTGAGGGAGGTCTAAGTCCAGCAGTGGGCGTCTATCAGCTGAAATGACGATGACGGCAGCGATGGCCCATTGGTGGCGGCCCCGTGGGTTCGAAACCAAACAGGTGCATACTTTGTGTAATTTATTTCATCACCACTGCTCTCAAAACGGTGAAGGAAAACATCGTGAGGAAACCGGCAAGTCCTAGAACCAACAATTCTAAGACATGTGACATCTACCAACCCGCACTGGGCCCGCGTGGTGGATTATAGCCCATTCCCTCTCGTAGAGAGGAGGCCTGTGTCCCAGCAGTGGGAACGTTGATGATGATGACTACAACACAAGAGGAGAGGCATCTCACCCTTATGTGGCACCAGGTTGATTCTGAAGTTGCGGAGTTGTGGTGTATGGCCCAGGATGGAGTCATCCTCGTACCATACCCTGGAATGTGGGGCAGCAGGTCCTAAGGACTCATCCAGCGCTGCGTACCAGATAAGCATGAAGGGTACTTTGGCTTGACCCTGAAAAATAAAGATATTTATCATAACATTATTACACAACAACAACAACAATAAACAACATTATTATCATTATCTATATTATATAACAGAAAGTCGTGTTAGTTACACTATTTATAACTCAAGAACAGCTGAACCGATTTGGCTTAAAATTGGTAGGGAGGTAGCTAAGAACCAGGAGAAGGACATAGGATACTAGGTAGGGTTGTAGGTAGGGTAGTAGGCAGGGTAGTAGGTAGGGTAGTAGGTAGGGTAGTAGGTAGGGTAGTAGGTAGGGTAGTAGGTAGGGTAGTGGGTAGGGTAGTAGGTAGGGTAGTGGATAGGGTAGTAGGTAGGGTAGATAGTTGGTAAGTAGGCAGGTAGTGTGTAGGAAAAAGGGCATAGCAACGCATGCGGGTACAGCTAGTTTACATTTATATTTATCTTCGGAGGCTTGTAAATGGCTTGTCATTGAACAACTCACTATTAATTTTTGTAATGTTAGCTGTAAGCCACCCAAAGAAAATAAATAATAACATCACGCCTGTAATCGCCAAAAGGTTCGACAAGGGAAGAATGGAAGAAGAAAACGTGTTGCGCCGACCCCAAATATAATGGGATAACGGCAGGAAGATGATGTAACATGGGGCGAGCCTATTGCCATCAACCGAACACAAATCCAGACTCCGTGGCTGCTACTGAGAAATTCCTGATTAAAACTCAATTATACTTTGCCCGGCTCGGGTATCGAACCCAGGACTGCATGCTCAGCTGTCGCGCTTGCGACCACTACACCAACGGGGCAATCTTACGACTGTAACTATACACATATTAGTTGCGGTTATCTGCACTAATATTATAAATCTACACTAATATTATAAAGAGGAAAGATTTGTTTTTTGTGTGTGTGTATGTTTGTAACGAATAAACTTAAAAACTACTGAACCGATTTGAAAAATTCTTTCACCGTTGGGAAGCTACACTATCCCCGGGTGTCATAGGCTACTTTTTATCCCTGTATTCCCACTGGAACGGGAACTGCGCGGGTGAAACCACGTGACGTCCGCTAGTGAAACAATATAGAATCTTACCTGAGTAGTAATATTAATCCTAGCCGTCCAATGTCCGCCATGTTTGCCCCCAGGGGTCTTTATGAACGAGGTGGTAATGTTGTGGGGGAGGTCTGTAATGAGCTGGTCCCCAAACGTGACCCCATCGTGTCTGAGCCAACCATACGTGGCTAGGTTATCATTTTGATCACACCAATGTCTGAAAAAAAAATGGTTTTTGTGGTATTTGATTAGTGTCACATACATACCTATAAATAAGGAGAAAAGTCCTAATTGACTGACTCATCAAGTCAGCCCAAACCCTCGGACCTAGATAGCTGAAAGGGGATAGAACCAATGTGGCTTATCAACCTGCCCGCCGTCGAGACACAAAATTTTTAATTGTGTCTAATTACACGACATAACGAAAGGTTAAAGCCGGCCATGACATTTAAAAACAACGAGTTTTTTTATGTATCATATATTTCGTAGCGTAGCTTTTACCCTCTAGATGTTTTGATCTAAATTTTGGCGTTTACACCCTAATGATTTGTCTATTTTTTTACATTTAAATATCATTTTTTGAAGCCCTGCAATTCTTCCCTTTTTGATACTTGTATATTTTTTATTATAAGTTTAGTTTTGTATATTGTAGTTTGTAAATATTGTTATTAACACAGTTCGTTCATATTCATATGAGAATCTAAGTTCAAGAGCGGTGTATGAAAACAACTGTTTCTGGCAGACAATGACAAGTATATTCTTATTTGCATTACTATAGAATTAGATCGTGCAATCAAAGGAGAACAATCTTTTTCTTCTTATATCGTGGGCCGTGTCTCTAGGTAGGGTCTAACGACCCCACACACCCTAGTGTCAGAGTTTCTAAACCGCCTCAAGGTCTTCTGACATAGTTTGACGACCGCGCCGGCTTATATTTGCCTTCCAAAGCACGGAATCATCTTTTTATCAGACAATCACGTGATCCAAGCCTGCAATGTCCTAGCCAAACTGGAAACAACTTTACAAAGTATGCTTCTCGTGGAAGCCGAACCCACGACCACCGGGTCACAAGGCAAACACCTAAACCACTCGACCACGGAAGCAGTGGAGGCGGAACAATGCAAAATAATCGTATTGTAGTAACTGTGCAAGAGATGCATTTAGATACAACCTTCTTCTTGGCGCTGACACTTCTCGAGCGTATGCTGTGGTGAGTCCTTTGCTCCTGGCCAACTCCACAATGATGGCAATAGGGTAGTTAACTAAAAAAATCTAATTGGTCCGTCAGATAGATTTCCAAAAAATATTGGACAAGTATTTTTTCTTTTTTCACGTAAACAAACAATGAAGACGATACAGTGCTTTGAAAACTCGTGTGACGTCATATTCTAAGACATTAGTATGACATTCTTTACCGGTGAGTGACGTCACGACCCCCCACTCAAATCTTTGACGCGTTTTATCTTCGTAAATTTTTATTGATTTGATAAAACAAAAAATACGTATCCAATAATTTTCGATAATATAACAGACGGACTAATTAGAATCATATTTTTTTTTAGTCAGTAAACATCCCTATTAGGTTTTTTTATCACTCTAAACTAAGTGTATTAACGTCATAAATAGCAAAGTGAAATTGACTACACTTACCGTATGCCTTTATGCTTTGAGGCAGTTAGCTCATACCACATCATACCAAACACTGGGGACTTCGGCTCACGGCTCTTCATACCCATATAGACCCCAGGTCGGTATGTACCCCAGTACCGCTCCGGGATCTGAAGACCTGTTTCTTGGACTACCTGGAAGTTAAGTTTAAATTGTGTTATCTATGTTACCGGCCAAACCTGATTTCAGGCAAAACTAGTTTGTCTTTTTTTTATTTTGTTACGGGGTGGAAAATCCTCATGGATCTCCTCCTCTTCCGCCCTGGAGCGAGCAGAGGTGTCTGTCTGACTCGACTGACTAAAAACCATCCCGGTGTTCCCTTTTCACACTTGCATTCGGGATCATGGGAACCAGTGCGCCTTCCTCGATCCCCGGCTACTGCCTCCTCAAGTTAGCGGGGGGAGTGAGTTGTAAAACTCCCTCCGCGACATCCTGTAGGTGCGCGCGCGGAACACTGCGCGCCGCCGCCTCGGGTCCTGTTACACGGGGGGGCGGCGGACATCCCCAAGTCCGCCGTCCCTCTGGACCCGGGCTAGAAGAGGGCGTTATCCACCCTCCGCCGACGCCCAGTACGTCTGCTGCGGGATGGGAGAGTGGTCTAGACCTCTCTCAACCTTTCCGAAGCCTCCTTTTGTGACTTCACAGAAGGAGAAAACTAGTTTGTCCTAGGCCAAACCGTTTCAACCCGAACAAAGCAATTACAGTGCACCCAACCCGGATGTAGCGCTCGCTGGCCGATGCAGCTCGCTGCGCTCGCTCTCCTGATCTCCTCGCGCGTGGTAAGGGTACAAATTATGTTTTTTAATAGCGTTTAATGTCCCACTGCTGGACAAAGTTGAAAGTTTGGGTGTTAGCTTCACAACTACCGATTTCATAAATACTTTTACTTATCGGAAGCTACTTTATTCCCAGGTTTTATGGATTATATTAAAACGTTCTCGTTTCCGAATGCCTCGTTGGTCTAGTGGTGGCTGAGCATGAGGTCCTGGGTGCGATTCCCGAGCCGGGCCAAGTGTTATTGGGTTTTTCGATCAGGAATTTCTCAGTAGCAGCCACGTAGTCTGGATTTGTGCCCATTTTTCCCTTGGATCATCTGCCTGCATTTCTGCCAACTATGTTGGTCTCAGCAGATCAACAAGGCAGTCTACTAACTCATCATCATCCTTACAGCCACAAGACGGTCACTGCTGGACATAGGCCTCGGGATCGAACTCGCGACACACAGCGCAGCAGTCCAATTGCACAGCCACTGTGCCAACCGTGTCGCCAAAATTACAAGAGTATACCTAAATTGTTTGGTCATGTGGAGAGAATAAGTGAAAGGCAACTAGCAAAAAGTATTTAACGAGGCAGATGTGAGAAGCAACATGGTCCTTCCTGATGAGGTTCTTAAGAAAGGTTAGGTGCATAATACCAGCAACCCACGTGAGTGTAAGTCCAGATGTATGAATGTGGATGAGGCAAAGGATTGAGGTTGTTGCGTAAGTATGACAGAGATCCATGTAAATTTAAACTAACACTAATCAATACATGTTTTAAAACAAAGTCATCAGCCACATCTGTCTGTTCACGATAAACTCAAAAACTGCTACACCGGTTTTCATGCTGTTTTCACCAATGGATAGTGTGGTTCTCGAGGAAGGTTTTAGTATATAACTTGACAGACATACACGTGGGCGAAGCCGCGAGCCAGCTAGTAATGAATAAACATTTGTTTCCACTTATCTCTTGTGTAAACAAAATAAAATATGAATTACTTGAGGCTTTTTTTTAGTAAGGGTAAGGTGTGTTTGTGTATATCCACAATGTTAAGATGCTAGGTTCAAACCTAATTCAATAAGGGGAAAGCGTATTTCAACTCAGAAATAGAGGTTAAACGGTCATTTTCCAGTTTGCTAAAGGTAAAATCTTGATGAAAAAAACTAATAACACATTGCCAAAGCTGGCAAGTGCACCCAGGTTCCATATCCAGCAGTTCAACTTGCAAACACAACACCAACGAAGCGCATGCCGGTTTTAGGACAAAAAACAATATTAAAAAAATAGTATCAATTTCTTTACCTTATCATCGTTAAATGGTGTGTTAACTCGCGTTTCTAAATATCCCAAAGTGCTTATATACACAGCAATCGCTAAACAAACAACGACGACGCAGGTCTTCCAAACCGAAAAATATTTAAACGTTTTACTACCAAAAGAGGCTTCACTACTCGCCGAACTACTGCTAGTATCTACTTTATCTGTCTTAAGCGAAACTGTTTTTCTATGTCTAACCATCTTAAATAATTATTTATTAACTAATCTACTATATGTATGTGGAATTGACACGTTTTCTTGTATAATTTAACTGTACATTCGAGTAATAATTTTTATCGGCGAACGCAAATTGCAAGCGACAATACACCATCGCATTTGACGTTTCGGTTTTGTAGTGATGTGATGTGATTACTAAAGGTTGGTACTGAAAGAAAACACGATTATCTGCAGAGCGTTTAGTTTGATTCTAAAAAGAATTTAAAAGTTTTTTTTAATATTATATTATTTTGTATTATACTATTTCTGTAGAGTCATTAACTTTTGTTTGTGATGCGCGAGGGGTAATATCACATCGTGTATTGTAATGTCTCCAAATGGCTTAGAGAGAATGCCCACAAATTAAAATTCACCATAGGTCTGTGTGAGAGAGCACCAAATGATTTTCATTGATTTACTTTTCATGTAAAAAGTAAATCAATGAAAGTAGAACCAATTCCTGTACGGGTTAGTGACTTGTACAGTTTGTTCGATGACGTGATTAATATCAGATTTAATGAATAATACAATATCTTTTTGTTTTATTCAGTATTGTACGCCAAGTTAATGTGGAACAAAACACTCCCTTATTATTTGAATGTTGAAGTCTATCGCTGATATTTAATAAATAATACGTTTGTAATATTTTTTGTGGTTGCATAAAAATAAAATGGGAGTGTTGAAGATAAAAAATATAGTCGATTTTACTAAAATACTAAATTGACCAAATAGTAGTAATAAGTGTTAATCACTATGACATCAATACGTGTGGCTGGTTGACGTTTCATTTGATTTTTATCACTACGTTCGGAAATTACGTATTAAAGGTTGGGCCTTCACGTGTTTTCCGGTATTTCATCCAAAACAAACACAATTCGATAATCAACAAGCAAAGGATGAATGACCCATTTTTTTTTTCGGTAGAGCAATTTTGTTTCAGCAAGAATAGCTAAATCTTTCTAGACTAATTTCCATAGTCTGATTGGTAACACCAGCACAGCAGTTGATTGATACAGAATCTTCTTTTGCTGTACAGCCAACCCCGCTACCACCTTACCAAGAAGATGAATCAGCTGTCAGCCGTCTTTCTCAGAGTACACACAGCGCTACATCAAGCTCAAACATATCCTGTATAACCTGACTACGCTTTGTGTGAGCATCCCGTACAATGAGAGATTAGCGTATACTGGTATTGAATAGCTACCATTACGATGGCGAAGTTCTTTTAATTTTTTCTAATATTTTACTGAAGTTTCTCCTCATTGTTTTCTCCTTTCTGCCAATGCTCACAGATATAGATATACCTAGAAATGGTAATCATCCCGATCAATATGAAAACCAAGCGAGCCATTTTTTGACTACTTAAATCAGCAGGGCTATTGCGTATCTTTTTAAATGTCAGTGGCTATCATAGATTCCTAGTGTCCATCGATTAACTGTGAAATGGTTCCATTTTGTACCAAACCAAAACCATTAATTGACAGTTAATCAAACCCATTACCTATCCCTGCTGATCTACTATGACAATTTACGTACTATTTAGTTTCCCAATTTACAAAATATACTACGTTTTAGCTCTTTAAATGTCTAGAATTAAGTCGTTGAGTTGTAACCAGCTAGCCTGTATTTTTACTGCACTCCTAAGTGATGTCCTAAATCGAGGTCCGTTCCCCACAGGGGCTGCCCATAGCGCGCTGTCACTTAGTCTTTAAGCTTTTACACCCTGGCTGGAGGCCTTCACTCAAAGCATCCACAGAACTGTCCGTTTAAGCAAGCCAGCCTCATAGTCTGACCTGCGAGACACCAAACAGAAAATAAACGGGTTTGTAACGTCAACGGACAGAATACGATGCAATGCGGCCGGGGCCTAGCGATTCAAATAATCGTTACAAATGCTTGTTTATTTATACTTCACATGACTAAAGTAGGTACTATTTTCCACTCTAAAACAAGAACAGTTCTTAATTCTTCTGTTTTATTTAAATCATTCTTATCTTACGAAAAATCTGCCATAAGGCCTACGCAGTCGCAAACTATACGAATTCTGTTATTTCTTTTTTACGAGACGAAGGCCCTATTTACAACAAAAAAGGCTTTATTGTTAAAAAAAAATGACGATGACTATCTTAGTGCGAGCTAAGAAATAAATAACAGTGCCACCTATCTTACCGGAGTAGTACTATTAGCGATTGCGAAGCCCCGTAATCATAGCAATAACGACGTCACACCTCCTGTCCTGCTCTTTGAGTAACTTCAGCTGAAGTTAAAATAACTTGTTCGAGGTCTCTCTCTCTCTGCTAACACTGTCATTTTAGCAGAGTCGAAGCTCATTTAACAAAAATTCAAGAAAACACGACGCCGCCCGCCCGATGAAGAAAAACAGTACCTAGTGAAATACCTAAATTATATTTTTATTTCATTTACCTGATTTCACAGCAGATATCTGAATATATTTCTAAAGGTTATGAACTTATGAGTATTGAGTGCTGTGACCAAGTCAAGTCAGGTGTTTTACAAAGCCCACAAAAAAAGTTATCTTTTTTTTTTCTCTCCGTGACAAGCGCATCGCTGGCATTTTGTTGTTAAGCTAATAAAGCGCTTTGTTTTAATTTTTTAAGCTGACTACGTGAAACGGGAGGGTTATGTTTTGGACGAAAGAATAACTTACGTCTTACCAGTACTTCCAGTCTTGAGTCCAAAAGCGTGAGGACTAAATATGACGACTACTTAGGATTATTTATTTCACTTAAAAAATCACCAACCAAATGTTTTATTAAATAAATAAAATTCTTGCTTGCCCTGATAAAATAAAATAAAATTCTACCTTTCTTTTGGATTTCGCCGCAGTCGGGTAAAACGTACCTACCCAATATTTGAATGTCTTTGGGTAAAAAGCATCGTAATACTATTTCTTAGCAAGTTGGCAACTGAGCAAAACTCCTTAATTACCTACTCGTTCTTCTTATTATCTTATCATAATACTGATAAGTCAATAATAGTTCTATCGGTTAGAATCTATGCAAAAACTTATCTTCACAATCATAAACATAATAAAATAATTAAACAAAATTGATCCGCTTTTTCCTCAAAATATTCATTTGCTTCAAGCGCTGTCTAGGCTTCGAGCCACAAACCGCGCCACCTGTCCGTTCCAAATGTAGATAAAACAGTTCAGAAATACTGTGCGTCGGTAAAACAGGCGTTCCCCCCGCGACGGCGTACCCTTCCCCCTCCGAGGGCGCACGAAACCAGTGCGATCGAGCGATACGTACCGCGCGTACCTGCTACAAACGCTAAACGCGCCACGCTACGCGATTATGATGAACCGAACACAACATTACACGCATTTTTCAGTGAAATAATGTAAATAATAACATTAAACAACATTTAGTATAGTTTTAGTGTTGTGTAAAATTCGTGTGCTTTGTTTACCGGCCGGCGAACGCACGCGACAACGCTCCCCGAAAAAAAAAAACTGATGTCGGTCGTAGTGAGGATGCTTGTGTCAGTGTAGTGTATTAAAATAGGTAAATGTATATAAGGCGTGCTATGATCGTATGAGGAAGAAAAGCACAAGGAACATTGTAAGTGAAGAGCTGTGGCTCAGTGTTATTAAGTTGTGTTTGGGCAGAAATGCGGGGTAGCCCTCCCCAGAGCACGGAGTTTTATTCCGAGTGGGGCGGTCGCTGATCAAAAACGGAGGTACGGAGGACTATCCCTCGTGTACTCAGTGTTTTTTTTAAACCGAAGCAGGTCCCACGTAACCCCTTTTTTGTGCGACGCGTTTTTTTTTGGAGGGAATGTTTACGAATCGATACTCTTCTAGGTTATGAGCGCCTAGTACTTGATAGCGATGCCCGATACGTATCGATATTTTTATATATCGATACAACACCATGCGATATCTCGATATTTTGTATCGATACACGTCAATACGATATGCGGCGATATCGTATCGCTTCCAGAGTATATCGTATCAAAAATATCGCATGAGTTAAACATAACACACTAAAACATATTCGGTCAATCAAATGTTTATAAAGAGATAAGATGAGCTGAGTAAGTACAAATATATTTTGCGACTTGAATCTTTGTTTGGATTATAATTATAACTTTCAATAGTGCCGCCTGGCGGCTGAAATACGATTGAATTGAATACGAATCGAAATACGATGTGGGTAGAATGAGATAATTTGTAGACGTTAGTTTATATATTGAATATCCTACCTAGGTACCTTGACAAAAGTTTATAATTTCTGTTTGTACTGTGTGATTAATTTATCGTCCCTAAATTTAATTCAATCTATTAAAGTATTTATCAGTAGTAGCGACATCAGTGCCGTCAGAACGCTTGTTTTCTTCTGCTAATAACACGCTTTCAGAAAATCGCAACAGATTAGATCCGCAACGTTTATCAAAATTATTATTTCTTAAAAGTTTAGATGTCAAATATTGGCAATTGTAAATTTTTTGTGCACTTATTCTATTTTTAATAATAATAAACTATATAATAAGTTGAGTCTGAATTCTTAGTTTTATTTAAAAAAAAATAGACGATACGATACGATATTAACAATATCGATACAAAGCCTTGCGATAATATCGTGTATCGATACAATCCGAAACGATACATTACGATGCGATATATCGATACAAAGCAAAATATCGGGCATCGCTAGTACTTGACTTCGAGTTTCTACACGCGTTTTTGATAAATAAACACAAAAAACGTTGATATCGGGTCGATAGTTCTCTTTTTTTTTCGAAAACAAAGTTTGTTTTTTCCGTTGTCGGCTAACTTCGGGTTTTTACCGTTCAAAAGTGTAGGTTAACTCGTATTCGTTCGTGTTTCTGGCCGTTTTGGTTTTATTCACACATACTTTATAGAATTCAGTACATTTATAAGTCTGTATTTGGACACCATTTTCGCTTGCTTGGAATCAAACTTTAATAAAAACAAACAAACATCAGCATTAGGCACCTATTTTGTTTTTTTATAAGTAAAAACAAGAATAGAACAATTCCATGCCTAAATTCTACCTTCACGTTACTTCGTCAGTGGCCTGGGCAGAGAGAGACCTCTATCCGCTATTCGGAATAATTTTCGAAGCACAAACAGTTCGTTTAAAAATTCACCTCCTGTTTGATTATGGTAGCCTAGTACTTTGAGAAAGCCTTCGATTAAAACAATACATAAATGTAACTTAATCTTTGAATAGACTGAGAATATATCGAAAAAAACACTTATCATAAAAGTAAATATTTATGTAATACTGTCGAAATACCTCTGCCTAACCCTTCGGGGATTAGGCGAGATGTTATGATGATGATAATTATTATGTTATACTAAACCATGCCCGCGGCTTCGCCTTCGGTAGAGTTCGTTGCCCTATGGGATTATACTACCGGGATGAAAAGTATCCTATGTGTTAATCCAGTTTATAAACTATCTGTGTGCGAAATTTAATCCCAATCCGTTCAGTAGTTTTTGCGTAAAAGAGTAATAAACATCCATTCATCCTCACAAAATTCCGCATTTATAATATTGGTAGGACTGTCGAAATGTGGTTGTACTAATGGGTACACTGCTGCTTAATCCTTGGGGGGTAACAGGCGCGATGTTATGATCAAGATATTTGTGTAATATGCCAAAAAAAAAACATCAGGAATCTCTGATTTTGTAAAACCTACGTAACCGCAATCGCCATGGTTTTCGCCAAGCGTGGTGATTGTGGTATCGTCATCATCATTCTTCTGCCCTCATCCCAATTTACTTGGGGTCAGCTCAGCATGGCTTCTTCCATACCAACTCAGCAGTTACCTCCTTTCGGCAGTGATAGCCTAGTACTGTGGCCGTTGAACTGCCAAGTCCTAGGTTCCGAACTTCCTAGTTCGATCCCCAGGCAAGCACCTCTGATTTTCAGGGTCCCGTACCCAAAGGGTAAAAACGGGACCCTATTACTAAGACGTCGCTATCTGTCCGTCTGTCTGTCACTAGGCTGTATCTCAAGAACCGCGATGGCTAGACAGTTGAAATTTTCACAAATTATGTATTTCTTTTGCCGGTATAACAACAAATACTAAACATAAAATAAATATTTAAGGTTGAACTAGCCGGTCATTCCATACAAACGTAGTATGGTGATTACTCGTCTGTTTCACGGTGAAGATTCAAAACTAAAAATTGTATCAACTAGTCTTGTCATTATCTAGCCCTGTATGGAAGCAGAATTGGAAAAAAAATCATTGGTTTAGAAGTTATGAGCGTCGAAACTTCCATATTTTAACAAATATTTGAACTCGTCTTTCAGCGTAAATAAATAACTTATGTAGTATGAAAATGGAAAAAGTGAAACCATACAGGGATAGATAATTTATTCAAAAGTTCAAATAAATTGTTTTAAGTGGATACATCCAGTAGTTTTTCCATAATATCTATACGCCCAAAGGTCAATTTATGAAATTTCACGCTCTCATTTTCGTTATAAATCGTCGTAAAGTTCACTAAATAAATATGTAAATACATAGAGAAAAACTAGATAAATGAATACTAAATGAATAAAACTAGATAAATTAAAACATTACCAAATAACATGAGCCACGCCCGGCAACGAGTTCGAGCCATCGACTAGTGCAACCTTAATTCCATAAAACAAACGCGATTTTTTATAAATAATGGTACGGAACCCTTCATGCGGGAGTCCGACTCGCACTTGGCCAGTTTTATTCAGATTCATGTGCGAATTGTATAATTATCACTTGCTTCGGTGAATGAAAATATCGTGAGAAAACCAACAGGCCTTAGAGATATTTCTTGCCATGTCAAACCACGTCAGAAACCCACGGGCGGCCCCGTCGGGGCTGCGGGTTGTTCGCAAGAGATACCGCGGCCTCGACATGAAGGGCTAAGAAGGAACATGAGTGGTTTTTGGGCAGTAGAAGCCTGACACTCCCTTTCGCTCTGCCCAAGAGCGGGAGGGGTTATTTGATGATTTTCCACCCGCCAAAAAAAAAACGGCCCATGGGCGGTATAAGAACTGACAATAGATTTGTTACTAACCACGAGCGAAAATATAACAGCTCACAACTTAGGACCCAGTAATATTAATGACAATAATATCCGTGGTGCTAGGCAACTGGGCCTATCCCAGTTGTATACGTCCCTGTGTGCCTATTGGCCTTGTTCTGTTCTGTCTCCTGCTGATATGGAGGGATGTGGAAATTATGTTTATACCATACCTACTCTAAAAAGCTTATTTTATTCACGCAAAACAGTGAATAAAAAGGCCTTTTATTCACTGTTTTGTTTTTATTCACTATTTTGGTGTTTGAATTTGGAACACAAAAATATATCCGGTCTCTATTTCAATGCTTACACAAACTCCTTGCGCTAAGATTCGAAATTCAAAACTCTTTGGTGCAAATAAATTCTCGAGATTTGATTGGTCGATATTTGCGACAAGGAGTTTGGCATTAGATTAAAAACTGTTTTGTGTTCTTTGCTGCCTTTATAGAAAAATAAATATTGTTTCACAAGTTGACCACCCTAATGATAATAATAAGAAAATTACGCTTAATTTCAGTCATTGCTCTAAATTTAATGTCCATTTCAATTAATGTAACAATTCTTATTTCTTGATTAAATTTCTATTTTCGCTTAAATTATGTCTTTTCTCGTAGTCATGATATAAAGTATAGTATGCAACTCCTGAATAAAGTAAGAATTTATATCGAGGGCCATGAATCACTCCCGTCGTTCAGGATTCTAACAGTTGAATCACTCGCTGCGTTCGTGATTCAATCATTAGAATCCTTCACTTGCTCGTGACTCATCTACGGCCCTCGCTTTAAATCCGTCCTTTATTCACTAGTTGCATAATATACTATTATACCATACCTACACTAAAAAGCTTATTTTATTCACGCAAAACAGTGAATAAAAAGGCCTTTTATTCACTGTTTTGTTTTTATTCACTATTTTGGTGTTTGAATTTGGAACACAAAAATATATCCGGTCTCTATTTCAATGCTTACACAAACTCCTTGCGTTAAGATTCGAAATTCAAAACTCTTTGGTGCAAATAAATTATCGAGATTAATTTGATTGGTCGATATTTGCGACAAGGAGTTTGGCATTAGATTAATAAATATTGTTTCACAAGTTGACCACCCTTTTTTTTTTTTTTTTTTTGGGGGTTGGGAAATCATCAAATAACCCCTCCCGCTCTTGGGAAGAGCGAAAGGGAGTGTCAGACTTCTACTGACTAAAAACCACCCATGTTCCTTCTTCGCCCTTCATGTCGAGGCCGCGGTATCCCTTGCGGACAACCCGCAGCCTCGACAGGCGTCGGCCCTTGCGGGCCCCTTCCATGTTGCTGACTTCTCTTTGAGGCGCGCGTGGAACACGAACGCGCCGTCGACACGGCCTGTCGTCGTCATAAGACGGACGGACGGCGAGCTTACCCATCACTCACCGTCCACAGGCCCGCGTCTACGGTGGCCGGAAGCCATCACGTGGCCCCCGACGCCCGGAGCGCCTCCCGCGGCGGCTGGGACGAGAGGTTCTCTCCCTCTCACGTTCCGCCACCTCCTTCGCTAGCATCACTGCTTCGCAGAAGGAGGCGACGGCGTCCCATTCCTCCTCGCCCCGGACCATGGCTTGCACCAGGGCCGGACGCGAGAGGTCGCCGCAGACGATCGCCGCTACGAGAACACGGCTTGGCTCCGCCCAAGCGGGACACACCTCCACAGTGTGCTCCACCGTGTCCTCCGGCCGATCCTCGCAATGGTGGCATTCGGGAAGTTGAACACCCTAATGATAATAATAAGAAAATTACGCTTAATTTCAGTCATTGCTCTAATTTTAATGTCCATTTCAATTAATGTAACAATTCTTATTTCTTGTTTAAATTTCTATTTTCGCTTAAATTATGTCTTTTCTCGTAGTCATGATATAAAGTATAGTATGCAACTCTTGAATAAAGTACGAATTTATATCGAGGGCCATGAATCACTCGCGTCGTTTAGGATTCTAACAGTTGAATCACTCGCTGCGTTCGTGATTCAATCATTAGAATCCTTCACTTGCTCGTGACTCATCTACGGCCCTCGCTTTAAATCCGTCCTTTATTCACTAGTTGCATAATATACTATTATACCATACCTACTCTAAAAAGCTTATTTTATTCACGCAAAACAGTGAATAAAAAGGCCTTTTATTCACTGTTTTGTTTTTATTCACTATTTTGGTGTTTGAATTTGGAACACAAAAATATATCCGGTCTCTATTTCAATGCTTACACAAACTCCTTGCGTTAAGATTCGAAATTCAAAACTCTTTGGTGCAAATAAATTATCGAGATTAATTTGATTGGTCGATATTTGCGACAAGGAGTTTGGCATTAGATTAATAAATATTGTTTCACAAGTTGACCACCCTTTTTTTTTTTTTTTTTTTGGGGGTTGGGAAATCATCAAATAACCCCTCCCGCTCTTGGGAAGAGCGAAAGGGAGTGTCAGACTTCTACTGACTAAAAACCACCCATGTTCCTTCTTCGCCCTTCATGTCGAGGCCGCGGTATCCCTTGCGGACAACCCGCAGCCTCGACAGGCGTCGGCCCTTGCGGGCCCCTTCCATGTTGCTGACTTCTCTTTGAGGCGCGCGTGGAACACGAACGCGCCGTCGACACGGCCTGTCGTCGTCATAAGACGGACGGACGGCGAGCTTACCCATCACTCACCGTCCACAGGCCCGCGTCTACGGTGGCCGGAAGCCATCACGTGGCCCCCGACGCCCGGAGCGCCTCCCGCGGCGGCTGGGACGAGAGGTTCTCTCCCTCTCACGTTCCGCCACCTCCTTCGCTAGCATCACTGCTTCGCAGAAGGAGGCGACGGCGTCCCATTCCTCCTCGCCCCGGACCATGGCTTGCACCAGGGCCGGACGCGAGAGGTCGCCGCAGACGATCGCCGCTACGAGAACACGGCTTGGCTCCGCCCAAGCGGGACACACCTCCACAGTGTGCTCCACCGTGTCCTCCGGCCGATCCTCGCAATGGTGGCATTCGGGAAGTTGAACACCCTAATGATAATAATAAGAAAATTACGCTTAATTTCAGTCATTGCTCTAATTTTAATGTCCATTTCAATTAATGTAACAATTCTTATTTCTTGTTTAAATTTCTATTTTCGCTTAAATTATGTCTTTTCTCGTAGTCATGATATAAAGTATAGTATGCAACTCTTGAATAAAGTACGAATTTATATCGAGGGCCATGAATCACTCGCGTCGTTTAGGATTCTAACAGTTGAATCACTCGCTGCGTTCGTGATTCAATCATTAGAATCCTTCACTTGCTCGTGACTCATCTACGGCCCTCGCTTTAAATCCGTCCTTTATTCACTAGTTGCATAATATACTATTATACCATACCTACTCTAAAAAGCTTATTTTATTCACGCAAAACAGTGAATAAAAAGGCCTTTTATTCACTGTTTTGTTTTTATTCACTATTTTGGTGTTTGAATTTGGAACACAAAAATATATCCGGTCTCTATTTCAATGCTTACACAAACTCCTTGCGCTAAGATTCGAAATTCAAAACTCTTTGGTGCAAATAAATTCTCGAGATTTGATTGGTCGATATTTGCGACAAGGAGTTTGGCATCAGATTAAAAACTGTTTTGTGTTCTTTGCTGCCTTTATAGAAAAATAAATATTGTTTCACAAGTTGACCACCCTAATGATAATAATAAGAAAATTACGCTTAATTTCAGTCATTGCTCTAAATTTAATGTCCATTTCAATTAATGTAACAATTCTTATTTCTTGATTAAATTTCTATTTTCGCTTAAATTATGTCTTTTCTCGTAGTCATGATATAAAGTATAGTATGCAACTCCTGAATAAAGTACGAATTTATATCGAGGGCCATGAATCACTCGCGTCGTTCAGGATTCTAACAGTTGAATCACTCGCTGCGTTCGTGATTCAATCATTAGAATCCTTCACTTGCTCGTGACTCATCTACGGCCCTCGCTTTAAATCCGTCCTTTATTCACTAGTTGCATAATATACTATTTCACCTCAGCACCTCAAACAAGCAGGTTTTGCTGTTTACAGACAGTGAGCAAAATTCGATTTTGCTGCGAGCGTGAGACAAAGTAACTTTTTAATTTTTTTTTTTAATACCGAGAACTGTGCAGGTCTACTCACAAAATTCGAAAGATTTCAACTTCGTTTTGTTCTGTCACTTTCACTTCTATATGAAAAAAGCGAGAGATAGAAACAAGTCAATTCGAAATTTGATTTGATTTGAATTCCATATTATTTATTAGAGGCCTAAAAAAGAAACAAACAATAAAACGTTCGGATACCGATATTGTAAATCGATAACCGTAATATTGTAAATCACGTGATGAAATGAAAAATTGTTATATTTCGAATAATCGAATAACATTTTTATATTTAAATCAAGATGAAGAATGTTGAAGAAATAATACGAAGTTTATCATGTAGGTATCTACTTATTTATTTATAGTTTTAACATTTTTTAATATTGAGACAGAATACCGCGAGTGTAGTTTCAGAACGAATTTAAAAAAAAAAGCGGGATTCAAATTTTTATTGTTTTATTCTCTGTTACGCTAGCTACAAAGTACAATAAAATTTGGATAATAAAGTAGTAATAATAAATAAATATGAGTGAGTCCAGTGACGAAGTCTGCTATTTAACACCCGAAGAATTGAAGAATAATGTAAAAAATGCAAAATTAAGTTTCCTGCCTGAAAAATCTGGCGAAAAATATCTAGAAGCATACCATGTCTTCAAAGAATGGAGACTTACAAAAGGCACAAGCAGTTTTTCGGAGACGGTGTTGCTATCATATTTTTTAGATTTATCACAGACGAGGCGATCATCTACAATGTGGAGTATTTACTCAATGTGGAAAGCTACTTTAAAAACAAAACATAACGTGCATATTGAAACATACGCAAAACTCGTATCTTTTCTAAAAATAATGTCAGTTGGGCATAAGGCTAATTTTATTGAATTGGTACCTCTACCTACAATAAATAGTTATTTCAATCTATTCCTGTTTATTATTTTATCTCCTAAAGTGTTCTCGCTGCTGAAGTGAAAAGTAATGTGTGTTACACGAGAGCAAAGTTTTTTTGCATCTCGTGCCTTTGAATCCCTCGCCACACTCAGGATTCAACTTTAGAATCACTCGCTACGCTCGTGATTCAACTATAGAATCCTTCGCTTACTCGGGATTCAAAATCAACACTCGCAGCAAAAACCCACTTTGCTCTCTTGTTGCACAAATAACTATTTTCCTACTCCTCTGCTATTATTTTCTGATTAATTTCGTTGCGGGATCCAAGACAGTTAATCGTTTCCCTGGGACTTCGTCGAGCTTCATTGTCTCGGCGCTTTTCTTGTGGTTGCCACTGTTGATTCTGGCTAACAGGAGTTACAGTGGTTTGGGAATAGTGTGGCGGGTTTGTCCCAAATAAAATAAATAAATAACCACGAGCGAGAGAGACCTCTTTTCTAGCCATATCATTCTTCACACAGTCCATTCATCGTTTCTTTGGTCTTCCTCTACTCTTAAAGCCTTAGCCGTACTTGATAACAATATCAGAACATCTTCTTAGCGCGTCGATGGCAATATAAATAGGGATGTTTACTGACTAAAAAATATGATTCTAATTAGTGCGTCTGTTAGATTATCGAAAAATATTGAATACGTATTTTTTGTTTTATCAAAACAATAAAAATTGACGAAGAAAAAACGCGTCAAAAATTTGAGTGGGGGGTCGTGACGTCACTCACCGCTGAAAAATGTCATACTAACGTCTTAGAATATGACGTCACACGAGTTTTCAAAGCACTGTATCGTCTTCATTGTTTGTTTACGTGAAAAAAGAAAAACGTACAATATTTTTTGGAAATCTATCTGACGGAGTAATTAGATTTTTTTAGTTAACTACCCTATTGTGTCGGGAGAACAGAGCTACTAGTTTGGCGCTTTCGGTAGCGTCCATCAGTTCCTGTAGTGAACAACCAAAAAAACACGATATTAAATGCCCTATTGTTTATGGAACAGCACCACATACTCCAGAGCAGAGTCTTTAATGAATCTCCACCTCAGCAGGTTTTCTTTGCTGCGACCAACCGAATAGTATTACTGGGATAAAAGTATCCTATGTGTTAATCCAGGTTATCAACTATCTGTGTGCTAAATTGCATCCAAATCCGTGAAGTAGTTTATGCGTGAAAGAGTAACAAACATCCATCCATCCTTACAAACTTTCGCGTTTATAATATTTGTTGCCCGCGACTTCGTTCGCGTGGATTTTTTTTTTAACTTTTTTTTCATAACAAGAATCCTATGTTACTTCTACTACCTCCAAGAATATGTGTACAAAGTTTCATGATGATCGGATAAGTAGTTTTCGCGTGAAAGCGTGAAACAAACTTACATTCACATTTATAATGTTAGTAGGGAATAGTAGGACTGTCGAAATGTGGGTGTACTAATAGGTACACCTCTGCCTAACCCTTCGGGGATTACAGGCGTGATGATATTTGTGTAATATGCCAAAAAGTAACAGGAACCTCTGATTTTGAACCCTACGTAACCGCAATCGCCATGGTTTTCGCCAAGTGTGGTGATTAGGGAAACATCATCATAGGGTAGTAAACAAAAAAAATCTAATTAGTCCGTCTGTTAGATTTCCAAAAAATATTGGACACGTATTTTTTCTTTTTTCACGTAAACTAACAATGAAGACATAACAGTGCTTTGAAAACTCGTGTGACGTTATATTCTAACAAATTAGTATGACATTTTTTACCGGTGAGTGACGTCACAACCCCCCACTCAAATCTTGGACGCGTTTTATCTTCGTCAATCTTTGTTGATTTGATAAAACAAAAAATACGTATCCAATATTTTTCGATAATCTAATAGACGGACTAATTAGAATCATATTTTTTGTAGTCAGTAAACAACCCTATTCTACTGCCCCTGTTCCAATTTATTTGTTGTCTATCAAGTATGGGTAGTACACACGGCTACACATCAAGCTATACATTACCAGTACAAGCTGGTCTCGCATTGTATAGGATTTCCGTTCAGTGCGGGATCAGCGTAAACTGGAAATGTATAGCTTGATGTGTAGCCGTGTGTACGTCAGCTCATGAAGCTACCAGATACTGTAAAATTCTCCCATTCAACCTTGAACCTAATGCTTTAGCAATAAAGTTAAAAATCTATTAAAAAAATTGGCAGACTGTAGTATATTGATGTCCTGGCACCTCCACAATCGCGAAAAGTTCGCGAACTTTGTTGGTTGTACCTCAGTAAGACGCACTTTTTGGGTACCCCGCCACATTATACCCAAACCACTGTAACTCCTGTGCGCCAGAATCAACAGTGGCGACCATCCGAAACGCGCAGAGACTATTCAAACCATTGCAACGGTTTTGTGGGGCTTAGTTAATAAGTTACTAGCTGATGCCCGCGGATTCACCCGCGTGGATGTCAATCAAATTATATACTAAAACGTTCCTCTTGAATCACTATCTATTTAAAAAAAAACCGCTTCAAAACCCGTTGCGTAGTTTTAAAGATTTAAGCATACATAGGGACGGACAGACAGCGACTTTGTTTTATACTATGTAGTGATAGTGATGATGAAGTACATACTTACCTTTTTGGAATAAATATAAATGAATAAATAATAAAAAAGCTCGACGAAGTCCCAAAGAAACGATATAACTGTCTTGGATCCCGCAACGAAATAAATCAGACAAGAATAGTAGAAGACAAGGCCGCCACACTATTCCTAAACCACTGTAACTCCTGTGCGCCAGAATCAACAGTGGCGACCATCAGTAAAGCGCCGAGACAATGAAGCTCGACGAAGTCCCAGAGAAACGATTTAACTGTCTTGGATCCCGCAACGAAATCAGAAAAGAATAGCGGAGGAGTAGGAAAAACATAATTTCCACTTCCCTTCAAATCAACAGGAGACAGTGGGTTCTGACGAACTTTGTTGGTACTGACGAAGTTTATTCATAACCATCCTACTGTTCTACTATAATATTATAAACCCGAAAGTTTGTAAGTATGGATGGATGTTTGTTACTCTTTCACGCAAAAACTACTGAACGGATTTATATAAAAATTGGTACACAGATAGTTTATAACCTGGATTAACACATATGATAGTTTTATCCCGATTTTATCTTCCCGTGGGATAATTTCCGAGTTGTAGCGGGCGAAGCCGCTGGCAACAGCTAGTTTCTATTAATTTTAAAAGCTCTCAAAACTATGAACGGAAACATCGTTTGGAAACCGGCATGTCTTAGAACCAAAGACTCAAAGGCATATGGCATCCACCATTCCCCATTGGCCTGGCTTGGATGGAAAATCATCAAATGACCCCTCCCGCTCTAGGCGGAGCGGAAGGAAATGTCAGACTTAGAATGACTAAAACCCACCCATGGTCCTTCTTATCCCTTTGTGTTCCGGGGCCGCGGTATCTCTTTGGAACAGTCCTGCATCCCTGGTAGAGTGAAGCCCTGAATCTCCGCAGCGGAGACATGAAAATCAATTATTTGGCGCATGTAGAGGCCTTGACTGCCTAAGTGGAGCTTGTGGCTTAATAAGAACTGCCACTCGGTTCGATCTTTAGGTAAAGCTGTGCTTGCCTTGGTCTGTCTGTGGACGGGTGACCGCCCGACATACCGAGTTTCCTCCGTGCCTCGGAAAGTATGTTAAGCTGTTGGTCCCGGCTGCCATATATAGATCTTTGGCAGTCGTTACAGGTAGTCAGTGACCTGAAATTCTGACACTCAGTTTTACCAAAGAGTATCGTATTACCTAGTATTAACTGGGTTGTGGAGGTCAAATAGGCAGTAGCTCCATGTAAAATACTGGTATTCAGCTGCATCCGGTTAGACTGGAAGCCGACTCCAACAATGTTGAAGTGACTGCCTATCTGACCTCCACAACCCAGTTAATACTGGGTAATACGCCATACTGCTAAAACCACAAATAAAATCAAGTAAGTATCAGCCATAAAAATTGCGAATACATAATATACCAAATCAATAATTTGCTTAGCCAGTAAAAAAACTAGAACGGCCAAGTGTTTAGGTAACCCCAAAAACTGGTTTTTTACGAAGTACCTACTTGGCACATTGATGTTACGAAATTGTTTCGCTGTGGTATTAAAAGTAACCTACGGTATTTGTGGGGTTGGTAGTGTTGTAAGTAACCGTGTGGTACAATCGTAATTTTTTAAAACTAGCTGATGCCCGAGGCTTCACCCGCGTGAATGTCGGTCAAATTATATACTAAAACCTTCCTCTTGAATCACTCTATCTATTAAAAAAAACCGCTTCAAAATCCGTTGCGTAGTTTTAAAGATTTAAGCATACATAGGAATATAGGGACAGAGAAAGCGACTTTGTTTTATACTATGTAGTGATGATGTGAAAGAAAACGGGAATCTTTATGGTCTGAGGTTCTGGGTTCGATTCCCGCGTTCTCAGTAGCGCCGGCGAAGTCTTCACACTTCTGCGGAACACTTCGGGTTTAAAGGTGTTACGTTATGTTATTTTTAGAATATCTTTGTTCAGTACATACCCTTCACACTTGTAGTCAATTCAATTCTTCTTCTTTTCGATTCGACAACTTAAATTTTGTCCGACCAGTACGTAGCAACCTGGATAGCACTTTCGTTTGCTCATTTAGGTCTTTGAACGTGCAATAAGTTGGGCACGACGGGCAGGAGAGAAGGTGGGGCATGTCCTGTTTTGGGGGCTCCAAACTCATATTCAATGAGAGATGGGTCGATTATACCCCATCTAGCCAGATTGGATCGGCAGCGGCCAACTTGGGTGCGTAGTCTATTTAAAGATTAATTTATTTAATTCAACATTAATTTCTTTTCATCCAAGAAATTTTCTTTGAAGATTTTTAAGTTTTAACAAAACAGTCTGTTTCGGCGTTTCATTTCAGTCCATCGCCATCGAGTTTATAAACATTGACACGTTTAAAGGCGTCTTGTAAGACTAATAATTATTATGGAATAAAAAAAGAAAACATTACATTTCAGAGGCCTTTTTTTTCAAAATCATCAAATAACCCCTCCCGCTCTTGGGCAGAGCGAAAGGGAGTGTCGGACTTCTACTGACTAAAAATCACCCATGCATGTTCCTTCTTAGCCCTTCATGTCGAGGCCGCGGTATCTCTTGCGAACAACCCGCAGCCCCGACGGGTGCATGACGTCCTGGGTTCGACTCCGGACAAAGTGTTATTGAGTTTTTTCATCAAGATTATGATTTCCATCGGGTTGATGGCAATAGGCTAGCCCTTATTACATGGGACTTAAACATAACTGAGCGAAATTCATTGTCTCGGCGCTTTTCTTGTGGTCGCCACTGTTGATACTGGCTTACAGGAGTTACAGTGGTTTGGGAATAGTGAGGCGGGCTTGTCCCATTAAAAAAAAAAAAAAAAACGATCGAATTGAATATTTATGTGGTATACGTCTAACTCGCTCCCTCTTGTAATGCCAAAAAAGATAGACATCCGACATATTTTTCGATTCGACTTTTTGTGAATTTCATACTTAGCTACGCTGGATATCGAACTTATGCACCGAGTTGTGCGTGCGATCTCTCTAGATCTAGACCAACGAGGCAGTCCACGATATAGTCACTCAGACAAGGAAGATTGACTAGATTTTGAAGCAACAAAAAACAGCCATAGTTTTCGGTCTTGGCTCTCGAGTTGTAGAATATAATACCCGTAATAGTGCTCACAAAATGGTTAGGTTACGCTTTTTGGCGGCACAAAATTGGGCTCTCTTGGGTCAACGGTCGACAGCGTCTGCAATACAGTTACTCCGGCCGAATGCCACGGGAGATTCGTCTCCATTCAAAGCTTAAAATTCAAAGCATTCCTGTTTTCTCTAACGATAGGCGATACTTCTTTGAGCACCCATTTTTTGGGCACCTATGCATTGAAACAATCGTATTCTCAAATGGGAAGTCTTCCCGTTTATAGGTTAACTAGCTGATGCCCGCGGCTTCACCCGCATGAATGTCGGTCAAATTATATACTAAAACCTTCCTCTTGAATCACTCTATCTATTAAACAAAACTGCTTCAAAATGCGTTGCGTAGTTTTGAAGATTTAAGCATACATAAGGACGGACAGACAGCGACTTTGCTTTATATAAATACAGGGAGTAGGTATTCTCGTTCGAGCACCTATTTATGGGCACCTATGCATTGAAACAAAGGTTTTCTCAAATGGGAATACCTTTGGTGCTCAATGCATGGGTGTTCAAACGGGTTCGATTCTAGGCAAAATGTTATTGAGATTTTTCATCAAGATTATGATTTCCATCGGGTTGATGGCAATAGGCTCGCCCCCTATTACATGGGACTTAAACATAACTGGGCGAAATGAGGGTGTACTAATAGGTACACCTCTGGCTAACACACCGGGGATTACAGGCGTGATGTTATGTTAACAACGTTACTAACACGAACAAGATAATCTACTCAAAAATTTAATCAATCAATCGAAAATAAAAACCAGTTTCAAACAAAAATCCAGTTCAAATAAGAAATTCTAACATTTCTTTTATGTAGCCGCCTGCTTTACAAATTAATCAAAATAATTGATTACGTTTTATGTAAAGACGTAATCAATTATTTTGATAAAATTCAATTGATCCAGCACAAGTTTCTATACCAAGAAAGGTGAAGGCGGCATCGTGAGGAAACCGGCTTGACCTGGAACCAAAAATTCGACGACATGACGTGACATCTACCAACTCGCACTGGATCCAGGTGGTGCCGTGGTGGATTATAGCCCATTCGCTCTCATAGAGATCCCAGCAGTGCGAACTGCGAACTCAGTAATATCTAACAAGTTTTTATTCAAAAACTTGCTTTGAACCTTTGCGTATTGTTAATCTACTTCTGATGCTCACTGTACAATATGATAGAGGCACGTGGCTCGGCAGCCATATTTTTCTTTTTAAGGTCAAAACTAAACAGAATAACGGTCGTATTGATTATGGTGGAATAAGGAAACGTTTCAGAGGAAATTAATAACACAAGTTATCGTGTAGATCCTCAACATGAGTCTTTTGCCACAGTGGAGCATACGCCCACTAAATGTAAGTACCCAGTACAGTAGAGCGACGGTACTCATCACCTTTTCGCCGCCTGCCTTTTCTCGACTATGTTAGGGTCGGCAAATTAGAAGACATATTGTGTCTTCGAATTTTTGGTTCTAGGACATGCCTCATGATGTTTTCTGTCACCGTTTTTGAGAGCAGTAATGATGAAATAAATTACAAGAAGTAATGCGCCTGCTTGGGTTCAAACCCACGACGTCCTATCCAGTTAGACTGCCACCCGACCATCAAAGTTGGGAAAAGGCTACAAATGAAAAGAATAAAATAAAAAGCAATAATGTTTGCCAAGTTACTTAGTTTCATTATTGCGCGTTTAATAAGTACCCACAAATGAGGATAAAATATCAAAATACTTGACCGCGAAGCTGATAAAGTAACTCGTATTGCGCTATTCTACAAAACACGTGCTAACGGCAAACCGCGTTTCGTTTTTTTGGGTAAACTTCCGCCACACTATTCCTAAACCACTGTAACTCCTGTGCGTTAGAACCAACAGTGGCGACCACCAGAAAAGCGCCGAGACAATGAAGCTCGACGAAGTCCCAGAGAAACAGTTTAACTGTCTTGGATCCCGCAACGGAATTCATCAGGAAAGAATAGCGGAGGAGTAGGAAAAACATAATAGCTCTAAGTTGGTCCGTGGATGGGTCATTCATAGAGATGTTTACTGACTAAAAAATATATGATTCTAATTAGTCCGTCTGTTAGATTATCGAAAAATATTGGATACGTATTTTTTGTTTTATCAAATCATTAAAAATTGACGAAGATAAAACGCGTCAAAGATTTGAGTGACGTGACGTCACTCACCGGTAAAGAATGTCATACTAATGTCTTAGAATATGACGTCACACGAGTTTTCAAAGCACTGTGTCGTCTTCATTGTTTGTTTACGTGAAAAAAGAAACAATACGTGTCCAATATTTTTTGGAAATCTATCTGACGGACTAATTAGATTTTTTTAGTTAACTACCCTATTACTCGTACATACCGAGTTTCCTCCGTGCTTCTGAAAGCACGTTAAACTGTTGGTGCCGGTCAGTCAGTGACTTGGAAGTCAGACAACCAGTCTTACCAAAGGTACTAACTGGGTAGTGGAAGTGAAATAATAGGCAGTCGCTCCATGTAAAATACTGGTATTCAGCTGCATCCGGTTAGACTGGAAGCCGCCCAACATAGTTGTGAAAAGGCAGTCACATAATGACGTGCTAAGGGGAGGAGGCTCCCGGGGCTGCGGGATGTTCGCAAGAGATATCGCGGCCTCGACATGAAGGGCTAAGAAGGAACATGGGTGGTTTTTAGTCAGTAGAAGTCTGACACTCCCTTTTGCTCTGCCCAAGAGCGGGAGGGGTTATTTGATGATTTCCCACCCCCCAAAAAAAAAAAAGGGCAGGAGGCTACGGTCGAAGGTCAAGCTTCGCTTGTCGCGGTCCGTTTGTGGATGGGTGGCCGTTTGTAACCGTCAATTACATATCGAGACCTCTTCGCGCATCGGAAAGCACGTCAAGCCGTTGAACCCGGCTGTTGGCGATCTTTGACAGTTGTTACAGCCGTTATAAGTAGTCAGAAACTCGGGAGTTGAAACTTATTCTTATCAAGTGAAAACATACTAGCTTTATGCTCACAGGTTTGCTCCTGTTATGTAACGAAATTAACACAGGGGAACGTTTTAAATATTTTAGGAAAGTTTACAGTCTAATAACTATAATTATAATAATAATACGACGACTATTTTTTTACATTTTTAAATGTTTTTTTATAAGTTTTATATGAAATATTTAAAAATGTAAATTGTATGTAAGAAAATAAATAAATAAATTGCTAATAACAAGCTTCCACAGATAACTACAAAAACATATACTTCCTCATAATTACTTCCCTAAAATGCAGCCTACGACTCTTACTGCGGTACTCAGAGATATTTAATGATTACTTAAGCCGTCACTTAGTAAAGATTTGACATACTTTTGTATGACAAAACTGTCAAACCCTTTACTAAGTGATGGCCTAAGTAATCATTAAAGCTCTCTGAGTGCCGCAGTTATTCTGATCCTTTAGTGAGGCTGGTTGTCAAACTTTCAAGCCACTGACTACTTTCAAAGATCTAGAAATGACCGCCGGAACAAACGGCTTTTCAAAGCACGGAGGAAACTCGGTATGTGATGGGTGG
This sequence comes from Diarsia brunnea, assembly GCA_949774965.1. Classification (NCBI taxonomy): domain Eukaryota; kingdom Metazoa; phylum Arthropoda; class Insecta; order Lepidoptera; family Noctuidae; genus Diarsia; species Diarsia brunnea. The sequence continues at coordinate 3,503,794 of OX459025.1, read as the reverse complement.
ACACCCATCCACAGACTAACCTAGGCAAGCGTTGCTCAATCTGAAGATTGATCCGAGTGGTTATTATCTAGCCCCGACCTCCTCTAAACAAATTGAAACTACTAATCTGCTGCTGCTGGTAGCGAACTCTGGTTTGAAACCTGTTTGGGTCGCTTTTTTTGTCCTTACGACCCTTGTTGTAATAAATTCTCGAGACCAAAGAGGGAATAAGTAGGTCCCGTTTGTTATTGACCAGTGTTTAGTTCGTATTTTGTAACAACAAACTATAAACGGTGTAAAAATACCCTTAGCATAATGGGCTGATTTATAATATTCCCACTCCTGGGACTCTAGTTTAAAAAGAAGCTACAGTCCCAGTCACAAGGCATAGTAATAACTGTGAGTGTACTGTAGTTGCCCATTCCCTAGCGTAAATCTCTATGGAGAAGAACGGGCAAGAAACTCCATGGATACTCTTTTAAATCAGAATATTGTGTTACAAAACCTTGGTTACATCATTCATGTTGAGATGGTATATTAATCAGACACTCTCTTTTCTTGCCATATCACCATCCAAACGGGTTCAAAAGGAATACGCAAAAACCCAAAAGTACCAGGTTAGCATAAGTTGAAACAATAAGAAATAATGTAACGTTTTGAAGGTCGGTATGAGTCACTTACTACCTGCACTGCAAAACTTCAGTCCCGTGGAACTGATTTTATCGTTAAGAACGATAAACGGATCAAGTATTTTTGTATTAAAATAAACATTTGGTTTTTGTACAATTGTGGGGAAGTTAATTTGGGATATGAAGGTAATTAATGTAAATATGGTATCTATACTAATATTATAAAGCTGAAGAGTTTGTTTGTTTGTTTGTTTGTTTGTTTGTTTGTTTGTTTGAACGCGGTAAACTCTGGAACTACTGGTTGGAATTGAAAAACTCTTTTAGTGTTGGATAGTCCATTTATCGAGGAAGGCTTTAGGCTATATAACATCACGCTAAGTCCAATAGGAGCGGAGCATAAATGAAAAATGTTGCAAAATCTATACTAATATTATAAAGCTGAAGAGTTTGTTTGTTTGTTTGTTTGTTTGAACGCGGTAAACTCTGGAACTACTGGTTGGAATTGAAAAACTCTTTTAGTGTTGGATAGTCCATTTATCGAGGAAGGCTTTAGGCTATATAACATCACGCTAAGTCCAATAGGAGCGGAGCATAAATGAAAAATGTTGCAAAAACGGGAAAAGGTATTCCTTTTTGAGAGCTTCCGTTGCGTGCGCTGCGAAAACGGTTTAAGTTAGGAAAATATCATGTATGAAAGAATTGTTCCTCTTTAAATGTTCTAAAAAAAAGTCCGCGACAGCATATATATATCTTTTAAGATTGACTCACTGTAACCATTTTTTACTATTAAAATGTTAGATTAAAAAGAATGATATTTTGCGATGCTTATTTAACCCATATGATATTAATCTATATCTAAATAAATATGTTTGTTAGCACGGAAATTTAATATAGAATATTTGGGCCCTTTACTCTATACAGTTTAAACAATTATCTTAGAAGATATCGCAATATCAAAATATCCGCGCGACAAAATAATTACGAGCGCGGCAGTCATTCGGTCCGGTGCGGTAGGTAAGTGGGGATTCTGGTCTCCGGGGGCTCCGGAGAAATTCAAATTCAAAATATTTACTGCACCATAATGTTTACAAGTACAATGGATTACTGTATATTTTACAGTAAGAGATACCTTTTGTAATTGTCACTTTAATAATATAATCGAAGAAAATCTAAGCTAATAGGTATTATAAAGAGGAAAGGTAAATTTTTTTGTTTGATACGAGTACGATTTAATTCAAGTTAATATGTTGAATAGTCGGTTTATTGAGAAAGGCTAAAAGCTATATTATGTGATGCAGACGAAGTTGCGTGGGTCAGCTAGTGTAATATGTATGGTGTCGGACGTAAAGAATAGCACCATTTCATATCTTCCCATGGGTGTCGTAAGAGGCGACTAAAGGACTTACCAGAGAATGGGCAGCAGCGTTCTCTGTGCCTTCGTAACAACCATACTGCGATCGCCAACCCGCCTGCCAAGCGTGGCGATTATGGCAAATCCACCCCTTCTGGGGGAGGCCTATGTCCAGCAGTGGACGTCTTATGGCTGAAATGATGATGATGATGAATGTAAATACGTCGTTAATCTAGTGAAACCACACAAAAAAACCACAAAAATAAAACCGACTTCAAAAACACAAATAATATGAAAAACGTAATAAATGCCTATAAATTTGAGGGTTGCCCTCGATTTCCTTTGGATCCCAACATTAGATCCAGGCTTGGTGAGAATGGGACCACCTCAAGAGCATACTCTTTATAATACGAACAGAATTTTGAAAATCGGTCTACAATTGGAGGAGATATCGATGTACGTACAAAAAAAATACTTAAACACGAATAGAGAACCTCCTCTTTTTTTGGACTCGGTTAAAAATGAAAGCTTGCATCGGTAAAGGAAAACATCGTGAGGAAACCTGGATGCCTAAGAGATATTTCTCGACGGCATATAAAGCCAAGTAAGAGCACAGATTACAGAGGTCCATTGGCTGCACAATAACTGACACCAGGTTAGTCGTTTTAACCACACGATAAAGAAGATGAAAACAAGTACAATTTACCAACTAAAAAACTCTGCAAAACATGGGTGTTATCCAATTTGTCGAACAACGGTCCCACCTGCATCTGTTGAAAGTTCGCGCCCTAAATATAGCCACGCGATAAGTTGGCACGCGAGAGATCCTCGATGCAATCGCCTCGGCAGCTATGTACTCCTGGTATTCTGATAATGTATCTGGTTTAGGAAGAGGCAACCAATTTGATGACATTTTCAATAGCTCTTTGGTTTTTGCGAGCCCTGGTACTTTATGAATGAAGCAGTTTTTGCCCACGTCTTCTCTCGCATTATGGGCAGAAATTATCCCATGGGAATGTCGTAAGTATAGCCTATGGCACTCGGGGATATTGTAAGTTCCCATTAGCGAAAGAATTTTCAAAATCGGATCAGTAGTTCTACTAATATTATAAATGCCTAAGTTTTTGAGGATGTATGGATGCTTGTTACTCTTGCACGCCAAAAATACCAAACGGATTTGGATGAAATTTAGCAAAATGATAGTTTATAACCTGGATAAACACATAGGATACTTTTCATCCCGAGTGACAACGACGAAGCCGCACATAAGCTAGTAGTTCGTATGTTGGCACGCGAGAGATCCTCAATGCAATCGTCTCGGCTGCTATGCACTCTTGGTATTCTGATAATTTAATAAATGTATCTGCTTTAGGAAGACGTTGCCTTTTTTTTATGGTGGGTGGAAAATCATCAAATGACCCCTCCCGCTCTTGGGCAGAGCGAAAGGGAGTGTCAGACTTCTACTGACTAAAAACCACCCATGTTCCTTCTTACTGCCGCACTCAGAAATCTTTAATGATTACTTAGGCCATCACTTAGTAAATGTTTTGACAGTTTTGTCATACAAAAGTATGTCAAACCTTTACTAAGTGACGGCTTAAGTAATCATTAAATATCTCTGAATACCGCAGTTAGCCCTTCATGTCGATACGTTTCCTGACAACCGATTGTATTAATTGTAATCAATTCGATGAATTGTTTCTTCAGTAACTCCTGTTTTTTTGGCGTTTGGCCGCCTTTTGTCTCGCCTTTTTCCCAATTGTTGAGGTTCCAGTTTAACCGGATGCAGCTGAATACCAGCATTTTCCATGGAGCGACTGCCTATCTGACCTCAACAACTTAGCTAGTATTGGGACCCCTTAGCAGGACTGGTTGTTCGACTTTCAGGCCATTGAATAACTACTTAATCGCATATCTAGTTTATTGACACAATTAAAAAGCCATTGTTTCATGTACATATGCTGTACTTTTGACACGCGAGAGGTTAAAAAGTATGATAACGAAAATGAAGAAACAAAAACGTCGCGAATCGGAAATACATAATCATTACTTTCCAATGCGTAATTAATATTATGACAAATATCTTGCATAGCTACAAATGTAATCGCAAACTAACTTTTGTCCACAGCTGCGCTCTTGTTATTGGTCGGATAAATTCGATCGGTCGATTAAATATAGCCTATGACATTCTGGGAGAATGTAGCTTCCCATTAGTGTAAGAATTTTCGGAATCGGATCAGTAGTTTCGAAGATAACTCGCTACATCCAAACATTAAAATACCTCTCAAAAGTTCTGTCTTGATTCACCCCTTTTTTTTTTTTGGCGTGTGGAAAATCATCGAATAACCCCTCCCGCTCTTGGGCAGAGCGAAAGGGAGTGTCAGACTTCTACGGACTAAAAACCACCCATGTTCCTTCTTAGCCCTTCATGTCGAGGTATCTCTTGCGAATAACCCGCAGCCCGTTCTTGATTCACCCCTGAGTTCCTATTTACCCTGTTTTACGATACTCAAAAACTTTTGCACCGATTTTCATGCTGTTTCATGTTTTTCACCAATGGATAGAGTGGTTCTCAAGGAAGGATTTTAGTGTATCCTTTGGCCGACATCCACGCGGGCAAAGCCGCGAGCAACAGCTAGTAAATCATAAATGACAGAGTCATGAAGTAGGTAACATACAAAAATACCCTCCTTATTTTGAAGTCGGTCAGAAATGTCTCACAAGGGCGTCAAATTACCGCCGCGGGAGGCGCTCCGGGCGTCGGGGGCCACGTGATGGCTTCCGGCCACCGTAAACGCGGGCCTGTGGACGGTGAGTGATGGGCTAGCTCGCTGTCCGTCCGTCTTATGATGACGACAGGCCGTGTCGACGGCGCGTTCGTGTTCCACGCGCGCCTCAAAGAGATGTCAGCAACATGGAAGCGGCGGGGCTGGGCTGCGGGTTGTTCGCAAGAGACAAGAGATACCACGGCCTCGACATGAAGGGCTAAGAAGAAACATGGGTGGTTTTTAGTCAGTAGAAGTCTGACACTCCCTTTCGCTCTGCCCAAGAGCGGGAGGGGTTATTTGATGATTTTCCACCCGCCAAAAAAAAAAGGGGTGAATCGAAACAAAACTTTGAAAGGGATTTTAACGGTAACATCAAAAAAAAACCTCCTTTTTTGATGTCGGTCAAAAATGTCTCACAAGGGCGTCAAAGTACTAGGCTAGCAGAAACCCTCGGAGCTTAGATCGAAAGATAAACTAACAAAACAAGTAGCGACAGGTTGCTACGTCGGAACCTGTTTCTCTCAACGCGGAAAGATAAGAACCTCTGCCTTGTATCTTGTACGTAAAGCGCTATGTACGGATTTGGCTTAATAAATCGTAATGCTATTCGTCGATCTTGAGGTTAAGCCGCGCTTGTCTAGGTTGGTCTGCGGAAGGGTGACCATGACCACCCATTATGTATCGAGTTCGGAAGGCACGTTAAGCTGTTGGTCCCGGCTGCCATAAATAGATACTTAAAAGCAGAAAGCAGAAAAGGAGCTCGTGGCTTAATAAGAACTGCCACTCGGGTCGATCTTTAGGTAAAGCTGTGCTTGCCTAGGTCGGTCTGTGGATGGGTGACCGCCCGACATACCGAGTTTTCGCCGTGCCTCGGAAAGCACGTTAAGCTGTTGGTCCCGGCTGCCATATTTAGATCTTTGGCAGTCGTTACAGGTAGTCAGGGACCTGAAATTCTGACATCCAGTCTTACCAAAGAGTATCGTATTACCTAGTATTAACTTGGTTGTGGAGGTCAGATAGGCAGTCGCTCCATGTAAAATACTGGTATTCAGCTGCTACCGGTCAGACTGGAAGCCGACCCCAACATAGTTGGGAAAAGGCTCGGCAGATGATGAAATCGTAATACATTTTTTCGTAATAATCGTAACTTAAACTTACTTGACAGACTGCCTCGTTGCTCTAGTCCAGGGGTCACCAAATGGCGGACCGAGTAACTTTTTTTACCGAGTACGTAAGTTTATATAAAATACTAGCGGACGTCACGCGGTTTCACCCGCGTAGTTCCCGTTCCCGTGGGAATACAGGGATAAAAAGTAGCCCATGTCACTCGGGGATAGTGTAGCTTCCTAACGGTGGAAGAATTTTTGAAATCGGTCCAGTAGTTTCGGAGCCTATTCGTTACAAACAAACAAATCTTTCCTCTTTATAATATTAGTGTAGATATCCCGCGCTTTGTCTTTATTGCCGTCAATTCGACAACAGACAAATAGTTCAATGCAAAAATATCATTTTTCACATTGATTTATAAAAAAATTCCTTGTTACTTCTGTACATTACAATTTTGCTCATTTAATAAACTCAATTAGAAACGGACCGCGATGGCTAGTTAGTTTAAAAACCGGACCCCTGAAGAAACTTATTGATTCCTGGTTTAGTGGTTGCAAGCGCGGCTACTGAGCAAAGAGGTCCTGGGTTCGGTTCGGCCGGGCAAAATGCAATTGAGTGTTTCTATTAGGAATTTCTCAGTAACTGCCACGGAGTTTGTATTTGTGCCCGGTTAGTGGCAATAGACCCGCCCCGTATTACAGGGAACTTTATCGTAACTGGCGAAATGTGGCTACTATTAGGTACACTTCTGCCTCACCCTTCGGGGGTTACAGGCGTGATGTTATGTTAAACATCAGGGGCGTAACTACCCCGTCGGGGCAGCGGGTTGTTCGCAAGAGATACCGCGGCCTCGACATGAAGGGCTATGAAGGAACATGGGTGGTTTTTAGTCAGTAGAAGTCTGACACTCCCTTTCGCCCTGCCCAAGAGCGGGAGGGGTTATTTGATGATTTTCCACCCGCCTAAAAAAAAAAAGAGGGGCGTAACTACCGCCGTATCAGCCGTATCAATGATACAGGGCCCCGGGATTACAGGGGCCCCGAAGGACCAAAGATTCGTTAATTTTTATTATGCACAATCTCACTTTAAAAGTCTTAGGCCCTACTTTCAGAGAAAAAATATATACACATATCATAAAAATGTTCCCAAAGAAGTTTCAATTCAAAAATCTTAAAAGTCAAAAAATCTTGACTTCATTTGGACCTTTTTTTTCGGGTGGAAAATCATCAAATAACCCCTCCCGCTCTTGGGCAGAGCGAAAGGGAGTGTCAGACTTCTACTGATTAAAAACCACCCATGTTCCTTCTTAGCCCTTAATGTCGAGGCCGCGGTATCTCTTGCAAACAATCCGCAGTACCGACGAGCGTCGGCCCTTGCGGGCCCCCTTCCATGTTGCTGACATCTCTTTGAGGCGCGCGTGGAACACGAACGCGCCGTCGACACGGCCTTCATAAATTTGGACCTCTGCTTATCATAGACATAAACAAACCGTGGGAGTACTAGCTAGACACATTGCTCATTCCTACATAGCCTACAGCCGTAATATTATGCCAAACTAACTTATTCAACAAACTGTGGGTGTACTAGTTAAATACATCGGCCCACGTTTTCAAATATACAGGCGTTATATTACGCAAATTAATTTAGAATGCCAAGTGCACGCAAGCGAAGGCTTTTCAGTTTCACGATTAATTGCTTCTCTTACTGATACTGTTAGCGGGATCCCACTGCTGGGCAAAGGGCTCTCCCCATGACTTCCAGTTATTTCGATCTATTGCCATTGTGAACCTGCCAGGGCTGCAAGTTGTTCGTAAGAGATACCGCGGCCCCGGACACAAAGGGCTAAGAAGGAACGTGGATGGGTTTTATTCAGTAGAATTCTGACACTGACAAGGAGCGGAAGGGTATATCCTTCTGCTAGGACTCCAGGCCTCTTCTCTATGAAAGGGAATTGGCTACATGGCTGTATAACCCACCACGCGGGCACAGTGTGTGTTGGTAGATGTCATCATCACCACCCACTGCTGGGTATAGGCCTCTCTTTTCTTGTGCCAATCTCCACGGTCCTGTGCCAGCCTCATCCAGGTTTTGCCCCCGATGGCAACTATGTCGTCTGCCCATCTTGCTGCCGGACGACCCACACTTTTGCCAGTTCTTGGAAACCATTCGGTGACAGCCCTAGTCCACCTGTCATCACTGCGCCTTGCTAGGTGTCCTGCCCAACTCCATTTGGGTTCCGTAGCCCGATTTCCAATATCGAAAACGTTAGATGTCATATGTCTTCAAATTTTCGGTTCCCTCACGATGTTTTCCTTCACCGTTTTGCGAACAGTGGTGATGAAATAAATTACACAAAGTAGGTGCCTAGGTTCGAACTCACGACTTACTGTTCTTTAGTCAGAGACGCCGCCACTGGGCCACCTCTGCTCTGAATGCCATTTTAAACTTCAAAGTCCCCGCATAACTGACAGCAAATCAGACATACATTCAATCCCCAGCATTATCTGACCCCTTTTCCCACACGATTTGCTCTCTTTTTCTCTATACGAAGGGTCAGGTAATCCTGGGTGTTCGCCGTACAATCGTCGCCTCAAGTTCTGCCGAGTTTATTGAACTATTTCTATACAGTTGTTACACAACTTTAGTGCAGCGGCGTATGCGCTTACGTCATACACTCAGTAAATTGTATATTATTGCTAAATATAGAAAGTGTACGGTCTATTAAACTGTATTATTTGTTGTTTTTTTATTATCTGTTGCGTGTAATAATCTGGCTAAATAAGAACAGCGGGTATCGATCTTTAGGTTAAGCTGCGCTTGTCTAGGTTGGTCTGGAGGGGTGACTTTCCATGACATACCAACTTTCCTCCGTGCATCAGAAAGCACGTTAAGCCGTTGGTTCTGGCTGACATTTGTAAATCTCTGGCTGTCGTTACAGGTACTGGCACGAAAGTCTGACCAAGGCTTCAAGAAAAGGCTTCGTATTATTATTTCAGTGCTAACTGGGCTGTGGAGGTCAGATAGGCAGTCTCTCCATGTAAAATACTGGTATTCCATTAAACCCGGTAAGGTTAGAAGCCGAAACGAGCATAGTTGAGAAAATACTAGGCATATTATGTCGAGTAGTTTCGATTTACATACCAAAAGCTGAGTTGTTATCAGAAAGCATACTCCTTTGTCTAATTTTAAAACTAGTTTTTACCGGTGTCTTTGTCCACGGGGATGTCGTAAATTGCGCCAAGGAAACGAACTATTGGCATGAAATATGTTATGCCTATGTTTACATGGAACTGTTTATCTGACCTCTTCAACACGTTGACTGGGTAAGACAAGGCAGATGATGATGATGATTCATCATTCTCCTGCCCTTATCCCAATTTATTTGGGGTCGGCGCAACATGTCTTCTTCTTCCATACTTCTCTATTTCTCGTCATGTCAGCAGTCACCTCCTTTCTAGCCATTTCGTCCTTCACACAGTCCATCCATCGTTTCTTTGGTCTTCCTCTACTCTTATAGCCATCTACATTCATACTCAACATTTTTCTCACAACATTTTCTTCATTCCTTCGCATCACATGTCCATACCACGACAATCGATTACCACACAACTTTTCATTTACCGGCGCCACTTTCAGACTTCCTCTTATGTACTCATTCCTTATTTTTAACCGACTTCAAAAAAGGAGGAGGTTATATGTTCGTGTGTATGTATTTTTTTTTTTTATTTTTTTTTTATGTATGTTACCTGATTTCTCCTCCATTTGTGAACCGATTCTCAAAATTCTTTTTTTATTTGAAAGAGTATACTCCTGCACGCGTAGTATGGCGATTCTATCTCTATTCTACCAAGAATAGACAAAGCTTTTTCCATACAATTTGACATTAAATTTTGCTACAATCTGTCATTTTGTCGATTCTTCCGTCGACAAAACCCGTTTCTACGGTGGCATGCTAGGCGGGCTTCCCATTTAAATTTGGTGAAGATCTGATCCTGATCTTCGGAGATATACAATAGAACTCTTCAAAAATAGACGGCAAATCTGTCGTGATTGCTGCAATCGCTTGGATGTTTATTGTTTATACAACATCATGACGTAACATCACGCCTGTATGATCTGAGGGGGTACGCAGATGTGTACACCCAGATTTGGACAGTAAGATATTATGTAATGTTCCATTTATTGGGGATAAATAAAACCTATTATTTGTTTGGGAACAACTAAAAATGGAAAAATAAAAAACTTTTTTGCAAAAAATAAAACCGACTTCAAAAACACAAAAAAGTGAAAAATAAACTTCACAAGAAAAAGCAGCTTCTGAAGTCGGTGGCAAAGAAAACGAAATCAAACAAACAAAATGTCACCGACTTCAGAAGCTGCTTTTTCTTGTGAAGTTTATTTTTCACTTTTTTGTGTTTTTCACTTTTTTGTGTTTTTGAAGTCGGTTTTATTTTTTGCAAAAAAGTTTTTTATCCATCCGCGTCACACCACATATCCCCCTTAGCATTCTCATCTCAGCCACATGCAATTGATGATGATGATGATTGCCTTAAAATATTGTCCGTTAAAGAGCCTTTTTAATATTCGTTGGAATTGGAAATGCTTTGAAAGCGATCCAGCAGGGCTATTGCGTATCTTTTTAAATGTCAGTGGCTATCATAGTGTCCATCGATTAACTGTCAAATGGTTCCATTTTGTACCAAACTGACAGTTAATCGATGGACACTATGATAGCCACTGAATGAAATGAAAGATGTAAGATGGAGTATCGATTTTAACGCGAATTTTAATGAAACCTTGCGTAGCGGCACACCAAAGCTCTTGACAACCATTCAAGAAAGCCATCGAATGCAGTCACTGTGGTCGAAGTCGTTTAGATGGCTTGTTCATTATCAAAGATGCAGGTTTTGCGTGCCTGTATGTATTCACTGTTTATTTATTTAAACTTCATGTACAAGAGTGGTACATAGGCGGTGGATCTCTTTATATGCGAGCGTATTTTACCTGTACCGATCCGTGCTGTCTGATCCGTCCTGACCTGGCCGTCCAGGGAACCAGTGTCTTCAAATATCTATAGAATAAGTCTTAATATAAGTGTTGTATAAAGCTCTTGGGAAGCTATGTCCTCCTGGTACCTTAATGTCGGTGAAGCAACTAATCTTTTGTGTAGATTTAGAATAAAAGTGTCGATTCTAATAATTATGTCCTACGGCTTAGTCGATTAATGCCCAATTCGTAAAATGCTCACTACACCCTTTTTACCCGACTGCGGTGTAGCTCAAAAGGAGGATTATAACAAGATTGGTTGTCCCACTGCCAAGGTATTCTATTTCCTAGAATGACATAAAGTGATAAATGAACCTCTTAGCTAACCATGTTCCCTTGGTACAGATGTCGGTGGGGCTGCAGCGGCGCGTGCCGGCGCTGGACGAGACCGGCGGCGTTCCGGCGGCGTGGAAGAGCGGCAACGCGGAGCCGCCGTTCGCGTCGTTCGCGCCGCCCGCCGGTTCGCCAGCAGGGCCGGCGTTCGCCGCGTCCCCAGCCCCGTCGACCCCCGGGCCAGGGTTCGCGGGCCCACCGTATGCGGCGCCGGGCCCGTTTGGCTCCCCGTCGGCGCGGCCCGGTTCCGGCGGCGGGTTTCCGCCGGGCCCGCCGCAGCAGCCACATTTTCCTGGTCCGGGGTTCGCGCCGCCGGGGTCTCCCTTCCACCCGCATCCACCACATCCGCCTATGCCGCCTCATCCTCATATGATGGCGCCCTTGCCACCGCCTGTTGACAGGTTAGTACTTTTTCTTCTTCTTAGACTTACTAAACCTCCACCAAAACGGAGACGACCAAGATTCAACCCACAGGCGAGCTATTCAAAAACAATCGAATCTGCAGCGATTTCAGTGGTTTTGATACGATTGTTAGAAAAAAAAGAAGAATGAAACATTGTGTTTATTAGACATTATTAACAAAAACGCCTTAAAAATTATACAAAACAAACAAACTACCTACAGCTCAGCATGATGCCAGATGAAAACACAGTGTGCACAACCTGACGCTGATTTTCAGCTGCTGCCCACGAGTGCCATACGCTCGAAAACATAAACAAGCATAAAAAGTTAGTCTAACTGCCGCACTTACAAAGCTTTAATGATTACTTAGGCCATCACTTAGTAAAGGTTTTTAGAAATATCCCCAGTCAAATTTAAAAATGTCCCCAATCTTTAAAAATAAAATAAAAAAAGTTAAAATTTAATAATACATAATTATTTAAGTCATCATCTGCCTAGCCTTTTCCCAACTATGTTAGGGTCGGCTTCCAGTCTAACCGGATGCAGCTGAATACCAGTATTTTACATGGAGCGACTGCCTATCTGACCTCCACAACCCAGTTAATACTAGGTAATACGATACTCTTTGGTAAGACTGGATGTCAGAATTTCAGGTCACTGACTACCTGTAACGACTGCCAAAGATCTATATATGGCAGCCGGGACCAACAGCTTAACGTGCTTTCCGAGGCACGGAGGAAACTCGGTATGTCGGGCGGTCACCCATCCACAGACCGACCTAGGTGAGCACAGCTTTACATAAAGATCGACCCGAGTGGCAGTTCTTATTAAGCCACGAGCTCCTCCATTAGTTCTACTACAAATTGTTTAATAGGACCAGTAGAACTAGTGGGAATTATATATAAAAATTCCACTAGTTCTATCGTAGGACTGTGCAGTAGAACTAGTGGGAATGATCCGAAGAATTGCCGCACTTAAATGGCAGCGGGGCACATTGCTTAAAGAACGGATAGCCGATGGGGCCGAAAAGTTCTGGAGTGGCGACGTCAACCGGATGACGTTGCGTTGGATCGCGCCTATTGATATCAATCAAGCTCAAATCCTGGCTCCGTGGCTGCTACTACTAAATACCTGATATAAAAACACGAATGACACTGCCTTTTTTATTTTTTTTGGAGGGTGAGAAATCATCAAAATGACTCCTCCCCCTCAGGGCAGAGCGGTAAAGAGTGTCAATCTTCTACTGATTAAAAACCACCCATGTTCCTTCTTAGCCCTTGTGCCGAGGCCGCCCGCGGTATCTCTGTCGAACAACCCGCAGCCCCGACGAGAACAACCCGCAGCCCCGACGGGAACAACCCGCAGCCCCGACGCGCGACGGGCGAATGACACTGCCTTTTTTTTTTTTTTTGGCGGGTGGAAAATCATCAAATAACCCCTCCCACTCTTGGGCAGAGCAATAGGGAGCGTCTGACTTCTACTGACTAAAAACCACCCATGTTCCTTCTTAGCCATTATGCCGAAGCCGCCCGCGGTATCTCTTTCGAACAACCCGCAGCCCCAACGGGCGAATGACACTGCCTGAACTGGGACTCGAACTCAGACCCTCATGAACAGCAGTCGCGCTTGCAACCACTAGACCAACGATGCAGTCATTTAAGTTAAAGAGTTTCCATAAACAATAGACCACGGACCATAAAGTCTGGCGGCAGTCTGTTCTTGTTATCAATCTCTTTATCAGTAGCTCAAAGTTCATTATGTTTTCTTTAGGGAGTGTCTTCAGTGACAGGCTTAAGCGGGAGCGTGTAAAAAAACAATAAAAAGCTGCGTGTTTTCGATGGATCATTCCCACTAGTTCTACTGCTCAGTTTTACGATAGAACTAGTGGGAACAAAAAATTCCCACTAGTTCTACGACATAATTTAAGGGTGTTACAAAATCGTAAAACCTGCGGGACTCAAGTTTCTCATTCGTTCTATCGAGTAATAGAGGAGTATGGAAGAAGACGACCTACGCCTACTCCAAATAAATAAGGTTGCTTTAAGGTAAGAGAGTGATGATGAAAGTATTTATGAGGAAGTTTAAAAGTTCCGCCATTTACAGAAAAGTTGTAGTGGGAAAAAAAAAATCCCACTAGTTCTATCGTAGGACTGTGCAGTAGAACTAGTGGGAATAATCCGAATCGACTGTCGTGGTATGGACATGTGATGAGGAGGGTTGTATCGCATGTTATTAAAAGAGGAGAGGGAGAGGAAGAGCAAAGAAAAAATGGATGGTGTGTGGGAGGAATAATATGAAGGAAAATGGAATAAATGATAGCGTGATGATTGACGGCGAAACTGGAAGAAAAAAATATGTTGCGCCGAACCCAAATAACATGGAATAACGACAGGAAGATGATCACGCAAGAGAATGATGATGCCATCTATCAAATCGCGCTCGCGTCCGCTGTGTCCCCCGCGGACAATGTGACCGAAGCCTTAGTAGCTGATCATTGGCGGCAGATAACATTTCTGCTTATACGTTCAAGTAAGACTTTGGTGGAGTTCGTGGATAAATCAGAACAGCCGCTCGGTCAATCCGTAGGTTAAGCCACGCTTGCCTAGGTTAGTCTTTGGATGAGTGACCACCCATTACATACTAGTTTCCTCCGTGGCTAGAAAAGCACGTTACCTCGTTGGTCCCGGCTGTAATTTGTAATCTTTGACAGTCGTTACAGGTAGTCAGTGACCCGAAAGTCTGACAACCAGTCTTACCAAGGGCGATCATTTTACCTAGTTCTAACTGGGTTGTGGAGGTCAGATAGGCAGTCGCTCCATGTAAAATACTGGTATTATACTATTCAGCTGCATACGGTTAGACTGAAAGCCGATCTCAACATAGTTGGGAAAAAGCTAGGCAGATGATGATTCCGTTTACCAAATCGCGCTCGCTCCCGTTAAAGCTACCGCGGACACTGTAACCGAGGCCTTAGTAGCTGATCATTGGCGGCAGATAACATTTCTGCCTATACGTTGATGTAAGACTGCAAGATGTAACCTACGTTTTTAACAATGACAGGGATGGATCATACACACATAACATCACGCCTGTAATCCCCGAAGGGTTAGGCAGAGGAGTACACCAACATTTCGCCAGTTATGTTTTTTAAGTCCCATGTAATAGGGGGCGAGCCTATTGGCATTAACCAGGCACATATTCAGACTCCGTGGCTGCGAGCGCGAACCCAGGGCATGTCCTGTCCATGTGTGGGCCTTTTGCCTCCTCTCTAACATGGGCCAATATGATTATATGTTACCTATGTTATACATGAGAATAGAATATTTATCATTGTTCTAATGACTTCAATCTTCTGGCTTAATAATAACAGCCGGGTCGATCTTTAGGAGACTTTGGTCAACTGAACCCGCTTGCTACTGGACCCACGTCGAACTAGACGACTGATCCCGCGGGTCCATCTCGAGGAGGTCCAGTTGACAATGTAGGTTAAGCCGTGCTCGCCTAGGTTTGTGAACTTCGTGTCCAAGCCAATGACATATTACCGAACTGTCAAATGGTAAGTGATTTTGGTTACTTCACGCAATAGAGTGGTTAAAAAAAAAAATCTAATTAGTCCGTCAGATAGATTTCCAAAAAATATTGGACACGTATTTTTTTCTTTTTTCACGTAAAAAAAAAACGAAGATGATACGAAGTTCTTCGAAAAGTCGTGTGACGTCACAGCTTAATACATTTCTTACCAGAAACGTGACGTCATAAGCCCCCACTCATAACCTTTGACACGTTTTATTTTGCGAGAAAGTTCACCTTTTCACAGGAGAATGTAAATGTTCCTGCCCCGTTGTTCGCAAGCGCGTCTGTTGAGGTCCCTAGGTTCGGTCCCGGGTCGGGCATTGTGTTATTGGGTTTTTGGTTTAGAATTTCTCAGTACCAGCTACGTAGTCTGGATTTGGACTCGGTTGGCAATAGGGTCGCCCCTTATTGCACGGGACTTAAAACATTTTTGGCGAAATGATACGAACTATTACGTAGGTACAATCACGAGCAACAATTTGCATACACGTAGCAAATTTTAAACGTGATTTTCTTCTACTATAATGATTTAGGTTTTATTTATTTACTAGCGGCTTCGCTCGCTACAACTCGAAAGTTATCACACGGGAAGATAAACAATATCCTATGTGTTAATCCAGGTTATAAACTATCTGTGTACCAAATTTTATCCAAATCCGTTCAGTAGTTTTTGCGTGAAAGAGTAACAAACATACACACTGACAAACTTTTTTCATAATAAATAATAATAAAATAATAAAATCCACAGCTCTTTGTAATTTTATTTTATGAATGTAAACTAAACTTACTTACAGCCAACAACGGATTTACATTTTTTTTTCATTTCTTTTTTTGCGGATTTTGTCTTAATGTCAAAGTAGAAATCGCTTTTAAATGCTAACTGCGGTACTCAGAGATATTAATTGATTACTTAAGCCGTCACTTAGTTAATGTTTGACATACTTTTGTATGACAAAACTGTCAAAACCTTTACTAAGTGATGGCCTAAGTACTCATTAAAGCTCTCTGAGTGCTGCAGTAAGGGTATTGTATACATTAGTGGTCTTGACTGTAACTACACCTCGGTCTAATCCTTCGGGAATAACAGGCTTGATGTTACATTAAAAGGTAGACAGATACCTACATGGTCTAATACAAAAAAAAATATGTTTAAAAAAAAACACCGTCGCTAGTCTCCTTAAGAATAAAATAAAATGGCCGTATCGGTGTGAGTTGCCGTGGTGTGTATGTGTGTGTGAGACTCGAGTCGAGTCATAAAACTGTGCTAGTGTGTGTGTGCGGGTAAATGTAGGTGAGCGTACCATGTACTTATAGATGGTAGCGATAGAATATTGGACGTAATTAAATATTTTTTGGTGTTTTTTTTTTTCATTTGAGTAGTGAAATTTAATAAAAAATATTTTTTACTAAATTTAAGACTATTTTATACTAAACAACAAAAACTATAAAAATAGTTAAAATCGTTTTTTTGCAGGTTTTGTTTAAAATATTTTTTTAATACCATTACAGAACGAATGAGAGCTTTCTAAATTCATTATCTTATAGTTTACTACTTTTTTTTTCGGCCTCATTTATCTTTTTATTTGTACTTAACTTACTTACTAAACAAATAAATAAAATTGAAGGTTTGTTATTTGGAAATAAGAGCCTGTTTGTTTTTAATTTATTGTCTGTCTGTTAGTCTAGTGCCTACTAATCTCAGAAACGTCTGTACCGATTTCGACTTTCTTTTAGCGTTCCGTGCAAAAAACAAAACCATTGAAATTGTCAGCAATTCCGATTCAAATAGGAGAGTAATAATTTTTACCCGACTGCGGGCGAAACCCAAAAGGAGGGTTAATGTTTTATTAAAAGTTTATCGCGGACGAAGATCACAAACACAAGCTAGTTTCTAAATATTTTATTTAAATAAAACAAAAACTTAAATATGTAAGTAGCATTCCACTTGTATCGGGCGAGAGTAACTCTAGAGACAGAATTTTCCTCAAAACGAGCCGTATTGAGAAGTAATAATACCTTCTACATCAGTTATATTATTATAAATATTTTCACCGAACAACAACAATTGTCCCAAAAAACCTGAATAAATTATTCATAAAATATTAATTAAACTGAAACAAAACATATTTTCTGACGGTACCAGCCCACCCCATACCTACATACCTAAGTATAACATTGGTACCGCTTCGCCCAACGCAGCTTGATCCTTGCTGTTAGCGCGCGCGTTACTGCCAAGGGGTCAACGTAAACTGGTTCATGATACATACTTCGCCCAACGCAACTTGATCCTTACTGTTACCGCGACCGCTACTACTGTAGGGTCAATGAAAACTGGCTCATAATACATAGCTAGATTGAAACTCCACTTGGTTGGAGTGTCGTCTGCCTCGCTCCACGATCAAAACGATTCGAAATTCGAATGAATATTTTTTTTTTGTTGTATTTTTTTATTTTATTTAGTTTTTTGTAAAAAGTTATGATGACATTCGAATTTGGACTTTTTTTTTCTTGGTATTTTTGTAAAATTCAATTTGATAGTGGGGCGTGTTCTTAATTTGAACTAAGGCTGCCATTTTGTTTTTTTTTATACAATTTTACTAATGTTTACCAATAGCGCCCTCTTAACAACGTCACTCAAGCGCCGAAAAATCCTTGCATCACTACGATAACAAGCATAAACAGCCTATAATGTTCCCACAGCTGGGACACAGGCCTCTCTATGAGAGGGAGTGAGCTATAATCCACCACGCGGCCCCAGTACGGGTTGGTAGATGTCACATGTCTTCGAATTTTTGGTTCTAGGATATGCCGTTTACCTCACGATGTTTTCCTTCACCGTTTTGAGAGCAGTGGTGATGAAATAAATTACACAAAGCAAATCTCCTCACTGGGTTCGAACCACCGGTGCTCCTTATCATAACATGGCTGAAAAGTTTTGTGGTAATCGGTTGTGGTACGTGTGGCGGAGGAATGAAGAAAATGTCGTGAGAAAGGTTTTGGGTATGAATGTGGATGGCTATAAGAGTAGAGGACGACCAAAGAAACGATGGATGGACTGTGTGAAGGATGATATGGCTAGAAAGAAGGTGTCTGTTGAAATGACGAGTTACAGAAAATTATGGAAGAAGAAGACATGCTGTTCCGCCCCTAAATGAATTGGAATCAGGGCAAGAGAATCACACTAATATTATAAAGGCGAAAGTTTGTGAGTGTGTATGTTTGTTACTCTTTCACGCTAAAACTACTGAACGGATTTTGATAAAATTTGGTACACGGATAGTTTATAACTTGGATGGTTTGGGCGCAGAATGCCAGAAACGCAAAATGACAGATTAGCAAATTGTCAGAAACGCATAATGCCAGGTATCGCAAAATGACAAGATCTGAAAATGACAGAATCGTAAAATGCCAGATTCGCAGAATGCCAGATTAGCAAATGGTCAGAAACGCATAATGCCAGGTGTCGCAAAATGCCCGTCGGGACTGCGGGTTGTTCGCAGATACCGTGGCCTCGACATGAAGGGCAAAGAAGGAACATGGGTGGTTTTTACTCAGTAGAAGTCTGATACTCCCTTTCGCTCTGCCCAAGAGCGGGAGGGGTCATTTGATGATTGTCCACCCACCATAAAAAAAAAAAAAAATGTCGCAAAATGACAAAATCTGAAAATGACAGATCAATCTCGAATTAAATAAAAACATCAATTAATGAATATTAACAACATTCTTTATTATCAGTATAGTTTACAAATTTTTTTTTTTTTTTTAACGAGATGTCTACAAACACTTGACACAAGTTAAAAGAGTCATTCATAAGCTTGAACAAAAGCAATTTTTTTTTTTTGAGGTAAACATGAGTCACTTTTTTTTACTTTTAGTAACGCCTTGATGTGACTCAAACACGGCCCGCAAGGGCCGACGCTTGTCGGGGCTGTGGGTGATTCGAAAGAGATACCGCGGCCTCGACACAAAGGGCGAAGAAGGAACATGGTGGTTTTTAGTCAGTAGAAGTCTGACACTCCCTTTCGCTCTGCCCAGAGCGGGAGGGGTGTTATTTGATGATATTCCAAACCCAAAAAAAAAAAAGGTGACTCATAAACCACAAAAAAAATTTGCACTTTTCTGACATTTTGCTAATCTGTCTTTTCGCGAACCTGTCATTTTGCTAATCTGTCTTTTCGCGAACCTGTCATTTTGCTAATCTGTCATTTTGCGATTCTGACCATATGAGAAAAAAATCTAACTCCTGGCAATTTGCTAATCTGTCATTTTGCGTTTCTGGCATTCTGCGCCCAAACCACCTGGATGAACACATAGGTTAGTTTTTATACCGATTTTATCTTCCCGTGGGATAATTTTCGAGTTGTAGCGGGCGAAGCCGCTGGCAACAGCTAGTAATGATATATTTTTGTTATTTCACTACTAAATGTTTGACAACAGCATTGTGATACGAGTGAAGTTCACACGTGGTGACGAAAACAATGCTGTTACAACTCATTGTTCTTAGAAGCCGAAAATACAACACACTACCTACTGGAAGACGACCTGTTCTTTCATACATCATCATCATCTGCCTAGCCTTTTCTCAACTTTGTTAGGGTCGGCAGTGTAACTAAATGCAGCAGAATACCAGTATTTTACATGAAGCGACTACCTATCTCACCTCCACAACCCAGTTAGTACTGGGTAATACGATACCCTTTTGGTAAGACTGGTTGTCAGACTTACGGGCCACTGGCACCTTTCTGGCACCTGTAACTACCGCCAAAGGTCAATATACAGGGTGTAAACGAACCCTTCACGCACCCTCAACCAAGCATTCTGTACATCAAACTAAGTACCCCTACGCAAAATTTTTTGCTGGGAAATGACTTTTTTTTTGGGGTCAAAAATCACATTTTACGGTAAAACTCAAAGTAGCACTCTTAAAACATTGTGCTAGTGGATGCTTTGGATAGTAAACGGGTCATGGAGGTAATTTAAGTAAAGTTAAAACCTGAAATACTAGTATTTACAAAAACAGCTGTGAAAAATTTGGAACTTTGACCCTCAATATCTCCGTAACTAGGAGGTTCCCAGGTATGGTCTAGAACAAAAAAATTATCGCAGTGGTGGGGAGAACAAATGCCCTTCGTTTGCGTTAAGGGTACTTTTACACCCTATGGCAGCCAACCAACGGCTTGACGTTCTTTCCGAGGCACAGAGGGAACTCGGTAATGGGTGGTCCTGGTCACCCATCCACGGACCCACCTAGGCAAGCACAGCTTTTCCTCAAGATCGACCCGAGTGGCAGTTATTATGAAGCCTGTTCTTTCAAATACAGGGTGTAAATCAACCCATCACACAGCCGTCAACCAAGCATGCTGTACATCAAACTAAGTACCCCTACGCAAAAATTTTGCTGGGAAACGATTTTTTTTTGGGTCTAAAATCACATTTTACGGTAAAACTCAATGTAGCACTGTTAAAACATTGTGCTAGTTTATGCTTTGAATAGTAAACGGGTCATGGAGGTAATTTAAGTAAAGTTATAACCTAAAAACTAGTATTTACAAAAACAGCTGTGAAAAATTTGTAACTTTGACCCCCAATATCTCCGTAACTAGGAGGTTCCCAGGTATGGTCTAAAACAAAAAAATGACCGCAGTGGTGGGGAGAACAAGTGTCCTTCGTTTGCGTTAAGGGTAGTTTTACACCCTATATTACTGCAATAGCTAGTGTGTACCGCTTGATAGGTCATGAACAGACGCCACCACATCAAGCTCCGACAAGCTATCTTTCTTTAATCGATTTTCAACTTTAATGCCTTAAGCACACAGATATTTACAATGTTTCGCAGCCATATTTATAGTTCAAGGGCTCCCTGCGACCTTCACTTGCCGTTGGACCCTCAGTCAAAAAATATATGGGTAGCTCAAAAGAGTAATTAATTAAGAAAATGTTAGAGGGAGAGGAAAACCAAGACGAGATGGATAGTGTCGTGTTACTTACCCCTAACAAGTAAAAGAGGGTAAGTAAATTAACAATTGAATTTAATTTAGAGGTAAGAGGTAAAAAATACAAATAAATATAAAAACACGAACCTTCCTAACTCACGCTTTGCACAGAATAAAGAAGCTCCAGGGTAGGTAAATCTGGAAGGCTGGCCAGCAGATTACGGGCAAGTCCTTTAGGGAGGCCCGGAGAATACGTTGGAGGTACTTCGCGTCGCGAGGATCACGGGCGACTCCTTTAGGGAGGCCCGGAGGATACGTTGGAGGTACTTCGCGTCGCGAGGATCACGGGCGACTCCTTTAGGGAGGCCCGGAGGATACTTTGGAGGTACTTCGCGATGGTTCTTCTTAAGAACTCAGATAATAACTTGTAGACGTGATGATTCCTCTTCAGAAACCAGATCTCAACTGGAGGGCATCCTTCAGAAATCCCTTTTTATAAAACCATCTCTCCGTTTTTTCCACCCAATTGTCTTTTAATTCTTTCCAGAATTTAAGTTCTTGAAATCAAAAATTGTGAGTTGCCTGTATTTAAAACGGCCTGTATTATTCAGTCAAAAACTTCCTCAAAGAATTTCTGTGAGCGTGTTAATTAATTTTATAAGCGTGAGATAAGTTACAGTAAATAGAAATTATCAATAAATTACATTATTTGAGCTAATATATTAATAAAAATAAATTAAATTATATAAATCAAATGTAACCTTCATAGTTCTAACCACTAAGAAAAACTATGACACAAATTAAAAGAAAAAGTAAATGACATATTGACAACTGACGTTATGTCACACGAAAAGTAAACAATGAAAAATTATAAGATTTAATATTTTAAAACAGTAAAAACAACGTTAATAAATCGAATAAGATCGATTATAAGACTGCCAACAAAAATAGTTGTCGCCAAGGCGCGACATGAGACGTAAAAAGGACATTTTATGAAAGATGAGGATGATTAGTAAAAGTGTAAGTATAAATCTCAATAAATACTATATTTCCCCAACGACCCCGAGAAAATTTTTGGTCTAGAACAAAAATTTTGTAAGGTTAAAGTATAACAGCATTCACAAAACGTACATACTTCATTCAAATACACCGACATCTTACGAAGTTAGGTCAGGTAGGATTCACATTCAATGATCACTACGCAACCTGATAAGTTAATAACTTTAAGGCTTATTTTCGGAGTTGTAATCCGCTCTCGTCTAAAACCCATTAATAACATGAAGTAAAAAATTTTTTAACAAAGGCTTATTTTTAAAGGAGTTGTAATCCGCTCCTAGTCAACTTTAGTTGATACATAATACCGTAGTCGGTAAACTCCGAGTTAACGTCAGGGCAGCTCCCGCAATAGTAGTCGGTATGCTCCGAGTAAAACGTCAAGGGCAGCTCCTATCAACTTTTAGAGTCAATAGGTAGAAACAAGATTCATACTAACTTGTAGAGTTAGTTGAAACGAAGGTTAGGTAATATATAAAGAAAGATTAAAAATAATCTTATAATGGTTTAAGAACCGATGAATGAATTAGAAAATAAATAGAGTTTTAATAAGCCGAAAAGGAACTCTATTTTAGAAGAGGGAAAGAAGAAAGAGATGAGTCATGTGTATATATGAAAAAAAAAAAAAAAATATTTAGAAAAAATAATAAAGGTTCTAAAAGAGGGTAAGGGAGGGCTGAGGAGGGACAAAGAGTAAGAGATAATTTCTGAAGGAGGATTCAAGAGTATTATAGGACTCAAGAGTGAAGAGTTTAAGAGAGTAAGGGAGTGAAAGAGTTTAAGAGGGTAAGGGAGTGAAAGAGTTTAAGATGGTAAGGGAGTGAAAGAGTTTAAGAGGGTAAGAGAGTGAAAGAGTTTAAGAGGGTAAGAGAGTGAAAAAGTTTAAGAGGGTAAGGGAGTGAAGGAGTTTAAGAGGGTAAGAGAGTGAAAAGAGTTTAAGAGGGTAAGGGAGTGAAAGAGTTTAAGAGGGTAAGGGAGTGAAAGAGTTTAAGAGGGTAAGAGAGTGAAAGAGTTTAAGAGGGTAAGGGAGTGAAGGAGTTTAAGAGGGTAAGGCAGTGAAGGAGTTTAAGAGGATAAGAGAGTGAAAGAGTTTATGAGGGTAAGGGAGTGAAAGAGTTTAAGAGGGTAAGGGAGTGAAAGAGTTTAAGAGGGTAAGGGAGTGAAAGAGTTTAAGAGGGTAAGGGAGTGAAAGAGTTTAAGAGGGTAAGAGAGTGAAAGAGTTTAAGAGGGTAAGAGAGTGAAAAAGTTTAAGAGGGTAAGGGAGTGATGGAGTTTAAGAGGGTAAGAGAGTGAAAGAGTTTAAGAGGGTAAGGGAGTGAAAGAGTTTAAGAGGGTAAGGGAGGGCTGAGGAGGGACAAAGAGTAGGAGATAATTTCTGAAGGAGGATTCTAAAATATCCTACTAGCAGTCTCTATACTTTGTATTGACCCAGTATCTATAAAAGTTCAAGAGCCCACGACACTAAACGTAGTTCAATATATTTGTGTATGAGGAGGACTCAAGAGTTAAAGAAAGAGAGTTTAAGAGGACTAGAGGATCCGATATAATGATAATTATTTGTAATAAGTATTACATAAATATATATAGATTTGTATAAACGACCACAGGATATTGTCCTGCGGCTGTCGTAAAGTATCCAATCTCCAACCTTGGCAGTGCCCACAAGTGGTTATCACATCCAAGAGGCCGAAAGGGTGCACATTATCTTTCGATAATGGAATGTGTGCAAGTCTGTGGGATGCAGTGTAGTGATGTTTTGGTAAAGTATTAAGTATAATGAGAAACGACTACGAGATATTGTCCAATAGTCGTCGTATAGTAACCAATCTCCAACCTTGGCAGTGTCCAGAAGTGGATTAACACATCCAAGAGGCCGAAAGGGTGTCAATTACCAGAGGTAAAAGAAATGTGTGTGGGGGTGTAGTATAAATGTATGTTTAGTATTAAGTAAAGTAGTAAAGATTGATGAAGTGATGAATTATGATGAAAAATAATTATATACCAAATTTGATTGCTTGTGTAAGTTTTTTTTAGAATTTAGAGAGGGAATGAGTGAGATCTAGTCTTGATTTTACGTTGGGCGCCAAACTGTCGTGTTACTTACCCCTAACAAGTAAAAGAGGGTAAGTAAATTAACAATTGAATTTAATTTAGAGGTAAGAGGTAAAAAATACAAATAAATATAAAAACACGAACCTTCCTAACTCACGCTTTGCACAGAATAAAGAAGCTCCAGGGTAGGTAAATCTGGAAGGCTGGCCAGCAGATTACGGGCAAGTCCTTTAGGGAGGCCCGGAGAATACGTTGGAGGTACTTCGCGTCGCGAGGATCACGGGCGACTCCTTTAGGGAGGCCCGGAGGATACGTTGGAGGTACTTCGCGTCGCGAGGATCACGGGCGACTCCTTTAGGGAGGCCCGGAGGATACTTTGGAGGTACTTCGCGATGGTTCTTCTTAAGAACTCAGATAATAACTTGTAGACGTGATGATTCCTCTTCAGAAACCAGATCTCAACTGGAGGGCATCCTTCAGAAATCCCTTTTTTATAAAACCATCTCTCCGTTTTTTCCACCCAATTGTCTTTTAATTCTTTCCAGAATTTAAGTTCTTGAAATCAAAAATTGTGAGTTGCCTGTATTTAAAACGGCCTGTATTATTCAGTCAAAAACTTCCTCAAACAATTTCTGTGAGCGTGTTAATTAATTTTATAAGCGTGAGATAAGTTACAGTAAATAGAAATTATCAATAAATTACATTATTTGAGCTAATATATTAATAAAAATAAATTAAATTATATAAATCAAATGTAACCTTCATAGTTCTAACCACTAAGAAAAACTATGACACAAATTAAAAGAAAAAGTAAATGACATATTGACAACTGACGTTATGTCACACGAAAAGTAAACAATGAAAAATTATAAGATTTAATATTTTAAAACAGTAAAAACAACGTTAATAAATCGAATAAGATCGATTATAAGACTGCCAACAAAAATAGTTGTCGCCAAGGCGCGACATGAGACGTAAAAAGGACATTTTATGAAAGATGAGGATGATTAGTAAAAGTGTAAGTATAAATCTCAATAAATACTTTATTAGATTGTGTGAGGAATTATTTTATTTTAATGGTTTATCAACGAGCTCGTGGCTTAATATGAACTGCCACTCGGGTCGATCTTTAGGTAAAGCTGTGCCGACATACCGAGTTTTCTCCGTGCCTCGGAAAGCACGTTAAGCTGTTGGTCCCGGCTGCCATATATAGATCTTTGGCAGTCGTTACAGGTAATCAGTGACCTGAAATTTACCAAAGAGTATCGTATTACCTAGTATTAACTGGGTTGTGGAGGTCAGATAGGCAGTCGCTCCATGTAAAATACTGGTATTCAGCTGCATCCGGTTAGACTGGAAGCCGACCCTAACATAGTTGGAAAAAGGCTAGGCAGATGATGATGGTTTACCAACGATTATCTCCCCTAGTCATGGGCATAAAATACAAGTAAAAACAGATAAACAATATTGCGAAAGTTATACTACAATACAACAAAAAAAATAAAAGAAAGCTCCCTTAACATGTTATTTAGATCCTGACACAGAGCACATCATCAACATTTCAGCCATAAGACGTCCACTGCTGGACATAGGCCTCCCTCAGAAGGGGGGGATTTGCCATAATCGCCACACTTGGCAGGCGGGTTGGCGATCGCAGTATGGTTGTTACGAAGGCACAGATAACGCTGCTGCCCATTCTCTGGTAAGTCCCTTAGTCGCCACTTACGACACCAACGGGAAGATATGGGATGGTGCTTAGAAAAATTAAATTAATCCTTATCTAGGTTTTTCAAAGTCTTTATGTGTTGGTGACTTACAGGAGCAAGAATAAAATGTGATATTAGAAAAGGACCACGTTGGTCCAGTTCGATTCCTAGGCTGAACAAAGTGTTATTGCGTTTTTTCATCACGAATTTCGCAGTAGCAGCCACTGAGTCTGGATTTGGACCTGGCAGATGGCAATAGACTCGCCTCCTATTATAATATATAGGACTTAAATATAACTGTCGAAATAGGTGTATTAATACACTTCTGCCTTACCCTTCGGAGGTTGCAGACGTAATGTTATAAAGGGTGTAAAAGTACCCTTAACGCAAACGAAGGACATTTGTTCTCCCCACCACTGCGATCATTTTTTTGTTCTGGACCATACCTGGGAACCTAGTTACGGAGATATTGGGGGTCAAAGTTCCAAATTTTTCACAGCTATTTTTGTTAATACATACTAGTTTTTAAGGTTATAACTTTACTGAAATTACCTCCATGACCCGTTTACTATTCAAAGCATCCACTAGCACAATGTTTTAAGAGTGCTACTTTGAGTTTTACCGTAAAATGTGATTTTTGACCAAATAAAAAAGTCGTTTCCCATCAAAAAATTTTGCGTAGGGGTACTTAGTTTGATGTACAGAATGCTTGGTTGACGGCTGTGTGATGGGTTGCTTTACACCCTGTATGGGACTTAAACATAACTGTCGAAATAGGTGTACTAATACACTTCTGCCTTACCCTTCGGAGGTTGCAGACGTAATGTTACATTATTGGAGAAGGGCCGAAATATGACTAATAAAGAAACCCTGTCCTTAACCTCTAACAGCCTAAAATACATCATAATCAATAAATCTACCGTTAAAAGGGCAAAATGTTGCATAACGAGAAACTAAGAACGAACGAAACGAAAGAACCTTCAGTAAGTACAATTATTTGTAATTAATTCATTAGAACAAAAATCCTCATCACCTACCTAGCCTTTTACCAACTATGTTGCAGTCAGCTTCCAATCTAACCAGATGCAGCTGAATACCAGTATTTTACATGGATTTTCTTTTTCCTAAGCCTATATTGTCCCACTGCTGGGGAAAAGCCTCCCCATAGCCTTTTTTGGCAGGTGTAACAAGGCAGTGTCAGACTTCTACTGACTATAAACAACCCATTTTCCTTCTTAGCCCTTGTGCCGGGGCCGCGGGATCTTTTTCGAACAACCCGCAGCCTCGACGGGTCCCCCATAGCCTTCAACTCTTCCCTCTGTGCGGTTTTCTCCGTCCAATAATACTATCTACCTAATCCCACGAGAAAAAACCATGAGCATACTACCCAGACATACATAACCAACAATTCTACCAACCCCTAAATAGAACAACAGCGCTATATAGCTATAGTAAGTTCAAAAACGTGGTTACTAACCTCCACACTGTGACAGACAAGTTAACCTATATTTCAGTATATAGAAGTATATAACGGTAGGTATGTACGCGAGGGTGGCGAGCACGTGGCGAACGGAGGGTGGCTGCAACCCCCTCGGCTTTGCTGCGGTCTTGGTACTTTGATGGAGCGAGATATCGGTTTTTTTTTATCGTGGTAACTTAATTTTTGTCAATTCGTATTCATTTTTGTAACAGCAAAAATACTGAGGCTACACAAACATTTATTATCATCAGTCGAGTCAGCATCACCTGGCCATTCCGGCTCGCCTGGTACTTTTTTGAATAAATGTTTTTTTTCTTGCACTTTTCTCACTAATTTGTCAGTATTGATGGCAGTGTTATTGGGTTTTTCTATTACGATCTTCTTGATAGCAGCCAAGGACTCTGGATTTGGGTTGACAATTTATAGGCTGGAGGGTGGCTGCAACCCCCTCGGCTTTACTGCGATCTTGGTACTTTGATGGAGCGAGATATCGGTTTTTTTTTGTCATGGTAACTTCACCTAATTTTTGACAATTTTATTTAAGAATCTACAAACTACAATTTACAGAACTAAAATTATAATATATCAAAAAGGGAAGAATTATAGGACGTCAAAAAAATCGTCCACACCGCTGTGAACAGGAAAAGTGCCCAGAAAGCTGGCAGCATTCCCACGTTGGATGGCAATGCTGATTCTTTGCCCAAAAAATAGGCCAGCCCTCTCATTTTTGACAATTTGTTTTCATTTTTGTAGTGGTTCTAATTTTATCCACACTATAAAGTCCCATTAAAATATATGGGCAAAATTTTAGAAATCTTTAAGAAGACTAAAATAAGGAAAATGGTAAAAATAAATAAGAAAAACGCATTAGATACTTACAAGAAAAAAACCGCTAACGAATACACAAAAAATGTTGGCCACCTAACATTTTAGGTAGTTTTTTTTTTTTTAATTTTTAATCAGTGTTTTTTTTTGCTTGGATATCTTTGGTTAGACGTACTGAACGCTGTGTTGCCTCGTTGATCTAATGGTTGCAAGCGCGACTGCTGAGCATGAGGTTCTGGGTTCGATTCCGACTCGGACAAAGTGTTTTATATCCGGAAACTCTCAGTAGCAGCAACGCAGAATGCATTGTCCCGGTTGATAGCAATAGACGCGCCCCCTTTTACACGAAACTTAACAGGAGAAATGTCAGTGTACTAATCTCAGCTTCCCATCACTGTATAAAAGTTGCAGTTTTGTATCCGTATCCAATTTCAGGAGGTTGTCACAAAATACATAAACAAATTTAAATTACGATACCCAGGTCAATAATTAATATACGCTATTTTTTTAGCTGTTACTACTAGGATTAAAATACAAGCTGTCGCCTGTCGGTTTGTATTTTAGTCCAAGCAAACAACCGATAATGATCTAAAAATGTCCAAGTTATTCACAATTTCACACCTAAAAAAAATGTCTGTTTTAATTACTCAAGTATCAAGTTCATTTCGTCGCAGTATACGAGTTCCCCTCGATCGTGTACCCCCGGCGAGTACGGTTCGCAAAAATGCTGAGGCTACACAAAAATATTATCATCAGTGGTCGAGTCAGCATCACCTGGGCATTCCTGCTCGCCTGGTACTTATTATACGAATGGATGTTTTTTTTCTCACTTTTCTCACTAATTGATTGGGTTATTAATTAATGGCGAAGTGTTAATGGGTTTTTCCATCACGAATTTCTTGATACCAGCCATGAAGTCTGGATTTGTGCCTGGTTTATGGCAATAGGCTCGCCCCCTTTTAAATGCTGAGGCTACACAAAAATATTACCATCAGTGGTCGAGTCAGCATCACCTGGCCATTACTGCTCGCCTAGTACTTTTTATCGGCATAGATATTTTTTTTTGCACTTTTCTCACTAATTTGTCGGTATTGGGTTATTAATTATTGCCATGCATGATTGGCCATTTGGAAAAGAATTGATGGACACGATTTGGAGAAGAATTTTGTCGAGATAAATAAAATTCTGATCTCTGTGTCTGATCTCTACCAACTCACAGTGGGACCGTCGCGTGGTGGATTACATAACATAACATCACGCCTGCTATCCCCGAAGCGTTAGGCACAGGTGTACCTAATAGTACAGGGCGGTACACCCACATTTCGCCAGTTATGTTTAAGTCCCATGTCATAGAGCGATTTACGATTTTACGATTTTGTAACACCCCTAAATTATATCGTAGAACTAGTGGGAATTTTGGTTCTCACTAGTTCTACGATTTTTTATAAATCGTAGCGAGACAGAATATTGCTAGTATTGACGGCACGGTTGGCGCAGTGGCTGAGCGATTGGCTGCTGCGCGTGTCGCGTGTTCGATCCGAGCACGGAACAAATATTTGTATGGTCTACAGATAGTTGTCCCGGTTATGTGTGTTTGTGAGTTCAGGACATAGTTAGGACTTAGGTGTTTGTAAACGCACCCACGATACAGGAGAAATTCTTAGTATGGGGCAACGTTTTAAAAAAGAGAAGAAAAGTACGTATAACTAGCAATCAAGTAATACCAAGTTTCATCATCATCATCATCAGCCTATAATGTTCCCACTGCAGGGACTAGGCCTCCTCTCTAGGAGAGGGATGGGCTATAATCCACCACGCGGGCCCAGTGCGGATTGGTAGACGTCACATGTCTTCGATTTTTTTGGTTCTAGAACATACCGGTTTCCTCACGAATTCACGATGTTTTCCTTCACCGTTAACACACAGATAATAACCTGGATTATTTGATTAACATAAAGGATACTTTTAGTCTGGCCACGGAGTCTGGATTTGCCCCAGGTTGATGGAAATAGGCTCGCCCCCTATTACATGGGACTTAGACATAAATGGCGAAATGTGGGTGTACTATTAGGTACACCTCTGCCACCCTTTGAGGATTACAAAGCTTCATGTTATACCATACTAGTCACTATCACTCACTATCACTAAATAGTATAAAACAAAGTCGCTGTCGCTGTCTGTCCGTCCCTATGTACGCTTAAATCTTTAAAACTACGCAACGGATTTTGAAGCGGTTTTTTTTTAATAGATAGAGTGATTCAAGAAGGTTTAAGTGTATAATTTGATCGACATTCACGCGGGTGAAACCGCGGGCATCAGCTAGTCTATACTAATATTATAAAGCTGAAGAGTTTGTTTGTTTGTTTGTTTGTTTGAACGGGGTAAACTCTGGAACTACTGGTTGGAATTGAAAAACTCTTTTAGTGTGTGATAGTCCATTTATCGAGGAAGGCTTTAGGCTGTATAACATCACGTTAAGTCCAATAGGAGCGGAACATACATGAAAAATGTTGCAAAAACGGGAAAAGGTATTCCTTTTTGAGAGCTTCCGTTGCGTGCGCTGCGAAAACGGTTTAAGTTACGCAAAAATCATGTATGAAAGAATTGTTCCTCTTTAAATGTTCTAAAAAAAAGTCCGCGACAGCATATATATCTCTTTTAAGATTGACTCACTGTAACCATTTTTTACTATTAAAATGTTAGGTTAAAAAGAATGATATTTTGCGAAGCTTATTTAACCCATATGGTATTAATCTATATCAAAATAAATGTTTTTGTTAGCACGATAATTTAATATAGAATAAATGTGCCTTTTACTCTATAAAGTTTAAACAATTATCTTAGAAGATATCGCAATATCAAAATATCCGCGCGACAAAATAATTACGCGCGCGGCAGTCATTCAGTCCGGTGCGGTAGGTAAGTGGGGATTCTGGCCTCCGGGGGCTCCGGAGAAATTCAAATTCAAAATATTTACTGCACCATAATGTTTACAAGTACAATGGATTACTGTATATTTAACAGTAAGAGATACCTATAGTAATTGTCACTTTAATAATATAATCGAAGCCAATCTAAACTAATAGGTATTATAAAGATGAAAGGTAATTTTTTTTGTTTGATACGAGTACGATTTAACTTAAGGCGAGGTTACCCCAGCCGTGTAGGCATTTAACGCTTACCTCAGGCCCCGCAACTAATAGCGCTACGTAATAAACTGCGATGCATCGGAGAAACGCCGCGCGCTGTCGTCGTACCGCTCAATCATGACTTCACGAACTCGAGTAGGTACACAGTTGCGTCACAGAATAGAGTAATGCCGTAGAGCAACTTCAATTTATTAATTTAGATATGATAGAATTCTTGAACTACGATATCAATATTGTAATTCAAAAATACTTAGATGCATTGAATGGTTATTTAATTTTAGTATCCCACATAATAAGAATATAAGTATGCGTGGAAAGTATGGGTTTAGGGAAAATGGGTTAAATAAATAAATATTTGATTTATTAATCACAGTTTTATTAAATTAGCTAAAATATTGCCAGATAAAAGTAAAAATAGAGGAAAAATCAATTAAAAGTATAGAAATAAAAGTAATAAAAATATGTAAATTATGCACATTTGGCTACAATTCGTCGAAACGTAGTTGACGTGGTTTGCATGGGCTTACCAGAACAGATTGACTTGGGATTTGGTTTTGTTTAGTTTGTTTACTTGGACCTGCCATTATATTATGTTCATCAATAACATTTTCTTTGCTACTGTGCAATGTTATGTGTCGTATGGGCATACGGCGAGTTTGCCGCGGGTCTACAATTTCTGGCAATACGCATTTCAAATAAAAATCTACAATTTTTTTTCTCTATTTTCACCTTCCAAAATTCGTCATCCCTTTTTTTTTTTTTTGGGTGGTGGGAAATCATCAAATAACCCCTCCCGCTCTTGGGCAGAGCGAAAGGGAGTGTCAGACTTCTACTGACTAAAAACCACCCATGTTCCTTCTTCGCCCTTCATGTCGAGGCCGCGGTATCCCTTGCGAACAACCCGCAGCCTCGACAGGCGTCGGCCCTTGCGGGCCCCTTCCATGTTGCTGACATTTCTTTGAGGCGCGCGTGGAACACGAACGCGCCGTCGACACGGCCTGTCGTCGTCATAAGACGGACGGACGGCGAGCTTACCCATCACTCACCGTCCACAGGCCCGCGTCTACGGTGGCCGGAAGCCATCACGTGGCCCCCGACGCCCGGAGCGCCTCCCGCGGCGGCTGGGACGAGAGGTTCTCTCCCTCTCACGTTCCGCCACCTCCTTCGCTAGCATCACTGCTTCGCAGAAGGAGGCGACGGCGTCCCATTCCTCCTCGCCCCGGACCATGGCTTGCACAAGGGCCGGACGCGAGAGGTCGCCGCCGCCGATCGCCGCTACGAGAACAAAATTCGTCATCCCTTGGAATATATTCCACTAATAGTGGGTAAACCTTATAGATTCTTTATATCTGTCTGTCTGTCTGTCCGTATGTCACAACCATTTTATTAAGAAACTGTTAGGACTACACAGTTGGAAATTGGTAGGTGGATGTGGTTTGGGAACCGCTATACGTTTTTACAAAAAAAAAAAACGAAATTAACTGAAACTATTTTTTTTTAATGAAGTATTATAATTGCAGGCATAACGTAGTTTATATATAACTCAGGCATAACGTAGTTTCGTACTAGCGAAAAATAAATGTCACCGAAAATAATAAACATACTTGTAGAAAATGAGCAATGTAATACTGTACTTTGCTACACTGTGGTACGAGTGTGCTGTGGTACGTGACCTTCACAAACATAGACACAAAATAAATTTAGCCTAATAACCTACCTAATAAAACGAAAAATATTACAACTATTTAAAAAACTAAATTAAAGTGATGATAAAGTATGTACATGTATTACTATTTATCGAAATTGTTTTTTTATCGGGGGATGACGGAAAAAATTGGCGCACGTCCGACCTCGAACACGTTCCGCTCGGGACTAAAGGACTCGGAGCGAACGCAAACTAGTAAAATACACTTGGCTTTGGAATTTGTGATATATTTATTTTCATATTGCACATTATGTGACCCGAGATAATACACATTTTTTACGACCTTTATTATGATATAAGTTTTATTTTTCAAAGCCTAATATAACTCAAGTAAAACGATTATTTAGCCATCATTTGGACATGTCTTTGCGATTTAATTGAATGCAGTGAAGTGTAAGTAATCGTGTATCGCATGCCCGACATATCATGATCGAAGAGTCAACTATGTAATAAATTTTTTTCAAAATTTAAATCCGTTCCATGTACGAGTAAAACGCTATTGTTGAAGACGTTTATCGGGGTAACCTCGCCTTAAGTTAATATGTTGAATAGTCGGTTTATCGAGAAAGGCTAAAAGCTATATTATGTGATGCAGACGAAGTTGCGTGGGTCAGCTAGTAATATATAAAGAGGTAAAGTTTATGCGGTTGTTGTAATCTCCGGATCTTCAACCGATTTTGAAAATTCTTTCATTAGTGGGTAGCTTTATTATCCCCGAATGTCATAAATAGGCTATACAGTGTGTTAGGTTAAACGACGGACATATTGAAGGAGGTTATTCAATATTAAATACGTAAAAAAAACTATAACCTTAATTTGTGACGTAATTGGACCATGGCCGCGCACGCACTCCAGATCTCACTTTATTAGATCTTTCTTTTTCGCCATTGTTCTACGCCATTTTTAAAATATGAAGGGAAAATGGATTGTATAGTTCGCGTCAAATAAATTTGCCCCTCTGAAGTTAGCCATTTGCAAAGATCGCACAAGTGCAGTTACGTAGAAAATTATTTGAACAAAATAAATACATATTTTTAAAAGATAACATAGTTTTGTATAAATGTTGTATAATTTTTGACTGCTTTTTGACTTTTTGTTTAGTAATTTTGACTGCTGCGCAGCCACTCGTAGCCAACTTCAGAGGGGCACAGTTATTTGACGCGAACGTACCTAAAAGTTATTGACCCGGGCACATTTTCTGTGATAGCCGACTGACTTAGCCGAAATATTTGGTACCTATGGTTTCCGTCTGTTATTTATCTGTGTTTTTTTTGTTCATATTTTTATTAGTATCATTGTAAGCATTCATTGCGGGTTTCAATATGTCCCTCGTTTAAACTAGCATACTGTATTTAAAACGTTGCCGTGGGATTAATTCCGGCCAAAATGCGAGCGAAGTCGCGGGGAAAATTAATCCCGGTTACACGATTCCGTGGTACAATCAAAGAACTCGACACGATCCAAGTCGCGGGCACAAACCAGTTTATTACCTACCTTTCTTCTACGCTTACACCCCCCCCTCCCGCCCCGTTCAATGTTTTGACATTTGACGGATCTATGCTACCCTAGTAGTTCACGGCCAACGTGACAGGCGGTGGTAAGTTATGAGCGCCTGGTACTCGCTGGCGGTATCGATCGCTGTTTTGGGGGTAGGCAGAGATCTAGGTTATAGTTTAGTTAGAAGTCTTTCTTTGGTCAACCGGATCCACTCGAAATGGACCCCCCTGATCAGTCGAACAAATAACATTTTGCCTTAGTCGATTTGTTCACAGTTCGACGCGGGTCCAGTAGCAATTGGGTCCAGTTGATCAAAGATTCTTGGGTTAAAATGTCTTACACCCCAGCTCAGTCCAATGTTTTTTGACATTTGACGTATCTATGCTACCCTAGTAGTTCACGGCCAACATGATAGGTGGCGGCAGCCTTCTGTAAGTTATGAGCGCCTGGTACTCGCTGGTGGTATCGATCGACATTATGGGGGTAGGCAGGGATCTAGGTTAGGTTAGTAACACCTGATTGAACCCAATGATTTGGCAAGAAAGGAGGTGTTTCATGAGATGACGAGAAACAGAGGGGTAGAAGAAGAAGACATGCTGCGCCGTCCCCAAATGAATTAGGATAAGGGCAAGATAAATTATTGAAAAACCCTATAACACTTGAGACCTGGGTCGAAACGTCTGTCGTCCGTCTTACACCCCAATTCACTCCAATATTTTGACATCTCCTATGCTACCCTAGTAGTTCACGGCCAAGCAAGTGACAGGTGGTGGCAGGCAATGCCCAATACCGTGTGCCTTCTGTTACTTATGAAAGCGTGGTACTTGCTGGCGGTATCGATCGCCGTTATGAGGGTAGGCAGGGGTCTAGGGGGTTGTAGTTTAGTAAGAATGGGTAGCGTTTGAACGTTGTTTTTAACCGACTTCATAAAAAGAGGTTCTCAATTCGACTCTATGTTTTTTTTAATGTATGTAGGTATGATACCTCATAACTCCGTAATTAATGAACCGATTAGAAAAATATAAGGAAGGATATGCTTTCCGATTGGTCCCATAGAAATTTCATCAAAATCGGTTCAGTACTATAGTTTTTTTTCCTCTTAGCCTTTTTTGTACCAGAAATTATTCCCATTTTAGATTAGTCGTGGAAATGGTACGCTGTTTTAGTTACACAATGTCCTTCTTAGATGCCATTTTGATGCTAGAATTATTTTAATTTTTCCTGTTACAAAACAAGTTGAAGTATACACGTACTTGTCGGGTTTGGGGAGAAACATTGCTTCCGCACCGTAACCAACCATTGCGCCAACCAACTTTTGGATAGTATTATATCTTTGACAGTCGTTACAGTCAGTGGCCTGAAAGTCTGACAACCAGTCTTACCAAGGGCTATCGTATTACCCGTACTAAACTGGGTTGTGGAGCTCAGATAGACAGTCTCTTGCCCTTATCCCAATTCATTTGGGGCCGGCGCAGCGCAGCATGACATGTTTTCTTCTTCCATACTTCTCTGTTACTGACGAGTAACTTATCAGACACCTCCTTTCTAGCCATATCACCCTTCACACAGTCCATTCATCGTTTCTTGTACCCATCCACATTCATGCTTAAAACTTCATTTATCAAATCATCATACAATCTACGGCATACTATTACGCAGTTGGGAAAAAGTACCAGGCGCTCATATGATTCGAAGAAGTTTAATTTATGTCATCTATTAGTATGCCCTTTTTCTTCCATTGTCTCCCGTCACGATTCATTTACTCCTATTTCTTTTACATCCATTGTCATACAATCTACGGGTAAAGTACTAGGCGTTCATATGATTCGAAGAAGTGTTTGTCTAATATGTGGGATGGTACATCATCGGTATAAATTCTATTACCAAAAACTTTAAGTCAATAGAAAAACTATTGATTTCAAAAATCGACATCAAGTGACTGAGTGAAGGGTGCGTAAAGTCACCCCTAATAATATAATAAATACCCTATCTTCCTCGCACCCGTTATAAGGGTATCAATCT
This sequence comes from Diarsia brunnea, assembly GCA_949774965.1. Taxonomy (NCBI): domain Eukaryota; kingdom Metazoa; phylum Arthropoda; class Insecta; order Lepidoptera; family Noctuidae; genus Diarsia; species Diarsia brunnea. The sequence continues at coordinate 3,467,184 of OX459025.1, read as the reverse complement.
GTCTCATTCGGCATGTAAATGAAAAATCGATGGATGCATTTAGTATGGGGATTATTTTTGGGCAAATCTACTGCTAAAACTGAAACGGTGCTCGTGGAGCTCGTGGCTACTATTTAGGTTAAGCCGTACTTGCCTAGGTTGGTCTGTGGATGGGTGACCATATTTACACATCGAGTTTCCTCCGTGCCTCGGAAAGCACGTTAAGCTGTTGGTCCCGGCTGTCATATATAGATCTTTGGCAGTCGTTACAGGAAGTCAGTGACCTGAAAGTCTTACCAAAGGGTGCCCGTCGGGGCTGCGGGTGGTTCGCAAGAGATACCGCGGCCTCGACATGAAGGGCTAAGAAGGAACAAGGGTGGTTTTTAGTCAGTAGAAGTCTGACGCTCCCTTTCGCTCTGCCCAAGAGCGGGAGGGGTTATTTGATAATTTCCCACCACCCAAAAAAAAAAGACACGCTTCACTGATTTTTCCGGATTCATGTACGTATTGTATACAGGGTGTAAATCAACCCATCACACAGCCGTCAACCAAGCATTCTTTACATCAAACTAAGTACCCCTACGCAAAAATTTTTGCTGGGAAACGACTTTTTTTTTGGGTCAAAAATTAAATTTTACGGTAAAACTCAATGTAGCACTGTGAAAACATTGTGCTAGTGGATGCTTTGAATAGTAAACGGATCATGGAGGTAATTTAAGTAAAGATAAAACCTGAAAAACTAGTATTTACAAAAACAGCTGTGAAAAATTTGGAACTTTGACCCCCAATATCTCCGTAACTAGGAGGTTCCCTGGTATGGTCTAGAACAAAAAAATGATCGCAGTGGTGGGGAGAAAAAGTGCCCTTCGTTTGCGTTAAGGGTACTTTTACACCCTATATATCACTTTCTCCGGTGAAGGAAATCAGTATGTCTGAGAGATGTTTCTCGACGGCATGTAAATACAAGTCAGAGGACCATGGGCTATGGAAGGGGCCCGCAAGGGCCGACGCCAGTCGCGACTGCGGGTTGTTCGCAAGGGATACCGCGGCCTCGACATGAAGGGCGAAGAAGGAACATGGGTGGTTTTTAGTCAGTAGAAGTCTGACACTCCCTTTCGCTCTGCCCAAGAGCGGGCGGGGTTATTTGATGATTTCCCACCCCCCAAAAAAAAAAGGACCATGGGCTGCATGAAAGCTCTGACTCATGAAAGCTCTGACTCCAGGTTAAGGCTTGTATTCACGCCAATGACCTTGTGCATAGCTAACTACCCCTCTCGGTCGTAGACACGGCATGTAAACGGACGCAATATTAATTTATTATAACAAAAATAATACATGTTTTTAAAAAGTAACAAAACCAAATTATTTTCCTTTGCATTGCAAAGCAGTAGATATTTTTTTTATATTGTTTTGTTAAAAAATTAAGGAGTAAAGTTCAACTCAAGGATTTGGAGGTGATTTTGTGGATTTTTTGTCTTATTATGTGATACCGATAGAAAAAATATGGCTAAACCAAATTACGTATCATATCATGTAGATTACTAACAATTTTTCTCAGATGTAATTTCTCTGTAAGTGCCGTTGAAAAGCTGCTTCATCTGCACGCTGTTTTAAAGTTTTTTCGAGAGAGCAGCCTTAAGCAATAGGCACAAACCACACGTTAAAGAAGAATGACAGATTCCGTGCTTCTCGCATAGCATTGGATTCCCGTGACCTTCACGGTCTTGGGTCCTCCCTGTGGGGGGCCGGCAGGAAATAAAACCCGTTTTTCCTTAATTGCAAGTCATTCTTTCCTTAATTGTCAGTCATTTGTGCCCGGTTGATGGCAATAGGCTCGCCCCATATTACATGGAACTTAAACATAACTAATGTGCGAAATGTGGGTGTACTATTAGGTACACCTCTGCCTAACCCTTCGGGGATTACAGGCGTGATGTTATGTTATGTTATGCAAGTCATTCAGCGTGTTTCAGAAGTGTTTGACAATATTTTGGTATACACTACCTTTCGCCCGCGGCTTCGCCCGTGTGGATGACGGAAATACCAAAAATGTCGATTTTCCATACAAACTTTTATCCCCTATTTAACTTCTTTAGGGATTGAATTTTGAGAATTTCGTCTTTTTTTTTTGGGTATGGGAAATCATCAAATAATTCCTCCCGCTCTGGGCAGACCGAAAGGGAGTAACAGACTTCTACTGACTAAAAACCACCCATGTTCTTTCTTAGCCCTTCATGTCGAGGCCGCGGTATCTCTTGCGAACAACCCGCAGCCCCGACGGGCGTCGGCCCTTGCGGGGCCCCTTCCATGTTGCTGACATCTCTTTGAGGCGCGCGTGGAACACGAACGCGCCGTCGACACGGTCTGTCGTCGTCATAAGACGGACGGACGACGGCGAGCTAGAAAAATTCGTCCTTATTCCTTGTCTACATTCTAAAGAGAACCTCTATGCAGAATTTCAGCTTTCTAGGTCCAATGGTTTGGGCTGAGCGTTGATGAGTCAGTCAGGAGTTCAGGACTTTTCTTTTTATTTATAGTAGATTACTAGCTGATGCCCGGGGCTTCGCCCGCGTGGATGTCGGTCAAATTATATACTAAAATCTTCCTCGAGAACCACTCTATCCATTTGGTGAAAGTATGAGAATCGGTGCTGTAGTTTTTGAGTTTATCGCGAACAGACTTCAGTTCGTCACCAGATTCTGTCATTCTTCAGTTCTGTCATTGGCAGGTTCAGCATTGGAAGGTAGTGTCAATAAGATAATGCTGTACAAAATCTTCGAACGTACTCTTAATTTAAGACTTGCACACATGCGCGTGTAATTATCGATATTCTACGATAGTGTGTGTTTCTGTTCATAAATGTGGATAGTGAACTCTAATTATATATGTAAGTGTGTTGTTGTAGTTTTAATTCTTTTAATTATATATTTTTTACATTTTTAAGGTTCCGTACCCAACGAGTAAAAACGGGACTCATTACTAAGACTCCACTGTCCGTCTGTCTGTCTGTCTATCACCAGGCTGTATGTCATGAACAACAAATAATAAAAAAACAGAATTAAATAAATATTTAAGTATTTTTTTGTTCAAATAAAAATCAAAACTCATTTATTAACCGACTTCCGAAAAGGAGGAGGTTATTTTTACCGTTTTGGTACGAAAAACTTTCATTTGCGAGTCCGACTCGCACTTGGCGAGTTATTTTAGCATGAATCTTCCAATCCGCACTGGGCACGCGTGGTGGATTATAGCCCATCCCTCTCCTAGAGAGGAGGCCTGAGTCCCTGCAGTGGGAACATTATAGGCTGATGATGATGATGATGAATGTGGAGAGGTATAATAGTAGAGGAAGACCAAAGAAAAAAGGTGTTTGATGAGATGAGTAATAGAGTTTTTTTAATTTAATTTTTTTACATTAATTTGTTGTTTGATTTCGTTTTTTTTGCCTCCGACTACAGAAGTTAATTTTTCACTTTTAGGTGTTTTTGAAGTCGGGTGTTTTTTTGCGATAAAGTTTACTAAAAATGAAGTAGCCCACGTCACAGCGACAAATCAAGCTCTTGCAAGAAAAACCAGTTAAAGCGGATCTCACATCGTATTGAAAATCTATAAGAAGCGAGGCCATATTATACTGGATAGTGGATGTTGCCGTGTGCTTTTGCTATTTTATATGACAACAGATATATTATTTACATAACATAACATCACGCCTGTCCATCCTCTAAAGGTTAGGCAGAGGTATACCTTTCAGTAGACCCACAATTCGCTAGTTATGTTTAAGTCCCTGATAATAGGGGGCGAGCCTATTGCCATCAACCGGCCACAAATCCAAACTCCGTGGCTGCTACTGCTATTTCTGATAGCACTAATCAAATAATAAACATTTCCTACAAAAACTTGGCACGATTTCCTTCATTAAATAATTACTTATTTTAATTCTAAAACGAATGTTACAGTACCAGGAAAATAATAACTTCAACGCATTTTCCTTTAAAAGTTTCATTTCGTTGGTTCAGTGGTTGCAAACGCGACTGTTGATTGTGAGGGCCTGGGTTGAATCTCCGAGAAAAGTATTAAGTACTAGCTGACCCGCGCAACTTCGTCTGCGTCACATAATATAACTTTAGCTTCTAAGTCTTATCACCTTTTTTTTTTTGGGAGGTGGGAAATCATCAAATAACCCCTCCCGCTCTTGGGCAGAGCGAAAAGGAGTGTCAGACTTCTACCGACCAAAAACCACCCAATTTTTACTATGCTCAATCTCACTTTAAAGTCTAAGGCCCTACTTTCAGAGAAAAAAATATATACACATAATTATCATAAAAATGTTCCCAAGTGCTTAAAGAAGTTTCAATTTAAAAATCACAAAAGTCAAAAAAATCTTGACCCTTCATTTAAACCTTTTTTTTTTCGGGTGGAAAATCATCAAATAACCCCTCCCGCTCTTGGGCAGAGCGAAAGGGAGTGTCGGACTTCTACTGACTAAAAACCACCCATGTTCCTTCTTAGCCCTTGCGTCGAGGCCGCGGTATCTCTTGCGAACAACCCGCAGCCCCGACGGTATCTTCCTACCCCTGTCCCTTGTTTGTTACTTGTAGTCGGCGCAACACTTTTTGTCTTCTACTCTCCTCTGTTAACCATCACGCTATTATTTACTCCTTTTTCTTTTCATATCAGATCATTCCTCACACAATCCACGATCATCATCATCAGCCTATAATGTTCCCACTGCAGGGACTCAGGCCTCCTCTCTAGGAGAGGGATGGGCTATAAACCACCACGCGGGCCCAGTGCGGGTTGGATGTCACATGTCTTCGAATTTTTTGTTTCTAAGACATGCACGTTTCCTCACGATGTTTTCTTTCACCGTTTTGAGAGCAGTGGTAATGAAATCATCATCTGCCTAGTCTTTTCCCAACTCTGTTGGGGTCGGCTTTCAGTCTAACCGGATGCAGCTGAGTACCAGTATTTTACATGGAGCGACTGCCTATCTGACCTCCACAACCCAGTTAATACTAGGTAAAACGATACTTTTTGGTAAGACTGGATTTTAGAATTTCAGGTCACTGACTACCTGTAACGACTGCCAAAGCTCTATATATGGCAGCCGAGACCAACAGCTTAACGTGCTTTCCGAGGCACGGAGGAAACTCGGTATGTCGGGCGGTCACCCATCCACAGACCGACCTAGGCAAGCACAGCTTTACCTAAAGATCGACCCGAGTGGCAGTTCTTATTAAGCCACGAGCTCCTGCAGCAGTGGTAATGAAATAAATTACACAAAGTAATGCGCCTGCTTGGGTTCGACCCCAATACTTACTGTTCGTAGGTCGGGGCCGCCACCGCTGCAATCCGTATCAATGTCAAAATTTACGAAATCATAATCCCACAAAAATTCCCACTGCTGGGCCTCCTTTCTATGACACGGAGTGGGCTATAATCCACCACGCTGGCCCAGTGCGTTAGTAGAGGTAACATCATCCTCTTGCCCTTATCTCATTTTATTTGGGGTCGGCGCAACACGTTTTTTCTTTCATTCTTCCCTGTTAGACGTCACGGTGGCATTTAGTCCTTTCTCTTTCATATCATTCTTCACACAATCCATCCATCTTTTCTTCGGCCTTCCTCTCCCTCAAGATGTCACATGTCTTCGAATAATTGTAACCAAGAACTTTCACCTCTGCCGACCCCTTCTAAGTACACCGTGGTGTTTTACATTATCCCCAAAAACTTGGTCCCATTACTATTAAAATAATTCAGCAAGTATCATAACCGCGTGGCCGCTGTACACACATCTAGACATCTCACCCACACATACACGTTTGATTGTCTTTACTCTTCACACACACGAGAAAGTTGCACCTGTGTGGGTGAGTTCATCGGCGCACGACGCCGAACGGTAAGGTGATAAGTGAATTTTCTGATTATTTTATTTTTGATGTTTTTTTTTTTGTTTAAAGGAGAGATTGGGAATATAAACGTGATTATTGGTATCGATTTGTTTTTTTTTTTGGGAAGGACAGATTAAAACTGCACTTGATTTTTTTTTTTGTTGGACAGTTGTGATTAAATACTGGAAAGTTGCAGTAGTTTTTGTTTTTATTATGTGTTCAAAATTATTTTTAAATAATTAGTTTCTGTAACGACTGTTTTAGGGCTTCTTCATCGTGTGGTTAGTACCTAATTGATATCAGAGTTTTTTTTTATACCGCCCACGGGCCTCTAATTTAGATTTTATTTACATGCCATCGAGAAATATCTCTCAGGCAGCGGTTTTCCCGTCAGGGCAGGGGTGGTTTTTAGTCAGTAGAAGTCTGACACTCCCTTCTGCTCTGCTCAAGAGCGGGAGGGGTTATTTGATGATTTTCCACCCGCCAAATAGTAAGAAACAGGTTTTCTCACGATGTTTTCCTTCACCGAAGCAAGTGCGAATTATATAATACGCACAAAAATCCGAAAAATTATAGAAACTTCAAATTACATTAAGTAGTTACGTAAACTAATAATGAAAAAGAAAAAAAAAAAATCTTTTCTATTAGTGTTATTGGTCGATGTAGGGTCGTTTCCCTTGACAAAATAATATTTAGAATCAAATTAAAAAATAAATTTATTTTCCATCAAAATAAATTGTGACTGTTTTTTCTTGTCAATTTACAATCGTTACATCTACAAAATATCCTCAGAAAAACACAAGAAAACAAAACTTTTCACTTACACCATTACCTATCTCTCCTGTCATGTAATAATAATAATTCGTGTCTGTGTGCGTGAGAACTGTCTATGTATGCGACGGCTCGTGCCGCGTTTGCATCTTGTCATTGTTGGAGGCGAGTCGTTAGGCGAGCGGATGGACGAGTGGAATGTGTTAGTACTGTTTCAAGTTCAATGCAGAATTGAGATTGTAATCTTGATATTTCGGGCTAGATTTTATTTGAGTGATGGTCATGGATAAGTTAGATTAGGACGAATATAACAACAAAAGACAAATAACAAAATAAAAATAAAAAACAGCAAAAATATAACTTTCGATATGTGGATGTACTAATGGACTACATATCTGCCTAACCCTTCGGGTATTACAGGCGTGATGTTATGTTATGTCTAGGTCGAAGATTTTATTGGCGGAACTTAAGAACGAAGAATTTAATCCGAAAAATAAAATCTTGACTATCATAAGCACTGCGTCAATGTACAACCTGTAAACCCATTATGAGGTGTTATTTTGTTAGGCTACGATTTTTTTTTTCCTGTGTTTGAAAAACCTTTTTTACTGTAGTAGACATCATCATCATTGACTTGCCCATGTCCCTATTCATTTGGGGTCGGCGCAGCATGTCTTCTTCTTCCGTACTTCTCTTTAACTCGTCATCACATCAGATACTTCCTTTCTTGCCATAATCATTCTTTATACAGTCCATCCATCGTTAGTAATAGTAATACAAATTAATACAACTTGTACCACTAAAAAGCTACTATCACTAATACTATAAAAGTTACCAAACAAAGTAAACTTCACAAAATTCCCATACACCTCAATTTCGTAACAATCTACTCTACTAAACCATGCACTTGCCACAAAAAGCCGTCAGAAAAGTATTCAAGTAAAAAAAACAGTTGGAACGCGCACGAAACTGCTGATAGCCCCTTATCTCATCTAGTACAGTCATACCCAGTATTACCTGACCCCTCGTATAAAGAAGTGGTGCGAGAAAGAGGGGTCAAGTTATGCTGGGCACTGGCTGTACTACGTAAACAGACTGTCGCTGTCCTTCTCCAACGCGGGATAGTATCGTCGGTCTGTCTCGCTCGCGCGGCTTGTGCCTTTCACTCATTCAGTGTTAAGAAGGTTATACACTGTTCTGTTTTGACGTCGAGATTGACAATGCGTGGAATCGTTGCGTTTCGGGCGTTTTGTTTCGTGTTTGTTTTGTTTTTCTTTTTCGTGTTTATTGTTTTTGATTATTGTTTGAGAAAGCGTGTTTATTGCGGTAGGATAGCAAAGATCTTTTGGCGCTTAATTTACGTTGACGGGCAGGTGCTCTTGGTAAGTTAGTATACAGTAGTGCTAGTTGATTTTTAGGGTTCCGTACTCAATTAGGGACCCTTATAATTTCGCCGTATCCGTCCGTCTGTCTGTCTGTCCGCAGCTTAGCTCAAAGACTAGTAACTACTAGAAAACTGTAATTTGGCATGAATATATAGATTAGTTACGTCGACAAAGTGGTAAAATATAATCTGAAGAAGTATTTTTTAGGGTATCCTGTACGCGTAAAGTGGGAATGTTTTCTATTTTCTCGTGTATCCCATAGTGTCGGATGTCGTTGGATAGGTTTTTAAAAATGATTGCGAGTTAGTTCAAATACTTTTTCGATTAAAGGATTCGTTTGTGAAATTTTAACCTTTAAAGTTCTTAGTTTTATTAGACTCAAGTGTTCCTCCCCTCTACCAGCTAAACGGTGATTTGGGGGTGGTTTTTTTAAATGTGTCGCGTTTTTTCCGATTTTAACTACGCTTCAAAACAATCTTGTACAGTTACGGATTATGATCTAATTGTTTAAATGATAAAATACTTGGTCGATATTTTTAAGACATTTAAAAACCATGTTTTATCGTTTAAAAATAGGAAAAGAAAAATTAGCTCTCACGGGGATGCCCGCCAGATGTGAAACATGATATCTTAATATTAGAATTCATAACTAATAAAAAAAAACTTTTAACGAAATAATATGAAGTAAAATAAAGAATAATTATTGCATTAAAGTACTTTCTTATTTATTTATGTACACACAAAATACAAAAAAAGGAAAAAAAACTTAAAAAATAGAAGAGCACAAAGGTACTGCTTATTTCAAAAGAAATTTCTTCCAGCAGACCTGCGAGAGGAAAGTCGTCTTTCTTTTTTTATTTTATTTTGGTAGCGTGAAACTTTTGAAAATAAACTTGATTCTCATGGAAAAAGGTTGATTTTACGTGGCATAGAGGAAGCATCACGCCATGACACCGTCACGACATGCGAGTCAGTTTTACGGTTTAAAATTAAAAAATAAATTCAAATTCGTTTATTTAGCTTACAACAGAAAACTGACAGGATTAACAATTTATGCGTGTTTCACAAAAAAATGTCTCCTACCTAATCTCGTACTCTGCTGTCCCGTTGGTAAGCGCTGGCCTTAATTACTTCAATTAATCTATTTGACCTTGACCTCAAGTTGTCTCCATAAGCTCGTGACTAAATAATCCACTCGGGTCAATATTCAGGTTAAGCTGCCCTTGTCAAGGTTGGTCCGTGGATGGGTGACCACCCCTTATAAACCGAGTTAAGCCACGAGTTCCAGTCAACGACACAACCGTCTAGTGTAAAGCCCACTTAACGCATCGTTATGCTGCTATCTCGCTTGCACGCCGTTATCGCCGTCTCTCTCCCGCTAATGAATTAAATCAACAACCTCGCTCGCTCCCTCTCGATAGATGATCGTTCCATATTTGAATTTATTTCAAAATAGGAATTCGATTTTTTTTCTTTTCTATACTACGTTTTGATCTAAGTATTTTGTTAGTTACATCTAACATCACGCCTGTAATCCCCGAAGGGTTAGGCAGAGGAGTACCTAATAGTACACCCACATTTCGCCAGTTATGTTTAAGTCCCATGTAATAGGGGGCGAGCCTATTGCCATCAACAGGACACAAATGTAGTCTCCATGGCTGCTTCTGAAAAATTCCTGATGAAAAAACCCAATAACACTTTGCCCTACCCGGGATTCGAACTCAGGACCTCATGCTCAGCAGTCGCGCTTGCGACCACTAGACCATCGAGGCTGTCAAAATAAACCAGTAAAATAATAGACAAATGTATTGACAAATTCGTTAATTGACACAACATTTTTCACACTTTCAAGACGAAAGTTTCATGTCTGTCTGTGATCATTAAACACCTCTGACTGCGGTACTCAGAGATATTTAATGATTACTTAAGCCGTCATTTAGTAAAGATTAGACGTACTTTTGTATGACAAAACTGTCAAAACCTTTACTAAGTGATGGCCTAAGTAATCATTAAAGCTCTCTGAGTGCGGCAGTGAGTGCGGCAGTAAGACAGCAATATTTTTGTTTGCCTTGTTGGTCTGGTGGTGGTTGGAGGAGCTCGTGGCTTAATAAGAACTGCCACTCGGGTCAATCTTTAGGTAAAGCTGTGCTTGCCTAGGTCGGTCTGTGGATGGGTGACCGCCCGACATACCGAGTTTCCTCCGTGCCTCGGAAAGCACGTTAAGCTGTTGGTCCCGGCTGCCATATATAGATCTTTGGCAGTCGTTACAGGTAGTCAGTGACCTGAAATTCTGACATCCAGTCTTACCAAAGAGAATCGTATTACTTAGTATTAACTGGGTTGTGGAGGTCAGATAGGCAGTCGCTCCATGTAAAATACTGGTATTCACCTGCATCTGGTTAGACTGGAAGCCGACCCCAACATAGTTGGGAAAAGGCTAGGCAGATGATTGTTGGTGTGGTGATCACAAACGCGACTGCAGAGTAGTCTGTCCTAGGTTGGATTCCCAGGCCGGGCAAAGTGTCATTGGGTTTTTCTGCCGGGAATTTCTCAGTAGGATCCACTGAGCCTGTATTAGTGCAACACGGGCAAAGCCACGGGGAAAAGTTAGTCCTACTAATATTATAAATGTGAAAGTTTGTGAGAATGGATGTGTGGATGTTTGTTACTCTTTCACGCATAAACGGCTGGACCGATTTGGTTGAAATTTGGTATGTAGATAGGTTATACCCTGGATTAACATATAGGCTACTTTTTATCCCGATTTTCTCTTCCCGTGGGATAATTTTCGAGTTGTAGCGGGCGAAGCCGCTGGCAACAGCTAGTATACAATAAACACAGACCAAATCAAATGACGGCACGGTTGGCGCAGTGGCTCAAGCAGTTGACTGCTGCGCTACGTGTCGCGGGTTCGATCCTCGCACGGAACAAATATTTTTATGGCCTACAGATAGTTGTTTCGGGTCTGGGTATTTGTGTATGTGAGTTTTAATGTTTGTGAGCTCCCCACGATACAGGAGAAATTCCTAGTGTCCGCATCGTTTAAAAAAAAAAAAATCAAAATCAAAAGTCATTTATTCAAACTAGGCTGATAATCAGCACTTTGCGAACGTCAAAAATTTACTTTACTTATTTACAAGTGACAGTCCCCCAAAACGCCCACCCTTCGACACTTCCTAGTGTTTTTGCTGGAAAGAAGAAGTGGCGGAACAAACTCCCCAGCAACAGACGAAGTCGATGATCCGGGTTTGCGGGTTGTTCGAAAGAGATACCGCGGCCGCGAACACAAAGGGCTAAGAAGGAATATGGCGGGTTTTTAGTCAGTACAAGTCTGATACTACCTTCTACCTTCTCTCCGCCCAGAGCGGGAGGAGTCATTTGATGATTTTCCCATTCTTCACAAAAAAAAAACACTAGTTCGATGATAAATAACATAACATCACGCCTGTAATCCCCGAAGGGTTAGGCAGAGGTGTACCTAATAGTACACCCATATTTCACCAGACAAGTCCCATGATATAAAGGGCGAGCCTATTGCCATCAACCGGGCACAAATCTAGACTCTGTGTCTGCTAGTGAGAAATACCTAATAAAAAAAAAACCGACTTCAAAAACACAAAAAAGTGAAAAACACAAACGAAAAACACAAAAAAGTGAAAAATAAACTTCACAAGATAAAGCAGCTTCTGCAGTCGGTGACATTTTGTCTGTTTGATTTCGTTTTTTTTGCCACCGACTTCAGAAGCTGCTTTTGGTTAAAAAACATTTTGCCCGACCCGGGAATTGAACCCAGGCCCTCATGCTAAGTAGACGCACTTGCAACTATTGGACCAACGAGGCAGTCCCGATGATAAATGTCGATAATTTATAACGTAGACATTTATCGCTTTGACCTTGACACCGCTAATAGTGTCAAACGTTAACCATTTGTCTATCGTTTGGTTATAATCTCCGAAATTGCTGTTTGAAAAGTGATGATAGGAATCGATAATGTTAAAAAAAAACTGGCCAAGTGCAAGTCGGACTTGCACATAAAGGGTTCCGTACCATTGTAGTAGATATTGAGAGATTTTCTCAATGTTATTTTAGCACCATAGACTTCTTATAGGTTTTCCTGTAATCTATAAGTGTTGAACTAATTTCTGTATTTGTTTCAAAATTTTAGGCTCAGTAGTTTCGGAGATAAGGGGGCCGGAATCCCGTCAGGGCTGCGGGTTGTTTGAAAGAGATCGCGGCCTCGGCGTAAGGGCTAAGAAGGAACATGGGTGGTTTTTAGTCAGTAGAAGTCTGACACCCCCCTGAACCCCTCCCGCTCTGCCCAAGAGCGGGAGGGGTTATTTGATGATTTTCCACAAAAAAAGGGGGGGGGGAGGAATGTTCGGACAGACAGACAGACACACGAGTGATCCTATAAGGGTCCCGTTTTTTTTCCTTTTGAGGTACGAACGGAACCATAATAAAAACGATACAATACATCATCAATTCATCACCTTCATGAGGAAATGTTTTGAGTATGAATGTGGAGAGGTATAAGAGTAGAGGAAGACTAAAGAAACGATGGATAGACTGTGTGAAGGATGATATGGCAAGAAATGAGGTGTCTGATGTGATGACGTGTAACAGAGAAATATGGAAGAAGAAGACATGATTCCACCGACCCCAAATGAACTCGTATAAGGGCAAGAGAATGGTGATATCATCATCTGCTGAGCCTTTTCCCAACTATGCTGGGATCGGAATCCAGTCCAAATGGATCCAGCAATGGAGCGACTGCCTGTCTGACCTCCACAACCCAGTTCGTACTGGGTGATACGATACCATATGGTAGCCTAGCTGATGCCAGCGGCTTCGCCCGCTTCAACTCGAAAATTATCTCTCGGGAAGATATAATCGGGATAGAAACTATACTATGTTTTAATCCTAGTTATAAACTATCGGTGTACCAAATTTTATCCAAATCCGTTCAGTAGTTTTTGCGTAAAAGAGTAACAAACATACACACTTACAGACAAACTTTCGCCTTTTATTATAATATTAGTGTGATTGGTTGACAGACTTTCGGGCAACTGACTGTATGATAATTATGATAGGTACATGTTAACACTAAATTCATCAACACATTTTAAGTAACCTGTCTAACGTGTTCTGTAAAAACGAACTAACCCACAGAAATAATTGTTTAAATTACTTATTTGATAAAAAAACTAAATTAGCCAGAAAAAACTGTAGTATTTAACAAATATGAAAACTATAAGTTTTTTATTTTAATTATTTACTAATACAACGTTTTAACTTTTTAGATTTTAAAACGTGGCCGCGTGGGTTAGTTCATTTTGACTTAAGGCTTGTATTCACGCCAATGACCTTGTGCATACAAACTACCTCTCTCGGTCGTAGATACGGACTCTAAACGGACGCGTTTTTCATTTATTATAATTAAAATAATTCATGTTTTTAAAAAGTAACAAAACCAAATTATTTTCCTTTGTATTTCAAAGCAGTAGATAATTTTTTTATATTATTTTGTTAAAAAATGAAGGAGTAAAATGGTTCCATTTAACGATTTGGAGGTGATTTTGTGGATTTTTTTTCTTATTATGTGATACCGATACAAAAATTGTGGCTAAACCAAATTACGTGTCATATCATGTAGATTACTAAAAAAATTTCTCAGATGTAATTTCTCTGTAAGTGCCGGTGAAAAACCGCTTCATCTGCACGCTGTTTTTAAGCTTTTTCGAGAGAGGACCCTTAACGAGTACTTTTAAAAACAATAAACTAAAAAACTAGTGGTCACGGTCATAAACACGACAGGTCAACATTGGGTGTTGGGTTTGATTCTAATGTGGGTAAAAGTATAACTTGTTACCTATATGACCTCTGATACTTGTTATCATTGTTTTTCTACGACATTTCTTTTCATAATCTCCCTTACACATTTTAAACATGGATGTAATCATTTTTGGTTCTAGGACATGCCGGTTTCCTCACGATACTTTCCTTCGCCGTTTTTTAAAGCAGTGGTGATGAAATTACTTTGCGGATCATAAGCTATTTTGAAAATATCCTTCAGGATAATTTTCGACCATAACATAGCCGTATCATAAATCCCGCAATCCACACTGAAACAAGATACCACTGCCTACTCCAGCCTAATACAGGCGTAAATTTACGTATCCGGAGCACAAACGATTTGTTCAACAATAGTGAGAAAGTTGGAGAAAGTTCGTCGCAGTTTTGATGCTTCACTGACTGACTGTTGCCGGCGCACTTTTCAGACACATTTCATTCTAGCTGAGTTTTATATTACCCAGTACTGATACTGTTAACTTGTATCATCCCACAGCTACGCAAAGGCCAACGACTTCCAGTTATTTCGATTTAAGGTCAATGTGGACGGCTGCGGGTTGTTCGCAAGAGATACCGCGGCCTCGACACAAAGAGCTAAGAAGGAAGATGGGTGCTTTTTAGTCATTAGGCGTCTTGACACTCCCTACCGCTCTGCCCAGAGCGGGAGGAGTCATTTGATGATTTCCCACACCAAAAAAAAGGCCAATGTGGACCATTGGTCGCTATCTTGTCCAGCAGGGCTATTGCGTATCTTTTTAAATGTCAGTGGCTATCATAGTCTCCATGGATTAACTGTCAAATGGTTATGGTTTGGTACAAAATGGAACCATTTGACAGTTAATCGATGAATACTATGATAGCCACTGACATTTTAAAAGATACGCAATAGCCCTGTAGATCGTCCTGCTATGTTCTACGAGGTTTGCCGCGACGCCTTCTGGCTGTATCAGGGTAATTGGCCTTGTTCTATTCTGTCTCCTGCTAATATGAAGGGAAGTAGAAACTATGCTTTTGATCCTACTCCGCTATTATTTTCTGATTAATTTCGTTACGGAATCCAAGACAGTTAAACTGTTCCTCTGGACCTTCGTCAAGCTTCATTGCCTCGGCGCTTGTCTGGTGGTCGCCACTGTTGATTCTGGCTTTCAGGAGTTACAGTGGTTTGGTAATAGCGTACTTATCCCAAAAATCTGGTTGGAGTTTAGAGCCTCTCTTTCATCACATAGCGCATACTTTCCAAGTTATGCCACCATTTCGTTAACCTCAATAATTTTTGGAAGTATTTCACTATTCTGCATTTCCACATCCACACTCTTTGTTTTAGTTAATCCTTATTTGCTTTAAGATAAGCATGCTGAGCTGACATACTCCAAATTGCTCCCACCTTATCTCGTTCCATTCTCTATACACGTTTTATTGAAGATAGCAGTTCTGTGTGGTCCTGAACTGAAGATGTACCAATCATGGTTTCGGTCACTACATCAGGGTCGGTCTTTCCTGCTCTTGTAGCACAAACTTATGCACATTTTTTCTATCTTGAGTCTTCTTAAAACTTGAACATAGAATCCTGATTCTGTAATGTCCACGTATCAGAACAAGCAGTCCTGTCATTAGCGGAACAACACCATATTTGACGGCCCCAAGGTCAAGCAGGCCGACCAACCAGTCGGGGGCAACGGAAGTCGCATATGTTTACCTGTGTTGTTGACAGCCCTTCCGCTCATGCCAGGGTGAAGGACATACACGTTCCATTGAAGATTTCCACATCCTGAAAAAAAAAGATTGTATTCGTCTATCAAATCTCATTTGATCAGATTGTCAAAAGAAAGCACTGGTTCAACTTCTGATGTTATTCAAATAGTGAATAACATCAGAAGTTGAACCAAAAACAATTCGTGTCCAAAGCTCTCCTAATATTTCTAACTGCGTTAGAATGCTACAAACCAGTTTTCCCTCCAAAACATGACGAGAATGCATCGTTTAGTTGCAAATACATTTATCAATCGCTATCAGACGACCTTAGATCGCGGAACCACTTGCAAACCGCCAAAACTAGTCAGCCATTGTAAATTGTAAACCAGTCGAAGTGATTGACCCAACTATAACCGGTTTATATTAATCATTTTGACATAATCTAATCGTGTATCCGAACTGCCGACGGCGACGAAGCTACCCGAACGCTGCCGAGAGCTCACGGAAACGCCCGAGCGTTGACAGTTCGTCACCCGTCAGAGCGGCACACTTCTGCTATGTACTTTACATAGGTGCAGTACGCCGTCGCGCCGGTAACTAGCTAGTGTGCATTCAAATTTGGAATCGCGTTGTTTTTTTTTTTCAATCGATTCGTTTGATAATGTTTACGCGTAATTATTAGTGTTGTAGCCGTCGGGTGCAACGGACGTCGCGTTCGACCGTGCTCGATTCGATTTCCACCCCGATTTTCTTTACCACACGTGTAGAAGTTTACGTGTTAGAGTGGAGTCATTGACTCGTCATGACACACATTCTATTTGACGGAACTGCACGGCGGTTTCTTGCGGACGATTTTTTTGTCTAATTTTTATTGTTTTATGAACGTTCATGTTTCTTGTGTACGTACGAAGCCGCGTTGTTTGGTGTCGTTATCAGTGTATCTAGATAACGCTTCAAGGCGACATCCTTGGTTCGCGATTCGACAATTGTGTGAATTGTTTTTTTATGCTTCGTTCTTACAATGAGGTTTTTGTTGTCGTAATTGTTTAGATGTCCTTGTTATTTTTCGACAATGTTTCGCTTTTTTTTTCTCAACGTAAATGAATAATAGTTCTCTCTTTAGATTTAAGAATAAAACTCCTATCAATAATTTAAGTAAGTAACCTAGATACGCGAACATTAATTTGAGTAAATACCGAGAAAAAAAAACCGTTACTATCATCGACCTAATTTTCCGAATTTAGCTTTCCCAATTCGAATTTCAAAACTTTCCCATGTGCTCACACTCTACTACACAACGTCAGTCCGCAAAAAAAAAATCAACACGTCACGATGACGTTCCACCCGCCATTTTCGAATTTCATCATTTTCCGAAACAATCAAAGATGCGCGCGTTTCATGGACACGTCTGCATTTTATTTATAGACACGAATGTTTGATTTGTACAGCGACGTAGTTTACCTACATATCTACCGTCGCGGAATGTACATTATATACCATCTTGCACTATGTACTGCGGATACAACAATATAAGCGGTGTCTGTGTGCGTGCCAGCGTAATGAGCGTTTCTATGTGCTAAGAAACAGTAAAAAGTATGGCGCGAACGGTATGAGCGGCAACGTCGCGTGCGTTCCGAGGCCGCGGTGAAAACAATAGTCTTTTATTATTTAATTTTTGTTGAATAAATTATTTTATATGGTAATTTCATATTGATGAATAATTTATTATCAATAATTAGCCTCATTTTGACTTTGGAAACCGGTTTTTTGGCGAAATAAACAGCGTTACGGATAAACGCCGTATGCAGTCTATTATGAAACTCAATACAGACATTCTTGTATAAAAATCGATACCTGAATGCGTCAACCGGAACACTTTGCTGATGTTTCAACTCACAATGATTTCCAATCCACATTCCAGCTCAAAAAAAATCAATATATCAATGATAAAAAAACAAACAAAGCCAACGAAAATAGCCGGTGGGATGAAAAAAAAATAGTAACCGATGTTGACCTTTTCGAACGCGTCTCGCTACTAGCGTAGCGCGGCCAGCTGACGCGACGTTGCCGCTCTTCCCGCCGTGCCCTCAGCCGTTCACGCTTATCGCCTCTGCTGCCACGCGATTAGGCTGAAATTCGCGTACCAACACAAAGTATATAAAGGATTTAGGACGTTTCACGGTACCATGACACTTCCCGCGCGAAAAATTTGAAATGCTTTATCAGTCGTAGTTCGTGATGCGCGGCGCGTAGTAAATTCTTGAAGCGTTTCGCCTTATAATAGTTTTTTTTTCCTTTATTTTAGTCGCATTCAGACGTATACAAGTTTTTTAAGTAATAAATTTAGGAGTGTTACATAAACCAAAGTGTCCAAAGTTAGTGTGTTTAAACAAAATTATTTATTAAATTCTAAAAAATCTAAATTTACCTAAGACAAAAAAATCTAAGTGAAATAAACAGTGTGCAATACAAACAAAAAAGAAGTGAAATAAACAGTAAACCAAAGGAAATCAAACGAGCTACCAGGAGCTCACAGCGTCAAAGAGCATCGATCGTATCTATCGCGCGACCAACAAGTGACACGAAGATGTGTCGGTGACCAAGGTGGCCTACATGCCGGTGGCGCTGGGCTCGCTCGGCGGCGAGGGCGAGTACCGCGAGTACGGCCACCATCTCTCGCCGCACCACCCGTCGCACATACAATACCACGAGTATGCGCCGCCGCCGCCGCCGCCGATGTACCATCCCATACCGGACCCATATTTTAGGTAAACACCTCTTCGAATCGTATGAGCGCCTAGTACTTTTAACACGTAGATTGTATGACGATAGATGTAAAAGAAAAAGGAGTAAATGAAGTGTGACGGGGTACAATGGAAGAAAAAAGGCAGACAAATATGATAATAAATTAAACATCTTCGAATCATATGAGCGTCTAGTACTTTTTTCCCAACTGCACGACAGTATGCCGTAGATTGTATGCCGAATGAAGTTTTGAGTATGAATGTGGATATAAGAGTAGAGGAAAACCAAAGAAACGTTGAATGAACTGTGTAAATAATGATAAAACACATGTGGTATGCAATAAATTATTGAATTGATATGGCAAGAAAACATGTGTCTGATGAGATGACGAGTGACAGAGAGGTATGAAAGAAGATGACATGCTGCCCCAAATTAATTGAGATAAGGACAAGAGACTGATGATGTAAAAGAAAAAGGAGTCAATGAAGCGTGACCGTTGGACAGGGGGACAAAGGGAAGAAAAAAAGGCAGGCAAATAGATTAAACCTCTTCGAATCATATAAGCGCCTAGTACTTTCGATTAGACATCGGCAGAGAGAGTAAGTTTTTTTAGAAACTAGCCGACGCGTCTCAGCTTTCCTGCATGCATTTAAATACAAAAAACTCAAACAGTTCTCTGTCAAAAATTGCATCAAAATCTAACAGGTGGTTTAAGAGTATTGCGTGCATTTTTACAGAACTATAAAATAAACGTTCACTCAGATTATTCTTAAAACTCATGCTTTGATTTCTTATGTACCATGTTATTTATTTATTTGAAGTAAAACATGTACAATCCTACTAATATTGCGATAACCTGTGAGGATGGATTAATGTTTGTAACTATTTCACGCAAAAACCTCTGAACGGATTTGAATGAAATTTAGCACACAGATAGTTTATAATCTAGATTATTACATTCGATACTTTTTATCCCGTTAGTACCCTCCCGGTAGTACCGTTAGTGTCCTGTGGGACGATTATCGAACTGCACGCGGACGAAACCGCTAATATGACGTAAAAATCCAAGCTGTTGCTTAAAAAATAACAAGAAAAAATCACCTTTCGTGCATCATACCTCAGAACAAGCTGTTATGATGCTATTTATGGTAAATAACCACGTTAACGTAACATAATATAAGTTAACCCTCTTGGGGTGGCAACTATTAAGAGGGTTAAGAAATCATTTCCATCAAAAGTTTTGTTAAATATTCTACACAATTACTATACTTTGTTAAATTGGCGAACAACTTCAACCTTTTATGAAACAGAATTCTAAAGTGTGCACAGTTTTGTTGAAAAGAAACCAACCCACAACACGCTTTCATTTTCAAACTACTACAATCTCATATCATATTATTTTCAAAGATTTTCAACTTTATTGTTGAAGCATTAGGTTCAAGGTCGTTTGGGAAAATTTGACAGTTTCGGGTTGCTTGTTGCTTGTCTCTGTACCCTGTCTATATCTACTCCAAATATGTTTACGTTTTATTTTGACAATTCTAAGAAGTTTTGGGTGCGGGTTTATTTGTCTATTTAAACTATTTTAAACGAACACTTCAACACAATATTAAGATTTACTAGATCATATAAGCCGAAAATTAAATAAATTGTGGCTTGGTTCTTTTTTGGCTCAACAGGGTCATTCGGAATTTGAACGATTGACGTTAATTTGTGGATTGGTACATTTTGACTAAACAGGGTTCTGTACTTCTGTCCGACTTAACAAATTATAGATTAATTTATTTTTAAATATAAAAAATATACTAGGCCTCAAGACTTTTGGTCAATAGAATTATCATCATTCTCCTGCCCTTATCCCAATTTATTTTGGGTCGGAGCTGCATGTCTTCTTCTTCCATACCATGTCTATTACTCGTCATCTCAGCAGTGACCTCCTGTCTAGCCATATCATCCTTCACACAGTTCATCCACTATTTCTTTGGTCTTCCTCTACAAATATAGCCATCTATATTTGTAGTCACATTGATATAAAACTAAAGATACGGACGTCCGAACGCTCGACGCGTTCGCCATACAGAGAATCGGTGTAGTCTGCTCGTTAACGTAACCTTGTATAAGCGGCGTGGTATTTTCGAGGTATAAAGAACATAAATAAAGCTTTTAATAAACTTTACGACCGCACCCGAAGAGAGCCGATCGTGGACTAGTTCACTTAGTCTTAGGAAATACCGTTTTAGGACCAAGTTCGAGGCGTCATTTTAACATGCGGTCCGCCCAGTCCTTACG
This sequence comes from Diarsia brunnea, assembly GCA_949774965.1. Classification (NCBI taxonomy): domain Eukaryota; kingdom Metazoa; phylum Arthropoda; class Insecta; order Lepidoptera; family Noctuidae; genus Diarsia; species Diarsia brunnea. The sequence goes on along the minus strand of OX459025.1, from coordinate 3,446,582 downwards.
CAGTAATATATAAGTCAATGTGTAGTCAACATTTTCCTCACTCAATTAGCGCCTATAAAAACTGTATTTCAGTTTTAGACACTAGCGATATTAATTGCTGATTTGCTACTAAACTTCACGTCTCTAGGCACACATAGTAGCCAGGCGTGCAGAACATCTGTAATTTACTCGTAAATTACACATCATTCCCATGGTGGTGAGTTTCATCATCTGCCTAGCCTTTTCTCAACTATGTTGGGGTCGGCTTCCAGTCTAACCGGATGCAGCTGAATACCAGTATAGAGCGACAGCCTATCTGACCTCCACAACCCAGTTAATACTAGGTAATACGATACTCTTTGGTAAGACTGGATGTCAGAATTTCAGGTCACTGACTACCTGTAACGACTGCCAAAGATCTATATATGGCAGCCGAGACCAACAGCTTAACGTGCTTTCCGAGGCACGTAGGAAACTTCGTATGTCGGGCGGTCACCCATCCACAGACCGACCTACGCAAGCACAGCTTTGCCTAAAGATCGACCCGAGTAGCAGTTCTTATTAAGCCACGAGTTTAATTAGGTTTAATAAAACTCGTCCCATAAAATACTTGAAATTTAAATTCATGACAGAAAAAAGCATTTCTCAATAGCAGCTACGAAGTCAGAATTTAGGCCCGGTTGATGACAAATAGGCTCGCCCCAATCACAGATAACTGGCGAAATGTGGCTGTACTATTACCTCATCCTATGCCGAGTATATTTATAGACACAATTAAAAAGTCATTGTGTCTCGCGTGGATCTTCGTTCGACGCGAAGGGTTAAGGTACACCTCTTTTTTTTTTTTTTTTGCGGGTGGAAAATCATCAAATAACCCCTCCCGCTCTTGGGCAGAGCGAAAGGGAGTGTCAGACTTCTACTGACTAAAAAACACCCATGTTCCTTCTTAGTCCTTCATGTCGAGGCCGCGGTATCTCTTGCGAATAACCCGCAGCCCCGACGGGTAAGATACTCTGCCATACCCCTTTTACATTACAATCGTGATGATCGTATGTAGTTATTCTCGTAATTACACAAACTCATACAAATGCTGTGTTGTTTTCTCGTCAATTGGGGACGGGCATTAGGCTTCAACCGGTGACGTCATTGTCTAATGACGTCACGAGTTCACGAAGCAGGGTGAAACTACATTACTAGTTGTGTGTTGAACTGTATTTGATGGAAAATTACACGTAACATCTCGCATGTATCTGAAGCAGGGGCGTAGCTACCGCCGTATCTGCCGTATCAATTATACGGGGCCCCCGGGCCACGGGGGCCCCCGACGTGCGTAAGCAAAAATTAATAAAAACTTCCTATTTTTTTTTTAAATTTCAGAAATGATAAAAGTAAAAAAAAAGCAATATAATTTTTTCCCGCGTAATGCGTGCGTTCTAAAGCATCATCAGCTAAAAAGTAACTGTAGAAGTCTGACACTTCCACACTTCCAAAAATCTTCTACTGACTAAAAACCACCCATGTTCCTTCTTAACCCTTTGTATCGAGGCCGCGGTATCTCTTTCAAACAACTCGCAGCCCCGACGGGGGAGAGTAGTCTGCCTTGGGTTCGAATTCGAAACCTATGACTTGGTGCGAACTATCAGACGTAGAGAAAGAAAGACGTATGTATAATAAGAATAACATTAATAACCGCATTTATCAGAGGTAGCAACGAAAATCTCATCATGAATTCGCGACAAAGTGTTGTGCCACACTTTAAGATTCGGTCGACAGTAGCAGTTGCTTTTGTCGACAAGCAGTTGCTTTCGTGAACAGTAGCAGTTGCTTTTGTGAACGGTAGCAGTTGCTTTTGTCGACAAAAGCAACTGCTACTGTAGCAAAGTGCTGCTCGTCAATTTGACGCCTTACTACGTTCACCGCGCGCTACAGTTTACACCCTGACTATATTTCCTTCTTCTATTATTTTTAAATCCCCAACGCAAAGAGACGGGGTGTTAAAAAATTAACTAGGCCCAGTGGTTGCGGCCCCAACCTGCGAACAGTAAGTCGTGGGTTCGTACCCAGGCAGGCACATTACTTTGTGTAATTTATTTCATCACCAATGCTCTCTAAACGGTGTGGGAAAACATCGTGAGGAAACCGGCATGTCCTACAATAAAAAAAATCGAAGACATGTGACATCTGCCAACCCGCATCGGGCCTGCGTGGTGGATCTCTCTCCTAGAGAGGCCTGAGTCCCTGCAGTGGGAACATTATAGGCTGATGATGATCTTTGTCTGTCTGTGTAAACGTATCTCCTAAACGAGTAGACCGATTTCGATAAGATTTTAACCGTATTCTTTCTCTGTTATTTCAGGCGGCATGCCCCCTACTTCGGTCAGCCAGACTACAGAGTTTACGAACTCAACAAACGGTTGCAACAGAGGACTGAGGTTGGTAACTTTTACTATTAATAATGTTAAGCCGCGCTTGTCTAGGTTTGTCTGTAGATGGGTGACCATTACATACCGAGCTACCTGCGTGCCTCGAAAAGCACGTTAAACTGTTGGTCCTGGCTGTCATATATGTAATACAGTCGTTACAGGTAGTCAATGACCTGAAAGTCTATTTTTTTGGGCGGGTGGAAAATCATCAAATAACCCCTCCCGCTCTTGGGCAGAGCGAAAGTGAGTGTCAGACTTCTACTGACTAAAAACCACCCACGTTCCTTCTTAGCCCCTCATGTCGAGGCCGCGGTATCTTTTGCGAACAACCCGTAGCCCCGACGGGATGACCTGAAAGTCTGACAACCAGTTCTACCAAAGGGTATTAACTGGACTGTGGAGGTCAGATAGGCAGTCGCTCCATGTAAAATATTGATATTCAGCTGCATCCAGTTAGACTTGAAGTTAACCACCACAGTGATTTTAAGGCTAGGCAGATGATTTCTCTTAAATGTTGTTAAATTATCTTCTTTTGTTCACATCATTGACCAATTTATCTCCCTCATTGGTTCAGTGGTCGCAAGCGCTACTACTGAGTTTGAGGCTCTGGGTTCAATTCCCAGGTCACACAAACTATTTCCCCGTCGGGGCTGCGGGTTGTTCGCAAGAGATACCGCGGCCTCGACATGAAGGGCTAAGAAGGAACATAGGTGGTTTTTAGTCAGTAGAAGTCTGGCACTCCCTTTCGCTCTGCCCAAGAGCGGGAGGGGTTATTTGATGATTTCAACCCGCCAAAAAAAAAAGGCACAACTATTTCTAGCTTTTACAACAAATCAAAAACAGGCATTAGTGCCTTGTAGGCTAACTCCTAATAAACGAAACTGGCGAAATGTGTGTTATACGTACAGACACCAATAATAATTGTGAAAAAGATGAGGAAGTGGGCTGTTATCCGGAAGTGAAATACTTACCTTGTAAATTAAATATTTTATTATTATAATGAATATTAAGGTGAATGCTCCAACCACCCCGCGAAATTCAAATTTTCTTACGTTTTTTGTAATTTGCAGGTCAGTGTTAGTTTGTATGTTGATTAGAATATTAATTGCGGCTGTAAGACGTATGTAGTTACAGAAATATAATCATCAAAATCATCAATACAAGCTTCCAAGTTCATAAAGGTGCAAAAATTACTTTTTCAAGTTCCTGCACCTTTATGAACTTGGAGGCTTGTATTGATGATTTTGATGATTATATTTCTGTAACTACATACGTCTTACAGCCGCAATTAATATTCTCATCAACATACACACTAACACTGACCTGCAAATTGCAAAAAACGTAAAAAAAATTGAATTTCGCGGGCTAGTTGGAGCATTCACCTTAAGAAAATCACGCTTTTTTGACAGCAACACAGACAGACAAAACATGGAATGTAAAAAAGAAAAACAATTTAAATTTGAAATAATAAAAAAAAGTATAAAAAACCAAAGAGTACGTAACAAATTGCATAGACCTGGTATAGTTGAAACGCGAATTTCTCGTGAAATAACGATTGCAACTTGATATGACCTACTTTTTGATAACATGGGTTGCAAACTATTAGTTTTGTTACGTAACATGAAAACGTAACCAAAACAGTTGGCGAAAATTGCTTCAAAACGTTGCTAAGTGTAATCATATTGGTGCTACTGTCTTTACACCTCTGCCTAACACTTTAGGAATTACAGGCGTGATGATTTGATGAACCATGAATTAAAAGTAACAAAAAAGATTCAATTCTAATTTCTTGAGTTTGTTTTCTATTTTTACATTATTTTTTTCACGCTTATTGATTTTATTTTTAACTTTAAAATTTGATTTTTTATCTGAGGCGACAGCGACATCTATCGCAACACATGCGAACTAAATTGGCAAATCCTACGTTGCGCTATCAACTTTATCCGCGACATTAGCGTATAATGAAAATCCCGACTTACATATTATGTCGGGCAGTTAGCCCACCAGACACAACACCCGTCTGGTCGCAGGATCCTCCCTTTTCTATGGGGGATGAAGAACTTTACACCCTGTTGCTCATATCCCCTCCAAACTGGTGACCCCCGAGCACGAGTGTCAGCGCAGCCTTCGTGCAGCTACTTCATCATCACTTCCTCAAGCCATGCGCATGCACACGCACACACTTGCTCATGTGTTGCGATAGATGTCGCTGTCGCCTCATGTCTTTGTATTTAATTTGTGAATTCTATTCTTATTTTTAATTGGTAGCGCTGTTAGCTTAAAACAAATAATTGTGGATACTGTACTTTTGTCATTCACTAATAAATAAATAAATTTAATAAGAATGGAATAGAATTAGTTAAGTGATGTTAAGTCCTAAGCTTCACATTTCTTCGTCGATAATTTCTTTTGAAAAAATGTTTACCACCTAAGCCTACATTGTGGAATGCAATAAAGAATTGAGTATTGAAAAGTGTCTTTTATAAATTTCAGGACTCAGACAACCTATGGTGGGACGCGTTCGCGACAGAATTCTTTGAAGATGACGCGACGCTTACACTCACATTCTGTTTAGAAGATGGACCTAAAAGATACAGTGAGTATGCTAACAGTTTATACTCTCCTGGTACTTTATCATCATCAGCAACAATCCACTGCTGGACATCATCATCATTTCAAGTCCACTGCTGGACATAAGCCTCGCGCTCGTGAGGAGCTCGTGGCCTAATAATAACTGCCACTTTGGTCGATCTTTAGGTTAAGCCGCCCTTGCCTAGGTTGGTCTGTGGATGGGTGACTGCTTATTACATATCGAGTTTCCTTCGTGCCTCGGAAAGCACGTTAAGCTGTCGTACCCGATTATAAAGATCTCCAGATCAAGGATATTCCGGATAATCGATTTCTAAGTAAAATCAAACAATACTAATAACTTTTCGTTATGGGTAGTGTTTCGCATACCTCATTTAGACAACAGGATATAAAAATACGGCAATTGCAGCCGCGAACAATGAGTCCGGATAATCGGATATCCAGATAATCGAGGTTCGGATAATCAGGATTCTACTGTATTCGTTTTTCTGACACAAAAGTGCCAGTAATGGTCTAATTGAAACAAATGCGGAATTTGATACACTAAAATATTTAAATAATCTATTTTCTTCTTTTACAGCGATAGGAAGGACCCTGATTCCACGATATTTCCGTAGTATCTACGAGGGTGGTGTGTCGGAGTTATATTATACCATGCGGCAGCCCAAGGAGTCCTTCCATAACACCAGTATAACCTTGGATTGTGACCATTGTACCATGGTCACACATCACGGGAAACCTATGTTTACTAAAGTAAGTGGGGATTTTTTATTTATTTATTTATTTAAACTTCATGCACAAACGTGGTTCATAGGCGGACTTAATGCCACAAGGCATTCTCTACCAGTCAACCTTAGCGTCAAATAGGACAGCACTGTGGTAGAGTACAAATATAAATAAATTAGGAGAATACTATTTTGTTAACATAAATCAATATACCTACATAAATGGTACATACTAATACATATATATTAAGATGGAATTAAATAAACTAATATATATTATAATACATACAAATAATTGATTGATTTTTTCATTTATTTGGAGCCAAACATGCAAAAAATTACAGAAAAATCCAAGATATTGTACATCATCAACAGCCTATTAATGTTCCACTGCTGGGACACAGGCCTCCTCTCTTTGAGAGGGATGGGCTATAATCCACCACGCGGGCCCAGTGCGGGTTGGTAGATGTCACATGTCTTCGAATTTTTGGTTCTAAGACATGCCGGTTTCCTCACGATGTTTTCCTTCACCGTTTTGAGAGCAGCGGTGATGAAATAAATTACACAAAGGAATGTGCCTGCCTCGAGAGGAGCTCGTGGCTTAATAAGAACTGCCACTCGGGTCGATTTTTAGGTAAAGCTGTGCTTGCCTAGGTCGGTCTGTGGATGGGTGACCGCCCGACATACCGAGTTTCCTCCGTGCCTCGGAAAGCACGTTAAGCTGTTGGTCCTGGCTGCTATATATAGATCTTTGGCAGTCGTTACAGGTAGTCAGTGACCTGAAATTCTGACATCCAGTCTTACTAAAGAGTATCGTATTACCTAGTATTAACTGGGTTGTGGAGGTCAGATAGGCAGTCGCTCTATGTAAAATACTGGTATTCAGCTGCATCCGGTTAGACTGGAAGCCGACCCCAACATAGTTGGGAAAAGGCTAGGCAGATGATGATGAATGTGCCTGCCTGGGTTCGAGCCCACGACCTACTGTTCGTAAGTCGGGGCCGCCACCACTAGTCTCATTCACTGCTGATTATATTATACATAAATAATGATAATTAAAAAAAAAACAAATTAAATGGTATTCCATTTAATTTGTTTTTTTTTTGCGCGTTTCGCGCATCGTCTCTCAGAACAAGCACAAGAAAAAATCATCTTTCGTTCATCCTCGTACAGAAACTCAAACCGGAATGTGAAACAAATCACACTCCGGTGTCGATGCCAGTAGAGCATTCACCATATCCATTGCTATCCTTAGCCAAGAGGAGTTATAGTATAGTGTAGTGGGCTGGTGCCCGCAACTCCACGTCTACAGCGGTTAATTTGCATACGGGTGGGAACATTATTCGATCCACCCCAGCTCCCCGAGAAAGGCCTGCAACCCCTTGGGTCTTACTGGCCTTCTCGCGGAGAGTACCTGGTTTACCGAAGTACCTGGCCGTGTATGAGGCAACCTCTGGACAGTGCAGGAGCATGTGGGCTGCTGTTTCTTCTTCCTCCACGCAGTGTCGACAAGAGGAGCTTACACAAGCATCACCAACTGACTGAAAGACAACCAAAAAATTACTGTGGCGTTAAAACTTAAAACTGCTCCTTCATTAATCTTCTCTTAAAACTGTTTCCAGGTATGCACAGAAGGCCGTCTAATCCTGGAATTCACGTTCGACGACCTGATGCGCATCAAAACGTGGCACCTAGCCGTAAGGGCGCATCGAGAGCTCATCCCCCGCGCAGCAGTCCATCCCCCCGACCACGCCGCGTTAGACGCGCTCGCCAAGAACATCACGCGGCAGGGCATCACCAACTCCACGCTCAACTATCTCCGGGTAAGCTATGTGCGCCTAGTACTTGTGCTTCACCCGACCACGCTCAACTATCTCCGGGTAAGCTATGTGCGCCTAGTACTTGTGCTTCACCCGACCACGCTCAACTATCTCCAGGTAAGCTATGTGCGCCTAGTACTTGTGCTTCACCCGACCACGCTCAACTATCTCCGGGTAAGCTATGTGCGCCTAGTACTTGTGCTTCACCCGACCACGCTCAACTATCTCCGGGTAAGCTATGTACGCCTAGTACTTGTGCTTCACCCGACCACGCTCAACTATCTCCGGGTAAGCTATGTGCGCCTAGTACTTGTGCTTCACCCGACCACGCTCAACTATCTCCGGGTAAGCTATGTGCGCCTAGTACTTGTGCTTCAACCGACCACGCTCAACTATCTCCGGGTAAGCTGTGTGCGCCTAGTACTTGTGCTTCACCCGACCACGCTCAACTATCTCCGGGTAAGCTATGTGCGCCTAGTACTTGTGCTTCACCCGACCACGCTCAACTATCCGGGTAAGCTATGTGCGCCTAGTACTTGTGCTTCACCCGACCACGCTCAACTATCTCCGGGTAAGCTATGTGCGCCTAGTACTTGTGCTTCACCCGATCACGCTCAACTATCTCCGGGTAAGCTGTGTGCGCCTAGTACTTGTGCTTCATCCGACCACGCTCAACTATCTACGGGTAAGCTACGGTAAGCCTCAGAAAGCACGTTAATCTGTTGAACCTGATTTGAAGCTCTAGCAGTAATTATTGGTAGTCAGTGACCTAAAAGTCTGACAACCAGTCTTACCAAAGGGTATCGTATTACCTAGTATTAACTGGGTTGTGGAGGTCAGACAGGCAGTCGCTCCATGTAAAATACTGGTATTCAGCTGCATCCAGTTAGACTGGATAGTTGGGAAATGGCTGGGCAGATGATGATTTTGTTCCTCTTGTGTTCCAGTTGTGCGTTATCCTGGAGCCGATGCAAGAGCTGATGTCGAGACACAAGGCGTACGCGCTGTCTCCGCGGGACTGCCTCAAAACCACGCTGTTTCAGAAGTGGCAGCGAATGGTGGCGCCCCCTGGTGAGTAGCCATACCTTAAAACATGGTAACGATAGCTATTTTCAAACAATCGAATCGAAACGGAATCGAATATTTCGTATGTCTATCTCGCTCGCTCTCGTAATGCCAAAAAAAGATAGACATACGACATATTCAATTTGGTTTCGATTCGATTGATTGTGAAAAGCTATGTAGATAGGAAACGATGAATGGATTGTGTAAATCATGATATGGCAAGAAAAGAGGGGTGATGATATTCCCGTCGTGGCTGCGGGTTGTTCGAAAGAGATACCGCGGCCTCGACACAAATGGCTAATAATTCAAAATGAAAAGGGAATAGAATAGAATATTATTTCAAAAGGTTAAGGTTGATGCTCCTTGTATGCCTTTTTAGTCACTCAAGGAAGTTATAATTATGAACTGAGAGGGTTGTAATGGTGATTTTAATAATTATTACTCAGTAAAGTCACTATTGTTACGGTCGCGAATCCTGTTATATTTAACAAACAACCTGACACTGACCGTCAAATTGCAAAAAACGTAAGAAAATTGGAATTTCACGGACTAGCTGATAGGATTCACCTTAAATAATATAAATGATGATAATTGTATCTTGTTGTAATGTTGCCCCGTCCCCCGCAGAGTCCCAGCGGCCCGCCAGCAAGCGCCGCAAGCGCAAGGGTAGCGGCGGGCCCAACGCTGCGCCGCCCGCTCCCGCCAAGAAACGATCTCCCGGACCTAACTTCAGTTTAGCCAGCCAGGTAACAAATGTATACTTTTATTGAAAATTTGTCGCAGAAACGTGACGCACAAACAAAGTGACACAAAAAAAGCAATACATAAATATAAAGAAACTTGCTTTTGATCGTGGCTCTTCGCCCGCGTGAAGCTATCGATTTTCCATACAAACTTTCTTCCTCTATTTCACCCCCTTGGGGATTGAATTTTGACAAATCCTTTCTTAGGGGACGCCTACGCCATAAGAGGAATACGGTGTGCGAAATTTCTATTTTCTTTTTTTGGTTTGGCCTGTGCGTTCATCTTCAGTTAATCAACTTTGCCTTTTATACAGGCTGGTGCCGACAATACGACAATAAATGAAACCACTGGTAGTTATAGTTCATAGGAACATTTTTAAACTATCAAATAAATCCTAACACCGTCGTGGTGCCGACGATACGACAACAACCTACCTAAATACTCTTATCTTTGCCAAATTCGTTTGTTACATTTTATTTCCACACGTTAATCGGTGCAAATTATTCCTAAGGTTAGTAAACCAATATTTGTTTGTAAATTGTAATGTATTTCGTTTAAAGTTTTATGCTACTTAGTTTTATTGATTTTTTTTCAATTTTTTTATTTCGGTGTTAAGATTTATGTATTTGATAGTTTCATAATGTTCCTATGAACTAGAACTACCAGTGGTTTCATTTATTGTTGTATTGTCGGCACCACCCTGTATATATATATATATAAAAGGATAATTATGCTGACTGACTGACATATCAGCGCAGGGCCTACACTACACTCGCGAGCAAAAGTATGGCATCGATTCCTTGTGATCTTGAGTACTTAATAATTAGTTAAGAATAATAAAAATAGTACAATTTTAAAGGTTATACTCTTAACTTTAAATTGATACCAAATTCACACCAATCTCACCAATATTTAAGGAGCTATCCCGGATTGAGTGAAGGAGTCAGGAAAACATAAGTTTTCTAGCTTCTCCGGTCACCCGGAGGAGGCCCAGCGGGTAGCTACCAGCGGCAGAGCTGGCTCTAGGTGACCCCTAGGCTATCCCACTGCGGTCCGGGCTAGGGGACGTATGTGTGTGTGTGAGCGGCATATACCTGAGGAACACCGCTCATGTTGGCGAAGGGAACGCTGCCACGGTCCTTCGCGTGAGTTTGGTCGCATGTGTAGTTGTGAGTGGCTGGTGTCGTGCCTATATTAACTTAGTATACGACGCGTTACGAGTGTATGTTGTTGTAGAGTCGTAATGTTTGGGTACTCCGCGTGTAGCTGAAGCAGACCTGCCTGGTGTGGGGGGGGGGGGGGGGGCAGCAGGTCACGTGGCAGCCGTCGCGTGTGTCATGGCGCTATGTTCCTAATGGTGACGGCACGGTTGGCGCAGTGGCTGAGCGATTGGACTGGTGCGCTGCGTGTCGCGGGTTCGATCCCCGCACGGAACAAATATTTGTACGGCCTACAGATAGTTGTTTCGGGTCTGGGTGTGTTTGTGTATGTGACTTTGAATGTTTGTGAACGCACCCACGATACAGGAGAAATTCCTAGTGTGGGGCAACTTTAAAAAAAAAAACAAATATGGGGCCTGGCAGACGCGTAAAGAAAATCCGATCGATAACACATGCTTTTATAGGAGGTCAATAGGCCGCAACTCGCAACGTATGAAACATATCTTTATCCTTACTTCTTCACGTAATCCGGGATAACTTCTTAAATATTGGTGGTGATTTGAATGAATTTGGTACCAATTTTAAGTTAACAGTTACACCTTTAAAATGGTACCTTTTTATTATTCGTAACTAGTTATTAAGTACTCAAGATTGCGCGAAATCAATTCCAAGTAAGTGATTCCATACTTTTGCTCGCAAGTGTTTATGGGTTAAGAACTAAAAATTTTGCTCAGGGGTTCATTTTATAACGTAAGGGAGTACTAAGAAAGAATATTTGAAAAGTCACCCCCTAAGGGGGTAAAACGGGGGTGCAAATTTTGTATGGAATATCGTAATTTTTGTAGTTTTACCGACATCAACGCGGGCATCAGCTAGTTTTATTATAAATAACTTTACATTGAATTTATTCTGTATCTTCTCTCCCCAGGATGTGATGGTAGTAGGTGAACCCTCGCTAATGGGCGGAGAATTCGGTGATGAAGACGAGCGCCTCATCACTCGGCTGGAGAACACTCAGTACGAGGGTGCTGACGACTGGTCAGCGCCGCCACCCGCATCCCCCGCCAAGACGCCGCCCAACCACTGACATACCACTTGCGTACTGACACGCTGACACACTTGACGTGCTGACTAGGGATGTTACGGAGGTGGTTTTATCGGAACCGAAGTCGGAGGAGGAGCCCGAGATGGTGGCAGAAGAGAGAAGTTAAAAAGGGCGGGCCTAGTAAAATAAAATGCATGTGTAAACCTGTTTGTACACGTTGACCGCGTCTGCCACGCTCTGCCGCCGCTATCTGATACATCAACCTCCGATTAAAACTTCCGATTTAAAAGTGTTGGAACCGAAGGTGAGCTATCAGTCGGAAGTCGACCTATCGGAGTCGAGGCTCCGTAACATCCCTAGTACTGACGTGCTGACGAGCAGATGTACTGACGTGCTGACGTACTGACACATTGCCGCCCACAGACAGACATTACAAACTCCTAACAAACGTGCTATGTACTTTGAGAAACCACTGGAATCGACTCGTTTGGTATACACAAAGAAATCTTTATAATAGGGATGTTTCCTGACAAAAAAAATATGATTCTGTTTAGTCCGTCTGTTAGATTATCGAAAAATATTGGATACGTATTTTTTGTTTTATCAAATGAATAAATATTGACGAAGATAGCACGCGTCAAAGATTATGAGTGGGGGCTTGTGACGTCACTTTCCGGTAAAAAAGGTACTGAAATGTGACGTTACACGAGTTTTCGAAGCACTGTGTCGTCTTAATTTTTTGTTTACGTGAAAAAAGAAAAAATATGTGTCTAATATTTTTTGGAAATCTATCTGACGGACTAATTCGTTTTTTTTTTGTCATCTACCCTATTCTAATACACTGACAATGTTGATTTCAATTTTGTTTTATAAAGCGTTTGGCATTAACGTTTTAAACACGATGGTCGGATAAAGCCGACTATGAAAAAAGTAATACTTTTCGTCTCATGTTTTTATTTAAAGTATCACTCTTAGCATCACTATTTTATTTTATTTGACACTATTTCGTATGTGAAGTGTCGTCTTCAGACGACCCTGGCGGCTTTTCATTTGTCGGCTACAGCCGACCGTGGTGTTCAATAGACTAACAAACATCGCTCTATGTACTTTGAGAAACTGCTGGAAACGACCATCAAGTATAAACAAGCTATTTGGTATACACACAGAAATGTTTATAATTCTAGTACACTGACAATATTGATTGCAATTTTGTTTTATAAACCGTTTGGTATTAAACGCTGTATTGTTTGACATCAGTCTCTAAATGTATCTGTTGTAATCTTAAAAGTAAACGCCAGTTACCTGACTGTATACTTACCCTTTGAACGTCACGGTCGGGTGTAGCCGACAAATGGAAACGTGTGCAACACTCCACCGTCAGGTCCAAAGATGACAAGAAAACGTCATTGGGCACGTTTTTCATTTGTCGGCTATACCCGACTATAGCGTTCAAAAGGTTAATACCTTGTTCGACCATACACAGAGGAAATTAAAACAATTTTATGAAACGATTTTAATGTAAATTGTATTGACGTGATTTTTATTATACTAGCGACCAACCCCTTCGCACGGGTGTAATGTACTACATATAAACCTTCCTCTTGAATCACTATCTATTGCTAAAAACTGCGTTAAAATCCGTTGCGTAGTTTAATAGATCTAAGCGTACAAACGTGCGCGAGCAACTTTGTTTTATACTATGTAAAGATTGGATACCCAAAACACCATGTTAATATCGTCTTACTAGCATTGCTTCGCGGTATCACCCGCCGTTTCTAAATAAGGTATTTCACCAAAAAAACGTAATTAGTCCGTCTGTTAGATTATCGAAAAATATTGGACACGTGTTTTTTGTTTTATCAAATTAATAAAAAATTACGAAAATAGATCATGAGTTGAGCTTGTGACGTCACTTTCTGGGTACAAAACGTACTAATCAGTGACGTCACACGACTTTTCGAAGCACTGTATCGTCTTCATCTATTGTTTACGTGAAAAAATAAAAAAATATGTGTCCATTATTTTTTGGAAATCTATCTGACGGACTGATTAGATTTTTTTAGAGAAATATCCTATTATCTTTATTCATCTTTTCCTATGTGTTTTAGGCAGGGCCGTGGAATAATATCCGCGAACGAAGCCACGGTATAAGCTAGTAAGAGGATAAAAAGCAAGGTGTAAACTGAAAAATAAAATTTTGTATTATTATAGAATTAAATAAGTATTATGTTTTTATGGTGTATTGACATTATTCTGTGTTAAAGTAAACTTTAGCTGCGGAAACGGTTGTTCTCGTTTTCAGTAACTCTAGGGGTCGCTTAAGCGAACAGTGTTGCCAACTCTCAAAATTATTTTCTTAAAAATCCCCCTAAAATAATAATATTATTGAAAAAAATGATAATTAGTAAATACTTAATAATATTCTGTAATGTTCTTTAATATTCTTTATTTATACATTATTGAATACTTCTCATAAGTTAATTTTCGTCTCATTTTATCTTTTTAAAATCATCGTGGTTTTATGTCGGGTTTTGTTCTGTCTGTTTTTAACATTGATAAAATCCCTAAAAACCCCTTTTACTTAACTTATTTACCCCAGGGGGGAAATCCTTAAGTTGGTAACACTGTAAGGGAATTTCTCATGAAAAAACTCTGTCAAAATGATATGCTCCAGGGTAGCAAGCGAAATTCGAATTTTCTTATGTTTTTTTTTTGCAATTTGCCGGTCAGTTATATGTTAGATAAAATAGGATTCGCGACCGTAATAAATGTTTATTTACTGAGTAATAATGATTAAAATCACCAATACAACCCTCTCAGTTCATGTAACTTCCTTGAATGCCTTTTTCATCAAATAGTCACTCAATGGAATTAAATCAACTCACGAGGATTGTATTGACGATTTTAATGATTATATCTCTACAAAAACATACACATTACGTGCGCGAATCATATTTTAATTAACATGAAACCTACAATGACCTGCAAATTGCAAAAAACGTAAGAAAATTCGAATTTCGCGGGTTACCGTGGAGGTTCTACCTTAAAGAGTTGTATTTTGATCTTTATGCACCTTGGAATAAGGTTGCTGTGTGATAAAAAGCGTGTTTCAGTGTCTGTTTCACGGTAACCATTCTTCTTGATCAACAAATTGTACTAGGACATCATAAAAACTAAGACATGAAATAAAGGGTGTAAAAATAACTAAACGAAGCCGTAAGTCACTTGTTCTCTCCGTCATTGCGATCATTTTTTTGTACTGGACCATACCTGGGAACCTTCTAGTTACGGAGATATTGGAGGTCAAAGTTACAAATATTTCCCATTTTTTTTTTGAATACTAGTTTTAAGGTTAATTATTCCAAGCATCAATTAGCACAGTGTTTTGAGTGTACCGCTTTGCACCAAAAAAAAGTCGTTTCCCAGCATTAATTTCTGCGTAAGGTTACTTAGTTTCATGTACAGAATGCTTGATTGCCGGCTTCGTAAGAGTTCATTTACACCCTGTATATTGTTTGTAAAATATGTGAATAATGGCAAGTTTATAAGTAAGTCAGCGTGGTCAAACGGATTTAATGAACGGGCACACATGGATTATGTCAACAAAATATAAATAAATCAATAAATATAGGCCTTTACGGATAAATTATCATTATGTGTTTGTTTTCTTATCCCTATCCTTTAAACGGTATCGTACTAACTGGGTTCTGGAGGTCAGATAGACAGTCGCTCCATGAGAAAATACTGGTATTCAGCTGCATCCGGTTAGACTGGAAGCTGACCCTAACATGGTTGGGTAAGACTAGGCAGAAGATATATGATAATACTTGATTTTGATTTTAGCATCAAAAGTCAGCATTTATTTTAAGTAGGCCAGGTATAGGCACTTTTGAATTTGCGAATAATCTTCTTCCAGTCCTAGTCGCAAGTAACTTGGGGCCGTTGCAATGTTTTGTTCTTCCAATTAACTACTTGACTATTGTTAAAAATTCACGAAAATGTTATTTCAAAGAACTAACAGAAATAACACGAAAAAGTAATTAAATCGATAAAGAAATAGAGCAGCTACATGCTTTAGAAGTTTTTGGTGTGTGCGTTACCCCAACAAGAAAGTATCTCCTAGAGTTATATGAGTAGAACGTATAGTTGGTGCCTTATCTGCTGTAAATGTGCCCCCACATAAAAAATGTGTGCCCCCTGTCGTTTCGAAAAAAAATCGAAAAAACGATTCTTGCTAGGGTAACGTTTTTCTAGCAGGAAAATTCTAAACGAATGATCGGAGAGAGAAAAACTGTGCATGGCCAGATAGCTTATATGTGTGCCAAAATGTGCCCCCAAAAATAAAATCTGTGCCCCTTCAGATTTTCGAGATATTGCATTTCCTGCTGGAGTAACGTTTTGATGAATAGTATATCTCTAAAACCATTGCATGTGCCCCTGTAGAATAAACATACGCGAGTAGCTCTTAATGTGTGCCCCTTTGTGCCCCAATTAGATTTTAGAAAATATTTATAGTTTTCAAGTTATCGCGGTTTTATGAAAACCCGAAAAAACATCGCAGCGCCTAAATGAGACAAGGCATAACTTCGCTGAAAACTGTATTCGGTCTTTCTTGACGCTAATAATAACCATACAAAGTTTCAAAAATGTTCATGCATGCGTTTTTGAATAATCTTGCTAAATGTAAAAACGATGGTGTCATAACTTTGACGGCAAAATACAAGGAACTGGCACAATCCCAGATGTGTAGGTGTAAACCAAAATCTTGTGCCTTTAGTCAAAAATATATGGTGAAAATATTGAGCTTCAAATGTTACGCATTAAGTAAATATAAACAAAAAACCAAAATATGTAAACAACGGCTGGTTATCCGACCAAATCTGAATGACTACTAAAAAGCGGCGGATTGGTACAATGGATGACCTTCTTAACTTTACTCACCAACCGGTTGAAACGTGTTGGGCCTGAGTACACTGAAGTAGAAAAGAAGTAATATTATAAACTTGTGTGATTAGATTATATTCTACAAGCTGTTTCCGTGACTTTGTACATAAATAAGTACATTGTAAAATTAGCTTATGTGCTATTCCAACATATTATTATAACCTAAGTATCTTTTTAATTCCAAATTTCATTGAAAACATTCAGTATTTTGTGTGGACGGAGGACATAGGTCTGTACATCTAGACGTTAGCATTTGTAATATTAGTCGAAAAAGGTATCAAGGTATAAAGACCAAACATTGGATTAGCGATTATTTTTAATAATAAAATATATGTACAGTACCCGGCGCTAAATATTGCACATCGACCTTTGGAAAGAGACAATCGGGTAATTTTGGCTTCGTAGAGCGTTATCTCTGTCGCACTAGTGTGCGACGTTTGCGCCTATGTGATGTTTTGTCACTTGTCAGTCGTTGTTCAAGTGCGATAGAGTGCGGTCGCGTCCAGTTCAAAATATATATTAAGAGTTGTTAACACCCCCAAATTTAAATAATTTAAAGTTGTACTATGGCATCTTTAGGAAAAGGAGGGAAACCTTTACGAGGTCAGTCACGCGAAATTATCTACAATGTTTATAAATATTTTGTAACCAAAGCTGACAGAATTAAAAAAAATGAAAATGAAAATATAAGTTGTTATTTTAAGAAGGTTCAAGAGCGAGTTGCAAATGCCACTGGAATTTCAAGAAGAACTTTGAACAATATATTAAACGAAGTCAGTACTGAAACACATACTACTGAAAATAAGTTCAGCACTCCAAAAAAAGGGAGACCAAAAAATCAATTTCGTTTGGATGTGGACGATTTGATGTTGTTCGAAGAATTGGGTATGATTTTCACTTACGATTTAAAGAACTGCCAACAATAAAATCATTAAAAGCTAAATTATCTGAAGCTATTAATTACAATATAAATATTTGTATGGCCTGCAGATAGTTGTTTCGGGTCTGGGTGTGTTTGAGAGAAATTACTAATGTGGGGCAACGTTTTTTTTAAAAAACAAAAAAAAATGGGTCTGAAAAGACGTTTAGAAAAATACTTCACTAGATGGGATTTCGGTTCTCTAAACTGGAAGATAATCAAAAAGTTCTAATGGAAAAGCACGATGTAAGTCTCAAACGAATGGAATACCTCGACAAAATATCGACTACATGGATGAGTCTTACATACATCATCCCACACCAAAGGGAAATCTTGGAGTGATGATAAGAAAAAAGGAGTAAAAAAGGCAATTTCTTAAGATCAACGTTTGATAATAGTTCATGCGAGAAATGAAAAAGGCTTTGTGCTAGGTGCCTTTTTAACGTATAAATCCACGGACACTACAGGTGACTATCACAATGAAATGAATAACGATAACTACGAAAAATGGCAGGTTAATCAATTAATCCCAAATATACCCAGTGATTCTGTTCTAGTTATCGTTAATTCTAGTTATAGTTATTAATAAATATGTTGAAAGACCCCTGAACTCAAACACCATTAAACAGGAAATGATCAACTGGTTAAACAGACACGAAATTCTAGTTAATCCAAAATTAACAAAAAACCCAGATTTATGCTATTATATGTCAGCACAAGGAGAGGTATATAGAGCTTTCCGTGGACAAAGTACTTGCCGAACATGGGCACACTGTGTTGCGATTGCCACCATATCAGCCGGATTTTAATCCAATTGAAAATATATGGTCTCAACTAAAAGGCTATGTAGCCTCTAGAAATGTGGGTATGAATTTAACTACAGTAAAAACATTATAGATTGAAAAAGTAAACATGATCGGGGCTGAAGGGTGGAAAAAGGTTTGCGATCATGCAATCAAAATGTGAGACTGAATATAGAAGCATTCAACACGGTTTAGACAATTACACTGATAGACTCATTGATATAAAAACTAAAGATACGGTCGTCCGAACATTTGCTCGACGCGTTCGCCATACAGAGAAACACTAACGCTATCTATTAGAACTACAGGCTGCTCGTAAACGTAACCTTGTATGAGCGACGTGGTATTTTCAAGGTATAAAGAAATTAAATAAAGCTTTTAATTTAAAAAAAAATGTTTATTGCAGTTTGTTTGTATAAAATAAAATAAGATTCGCGACCGTAACAAATGTGAATTTACTGATTAAAATCAATGCCTTTTTCATCAAATAGTCACTCAAGTTAGTTTTATATATTATGAACTGAGAGGGTTGTATTGGTGATTTAAATCATTATTACAAATCAATATCATTCAATATTTACAGAATAATAATAATTTCCACATCAACAAGATCTTTCAATTATTTAAAGCTCCCAAAAATAAGCCCATTTAAAACATTTGAACGCGACTGTACGAACAACGCTTAGATGTAATACGTCCAACAGAGAAGGTAATCCATTTGTATGTATCCCCCGCTTTTTTTATTCATTCGAATTTGGTCGGATAGCCAGTCGTTGTTTACATGTTTTGTTTTTTGTTAATATTTACTGAATGCGAAACATTCCAAGCTGAAAATTTTCGCTATATATTTTTGACTAAAGGCACTTATTGTTGGTGTACACCCACACATCTTGGGTTAAGCCGGTTTCTTTTATTTTGGCGTCAAAGTTATTACACTGTTGTTTTAACTTTTACCAATATTATTCAATAACGCTTGCATGTGCATTTTTGAAACTTTGTATGGTTATTATTAGCGTCAAGAAAGACCGAATACAGTTTTCAGCGAAGTTATGCCTTGTCTCATTTAGGAGCTGCGATGTTTTTTCGGGTTTTCATAAAACCGCGATAACTTGAAAACTATAAATATTTTCTAAAATCTAATTGGGGCACAAAGGGGCACACATTAAGAGCTACTCGCGTATGTTTATTCTACAGGGGCACATGCAATGGTTTTAGAGATATACTATTCATCAAAACGTTACTCCAGCAGGAAATGCAATATCTCGAAAATCTGAAGGGGCACATTTTGGCACACATATAAGCTATCTGGCCATGCACAGTTTTTCTCTCTCCGATCATTCGTTTAGAATTTTCCTGCTAGAAAAACGTTACCCCAGCAAGAATCGTTTTTTCGATTTTTTTTCGAAACGACAGGGGGCACACATTTTTTATGTGGGGGCACATTTACAGCAGATAAGGCACCAACTATACGTTCTACTCATATAACTCTAGGAGATACTTTCTTGTTGGGGTAACGCACACGTTTTTGGTGGGGGCACTTTATATCCTGGTCGCGCTAGTGTTATCAAAATTAAAATCCCTGATGGTGGCCCTGCCAGAGTCAGTGACACCGCGGACAAGCACGGCCATGTATACTACGTTATTATTATTATGGCGGAATGAAATATGACGTCACATTTCTGTGGCGCTGTCTGCTGTGTCTAGCACGTCATTTAGAATCAGACTAAGCCATTTTTTGATCGATTTTATTACTTTTTTCACACATCGTGTTATTTCTGTTAGTTCTTTGAAATAACATTACATTTTCGTGAATTTTTAACAGTAGTCAAATAGCCAATTTCTTCTGCCAACCGTCACGTTATCACTAACTCCTTTTTCTTATCATTCTTCACACATTCATCACTTATTTGGTCTTTCATTCCGTCTCCATCCATCATATTCACATTTTTTTTTAACTGTTATTGGCCTTTACATGGTGAATCAAAATCAAAGCATTTATTCCAAGTAGGCCAGTTAGGTTTCAGCAGGCAAGGACAGGCTGCATCCGGTTAGACTGGAAGCTGACCCCAACGTAGTTGAGACCCTAGCACAGAATACATAATAGTACTACGTACAGAAGGGACACTCCCTTCCCCGCACTCATATTAAATACCGCACCTCACCCCGCACTTCGAGGTATTCGTCGCCGACTCTTGAGCAAGGGCGCTCGCAATCGTAAGAACTCATTCGGTTTTCGCGACGCAAACCGTTGCACTTTCCGCGCCATTTTTTACGCTACGACAACCCTACTAGAGTTTACGCACACATTTGCACGTGCACAGTGTGCACACACGTTATTTGATTATGTAGTAGTAATAGGCAATTATTTTGCGAGCGTTGTATGGAGTGTCCGAGGTGTGACCCTAAACATAATGAATTGAGATAGTCGCAATGGCCCGTTGCAGCAGAAATGTTTGCCAGCCTTTACCTGCAAAAGGATAAAACAGAAAAAAAAACAAAACGAGAATCTTACTAACAAACTTTATTACACCTAAAAACACTACTTAACTAACAAACTCATTCACTCAGCCGTCTTCAAGTCTTCACTCTTTCCACCTAATTTCTGGGCCTTAAACATAAGTCTAAGCTGCTCAGTCGCAGACACAGGTAACCTATTATTGGCTCCAAACGCTGGGTTAGGAAGCTCAGCGGTGTTCAACTCCGGTATCTTGTAAGTGAACGGTGTCCAGGGTCCCTGAATTGATGGGTGGTCAGTGTACTGGTATTTCCGGAGACGTGTACTTGAATTGTCCCCTTGTTGTGTGCGAAGGATGTCCATCCATTTGGTAATTTCTTCGTGTGGTTTGTTGTGCATGTTCATCCATGCTCGGTCTCCATTTACTGGAAATGAGGGTAGTTTTTATTTGATTAATAATATACATTACTTCATAATCCCCAAAGGTTTGGCAGAGGTGCACCTAATAGTCAGCGTTGCCAGATTTTTTTTTCCGATTGAGATTTCGGAACTTTTTGAGTGGAAAAAGCGGGATTCTTTTGTCAAAAGCGGGACATAGTAAAAAAAACGTAGATAATCAGAAGTTTTTAAATATTCATCTTTTTATTTGAGTTGAAATGCGTTTACGTGACAATAGATAGCAAAAATAACCATAAAAATTGTACCTACCTATTTTAATTCAAATAAATTATTTTTAATCAGATTTACCCTATCGTTCAATAGTTGAGTCATATCCGTCATCTGAATAAATTAAAAAAAAAATAAAATCAAATAATTTTTATTCTTCTGAAAAATATGCTTCACAAACACATATAAGCTTTTGACTAACAGTTCAAGATCGGAAAAATTGCTGCAAGCATGTAAAAAAAAAAATGAGAAAGAGTACTATCATAAGAATTAACTTCTTTTAAAGTTTATTTTAAAGTCTGTGCCACCCGCCCTCGCTTCCTCAGCACGCTGCTCGCACGGTCGAGTTATCCCCGAAAAGCGGGACTGAGCCTGTCCCGGGACATTTAATTTTGGTTTAAAAATCGGGACGTCCCGCCAAAATCGGGACGTCTGGCAATGCTGCTGGACGTCTGGCAGTACACCCACATTTTGCATAACGTCCTATGTAACAGGGGGCGAGCTTATCAATCTGTTTGGCCATTAGGAAAGGGAATTACCAAATTTTCTATTTCGGCCATCTAAGTAAGTTCAGCATTTTATTTGTTTAAAAAATAGCCTATGCCATCCGGGGATAGTGTAGCTTCCCAACGGTGAAAACATTTTTCAAGTCTGTCCAGTAGTTTTGAAGTTTATAGGCGGACTTGATGTTAGCGTCAAGATGAAGGGACCAAACCTCCAATGCCTGTCATACATTTATAAAAAAATAATACCATTAATCTACTATTTCCTACCTTTATTGTAATTTTAGCTACCTCATCAAATACAAATTATTTTAACAAAATGCTTGGTCCCTCCATCTTGACGTCAAGATGGAGGGACCAAACTGATGGAGTACTCCCTGGAATGTTCTACCTACTTAGTGTCATAATACCTTTAGTCTACCTTAATATTATTGATTTTGGCTGCCCGAAACATATACCGTTTTAAAGATATTGATCATATAAGTTGGTCCCTCCATATTGACGATTCAATTATTTAGTGCAGCAGGTAAACGGGCGGTTTATTTTAGATCTTCGAAGGATAAATAGTTAATACCTATTTAATACCTTCAAATCATGCAATATTTCTTACCTAAAAGATCGTTTTTACGAGCAAAAAAAAATTAAAGAAATAAGTAGAAACAACGTACAAAGGAGAATGGGCATATTTATATGAAAGTTTATATATATATTTGGGAAAAGCCTAGGCAGATGATGATGATGTTGTACTAGTTGCCCTCATCACATAAAGGTATTTTTTTTTACTCTCAGTGACGTCAAAGTAACAAAAATATATTTTTTTAATTGTTCAAGAAATTGCATCTTTAGCAAATAACTTAGAGCGTAGACAAGGGGATATGTTTACGGTACGGCACCGGTCACTGTGTAACGGCACAACGCTGCTACGGAGAGACGGCACGGCGTCGTGCCGCGGCACGGAGCCAGCAAAAAATTTTGCGTAGGGGTACTTAGTTTGATGTACAGAATGCTTGGTTGACGGCTGTGTGATGGGTTGATTTACACCCTGTAGACAAAAGCAGAACGATGGGTACTGCCTTGTGCGTGCAGTGCAACGTTCACGGCTCTGTGCCACGCCATGGCGCCGTGCCGTCTCCCGGTAGCAGCGTTGTGCCATTACACAATAGCCGGTGCCGTACAGTAAACATTATGTCCACGTCCACGCCCTAAGTTATATGGGTAATTCTCTGCTATTTGAAAAATCGTCCATACAAGACTGTCGTATCAAATTTTTATTAAATGCTGAGAATGTTTGTTATCAAAATGAAGGTCAGTAGTAAGTTAAATATATATGCGTGAAAGAGTAACAAACATCCATCCATCCATCCTTTCATACTTACAAACTTTCACGTTTATAATATTCATCATCATCATCATCAGCCTATAATGATCCCACTGCAGGGACTCAGGCCTCCTCTCTAGGAGAGGGATGGGCTAGAATCCACCACGCGGGCCCGGTGCGGGTTGGTAGATGTCACATGTCTTCGAATTCTTTGGTTCTAAGACATGCCGGTTTCCTCACAATGTTTTCCTTCACCGTTGTGAGAGCAGTGGTGATGAAATAAATTACACAAAGTAATGCACCTGCCTGGGTTCGAACCCACGACCGACTGTTCGTAAGTCAGTCAAAAATACATCTTTGGGATATTATGGGCAATACTTTGAAAAAATTTATTAAAAACTGAATTAAAAATATCCAATACATTTAAAATAACAGTACGCATCTTTAAACTTCACAATTATATTTTTACATTTAAAATTAAATCAAAATATGTGAGAATGCCCTCAAATTATTAAAACAGTCCCCTGTTAAAATCCCCATACTTGGAACTAAAACTAAAAAAAAATTTATGGTAATAAATAGTTTTTGAGATGTGCTATACATTTAAGAAACTATTAACACTACACAGTTGGAACTTGGTATTCTGTAAACCGCTATAAGATTTTTATACAAAACACAAAAAAGTGAAAAATAAACTTTAGAACATAAATCAGTTTCTGAAGTCGGTGACTTTCGTTTGTTTGATTTCATTTTTTTGCCACCAACTTCAGAAATTGATTTATGTTCTAAAGTTTATTTTTCACTTTTTAGTGTTTTATTTTTTGTTGAAGTCTGTTTTATTTTTTGTAAAAAAGTTTTTATTATTCACTTTGTAGTAGTTCACATGTGCTTACCCCTTCAAAGTGTACCTGCGTGATGTCATTTTATGAACTGGTGTGAACAATAGACAGACATGAGATTTTAGCAATCCCTGTCCATTTGCTATCATTGATTGAGGAGTTCCGTTGCCTATCTCCGAAGTTCTTCATGAGATCTTCACCGAGTACAAACTGAAATGGAATCCATTTCAGTTTGTACTCTATTATCCTATATTTCTATTCTATCTTCTATATTTCAGAAGGTACTCTACCAAAAACTACTCAAATCACTTGAAGTGTGCCTATAAAATTTGAAGAGTTCTCTCTATTTCTCCAGGATCCCATCATCAGATCCTGACTTGATGATCATGGGACCACCGGGGAGGTATACCTTTTTAAACAAAACAAAAAAAAAACTAAATTGGGCCAGCCATCTTCGAGCAATCGGGGACCATACATCAAAAAAATAAAAAAAAGATCCGACGAATTAAGAACCTCCTTTTTTGCAAGTCGGTTAAAAATGTTAAGGGGGGTCTCCCCATACATGGAACTAAAACTAAAAAAATAATAAAATAAAATAAAAATATTTTATTTTTCTCAAAGTCAATCGTTTGGAAGATAGACACCCAAAGTGGTAAAATGTGCCCCCCCATCTAACTTTTAAACTAGAGAGTGAAAAATCTAAAAAAAAATATATGCTGTAGATCGCAATGAAAACTTTCAACCAAAATTGGTTTGAATGATATATGGTAATAAATAGTATTTGAGATATAGCACATTTAAAGAACCCGCAAATATAACATTGTCATTCATACAAACACTATGAAAAACAAACTTATCACAAAATATGTTTTTCTGTTGCCGGTTTAACAAGAAATAACAAAAAATTAAAGGGGGGCGATGGTACGGAACCCTTTATGTGCAAGTCCGACTTGCACTTTGCCAGTTTTTTTTACAATGTTCAGAGTTTAAATAACAACAATTTATTTAAAAGAATTGATTATCCAGTATGTAGCCACATCTGTTTAGTTAATCTGATATGTTTAATGATTTTGTTTTATTAAGACGTATGAATTAGTGTAAAAAAGACAGTCCCCTGTGCAACAGTCACCTGTCATTTTATACAAATAATATACAAAAACATAAATTGTGTATGACTCAGAGACAGTGTTATATGATTTCAGAGACTTTTAAAACCCAGAAATCAATCTCTTTTATCAAATCTTCAAGATTATAAACTCTCTGTGTATTATATTTTATCCAAATCCGTTGAGTAGTTTTTGCGAGAAAGAGTAACAAACATGCACACTCACACACATATTTTCACCTTTATAATATTAGTGTGATAGTGTGATTATATGATGAGAATAACTAGTACAACATAATACAGGGTGTAAACGAACCATTCATGAAGTCGTTAACCAAGCATTATTTACATCAAACTATGCATTTTTTTATTTATTTATTTATGTACACACAAAATACAAAAAAAAGGAAAAAAAAAAACATAAAAAAAAGAGCACAAAGGTACTGGAAACTGAAGGTACTGACTTTTTTTGGGGTGAATAATCACATTTTACGGTAAATCTCAATGGAGCACTCTTGAAACATTGTGCTAGTGGATACTTTGAATAATAAACTCGTCAAGGAAGTAATTTAAGTAAAGTTATAACCTGAAAAACCAGTAATTAAAAAAAGGCTGTGTAAAGTTTGGAATCTTGTATCTCCGTGAGGCTGCCTGTCCACTGAAGCAGAGCGATACTGCGGAGCGGAGAAAGAGAGAAATATTGACCAATAGGATTGCATAAAATCTGCCCGCAGTTCCAGTGTGCAATCTTATTGGTTAATATTTCTCCGCTCCGCTCGCTCTGCTTCAATGGACAGGCAGCCTTACTAGGCGTTTCCCAGGTATGGCCTAGAACAATAAAAATAATCGAAGTGACGGGGAGAACGAGTGCCTTTTGGCTTCGTTAAGAGTAGGTACTTTTACACCCTTTATAACCATAAAGCCTATAATGCTACAATGGTTGGGCAAACCTTCATATAAATATGCCCATTCTCCTTTTGTACGTTGTTTCTACTTATTTCTTTAATTTTTTTTTTTGCTCGTAAAAACGATCTTTTAGGTAAGAAATATTGCATGATTTGAAGGTATTAAATAGGTATTAACTATTTATCCTTCGAAGATCTAAAATAAACCGCCCGTTTACCTGCTGCACTAAATAATTGAATCGTCAATATGGAGGGACCAACTTATATGATCAATATCTTTAAAACGGTATATGTTTCGGGCAGCCAAAATCAATAATATTAAGGTAGACTAAAGGTATTATGACACTAAGTAGGTAGAACATTCCAGGGAGTACTCCATCAGTTTGGTCCCTCCATCTTGACGTCAAGATGGAGGGACCAAGCATTTTCTTAAAATAATTTGTATTTGATGAGGTAGCTAAAATAACAATAAAGGTAGGAAATAGTAGATTAATGGTATTATTTTTTTATAAATGTATGACAGGCATTGGAGGCTTGGTCCCTTCATCTTGACGCAAACGGACTTGATGCCAAAAGGCATTCTCTACCAATCAACCGTTTGACATCTAACATTTAATATTCATTTAACAGTCATTTACTTTTGACATTTAACTTTTCAATGAATGAATGTGTTTAGTAGCCAGAGAGATATTTCTAGACGGCATGTAACGCCAAGTCGGAGGCCTACGGGCGGCATAAAAACTGGTAAGGGGCCGTTCAAGTATTATCTAAGCAGATTTACTGCAATTATTTGCCCCCCTTCCCCCTTGTCAGCAAAAGTATCTAATCAAAGCCCCCCCATGCTTTTTTTTTTTGGGGGGTGGGAAATCATCAAATAACCCCTCCCGCTCTTGGGCAGAGCGAAAGGGAGTTTCAGACTTCTACTGACTAAAAACCACCCCTGTTCCTTCTTAGCCCTTCATGTCGAGGCCGCGGTATCTCTTGCGAACAACCCGCAGCCCTCATCGCCATGCTTACGACATTGGTATACTTATGCATTTTTCTATTAATGTATTCTGTTTTTTTTATTAAATAAGAAAATACGCTTAGGATAGGACTTTAACGTACATATTCATTAAAACCAACTTTATTGACACAATCACCGACAATGCGTTTCGTTTACAAGCATAGACAATGTGTGGGTTGCCATAATTATGTGTAAAAAAGTAAACAACTACTGCTGACGTAAACATCATCTAGACCCCCCCACCCCCATGTCATCAAAAAATTTGTGCTTACTAGTTCGCGTCAAATAACTGTGCCCCTCTGAAGTTGGCTACGAGTGCAACTAAACTGCGCGAGTTATGGGGGCGGGCATTATGGCATTATAAAACTATGTTTTCTTTTAAAAATATGTATTTATTTTGTTCAAATAATTTTCTACGTGACTGCACTTGCGCGATCTTTGCAAATGGCTAACTTCAGAGGGGCAAAGTTATTTGACGTGAACATAAACGTAATACTTGAACGGCCCCTTAGCCACTAATCACACAATAAATATTTATTCTTTCTTGTCTTTCTTACAAGGACAGAAGTAGAGAATGAAAACTTACAATACTCAGCAATAACCACAGGTCCTCGGTGTCTGCGAGGCTTCAAATATACAACGACACCTGGATTCACCTTCGCAAACTCCACCAGATCTTGCTCAATGAAGTCTCTGAAATAATATTGATTGAATCATCATCATCTGCCTGGCTAGGCACTAAATGCTGTTGAAACCGGACCAAGTGAAATTGCTTGTTATTTTAGTTTTTTTTTCTTTTCTCATCTGCGATCAGCTGTCCAGCTATAATTAGCAGGGCTATTGCGTATCTTTTTAAATGTCAGTGGCTATCTTAGTGCCCATCGATTAACTGTCAAATGGTTCCATTTTGTACCAAACTGACAGTTAATTGATGGACACTACGATAGCCACTGACATTTAAAAAGATACGCAATAGCCCTGCTGATAGTGTCTTGTTTGAGTTTTTTTTTAGTGATGTTCCTTTAAATATTCACATCATGTGGTTCACTACCAAAACAAATGAAAAATTTTCATTGTCTTTAACTTCTTTTGACATGGTCCTTAACTGCTGGCCTCTTAGAGAAGCTCAGAGTCACACAACGAGCCATGGAGAGAGTTTTGCTCGAAGTTTCTTTGTGCGATAAGATCCGAAATGAGGAAATTTCCAAAGAAAAAGGGTCACCGACATAGCTCTCAGAATATGCAAGTTGATGTGCCAATGGGCAGGCCACATTGCTTGAAGAACCGACAACTGATCCGGAAAGAAGGTTCTCGAGTGGCGAACACGAACCGGAAGACGTAGTGTTGGTAGGCCTCCCACTAGTGGACCGACGACATCGTTAGGGTCAAGGGCAATCGGTGGATGCAAACGGCAGGCTGCCGTTCTTTATGTTGTTCTATGGGGCAGGCTTTTGTCCAGCAGTGGACTTCTTATGGCTGATGATGCTTGATTGATATAAGGTCCCCACTACAGGGACACAGGCCTCATCTCTAGGAGAGGGATGGCTATAATATCCGTTATTCAACTTTATCGCTAAAGCATTTGGTTCCAGGTTAGCTTGTTGTGCTGGCAGACGTACACTTATAGAAGAAGATATGCAGCGCCCAACATAAATACGTTGGCATCAGGGCAGGAGACTGATGAAATTTACTTGTTTGGATAAATGCTGTCTTAACTATGGTATTTTTTTTTTGGGACGAGCCCGCCACACTATTCCCAAACCGCTGTAACTCCTGTTAACCAGAATCAACAGTGACGACCACAAGAAAAGCGCCGAGACAATGAAGCTCGACGAAGTCCCAGAGAAACGATTTAACTGTTTAAAATTAATCAGAATAGCGGAGGAGTAAGAAAAACATAATTTTCACTTCCCTCTATATCAGCAGGAGACAGAACAGAACAAGACCAATAGGCACACAGGGACGTATACAACTGGGATAAGCCCAGTTGCCTAGCACCACAGTTATTATTGTCATTAATATTACTGGGTCCTAAGTTGTGAGCTGTTATATTTGATTCCAATAATTGGTATAACTAAAATGCTTGAACTATAGTATGGTATAACGGGCTGGTGTCCGCAACTTCACGTCTAAACCGCGTATTTTGCGTATGGGTGGAAACATTATTCGATCCACCTCAGCTCCCCGAGAAAGGCCAGCAACCCCTTGGAGTTACTGTATGAACTATTTTAGAGTAAATCACTCAGGATTTAGTCATCGTTCTCCTGACCTTATCTCAATTTATTTAGGGACGGCGCAGTAGTAGTTATGTACATCTAGTACTTAATAGTCCTGACTGACTTCAAATATGTGCCATTCGTTATGTTATGTTACTTGAACTGATATTATAGTTGTGGCTAGTGTATTAGTTTTAGTACAGATTGATAACTTGCTAACTAATATAGTAAAGTTACCTCATTCCGCGACTCGATCCATTGCTTTTACAGAATTTGAGCACAATTCGTTGCAACTGACAGACATAACGACCAACACCGTTTTGCAAAGGCGCCCGGACGAAGCCGGGCTTCAAGAACATGTTTTTAGCCGACATTTTATTACAAAATTCTGCAAAATCTTTGGTTTATATATTTTATTCTATTTTGAGGTTAGGTTTGGCTAGTGTTGTGACATATGACATTGATTTTTTTTTTTTTTTTTTTTTTTTTATCTTCTTTTCCCTTTTGGGAAGGCAAAGGGATCTAGCCCATGCAGCCTGTTCTTTTGTTTTATTATTTTACATAGTTATTAATTATATAAGGCAAGATAGCCTAGTCTTAGGTTTAAATTCTTCATGTTTTTCTTTTTAAATTCCTATATCCTTGTATACATTATATCCGTTTTTTTGTTTTATCCTTGTTTTTCTTGTCCGATGGATTCCTTGTTTTTCATGTTCAATTTATTATTCTTTGTCGAATCCTTGTGTATTTCTTAAGTCCAGTTCTTAGTCGATTCCTTAATTTATATGTTCAATTCTTTGTCAAGTACTTGTTTTAAATTTCCTTAACTGTATTGCGAATGAAGTTATAAATGGGTAAAAATGTTTGTGCATTTCCCATGAGTTGCTGAACTGAGCGCGGGATTTGTTCAGCAACCTTATAGATTTGTAATAGATCATCCATAAGCACAAGGCGGTCAATGCCAAAGGATGGGCATCCAAATATGATATGATCTAATGTTTGTTCTTCTCCTTGGCAGTAATTACATTCCGATGTATTAATCATTTTCATCCGATATAGATGCGAGTTAACTCTGCAGTGACCCAGGCGTAAGCGGTTTATTGTAGTGTAAAATCTTCGATTCAAAAAAGTTGATGATTTCGTGAACCATGGTTTCTTGTTTGCTGTCGTACCTTCTATACCTGCATACCATTGTCCTTTTTGTTCCACTGTTGTTATATGGGTCCAATGTCGATTCAGATCTTCGCAATACTTATTTCTTAGCTCGATAATAATATCTGTGTGCGGTAGGGCAACACTAGTATAAGTGACAGCTGTATTCGTAACGGAATTTATTGACCTCGCCAAGAAATCTGCATTCTCGTTTCCTTGCACTCCTTTATGACTTGGAACCCAGAAGAAAATAACAATGATGCCAGAGTCTTGAAGCAACTTCCATGCTCTTTTAATTTCATAAATCAAATAGTTAGACTTTGTATTCAGGCAGTGATTTTCTAGCGCAGTAAGTACACTTAAACTATCACTTAGAATAACCCATTTTATTGCGGATTTTGTATGTTTATTAATGTGTTCAAGTGCTGATAGAATGGCTGTAGCTTCGGCTGTGAATATGCTAGAATATTTGTTGATTTTGGATCCTCCACCTATTTTCAAAGTAGAATCGTATAAGGCTATGGATGTACTGTCAGATATTTTAGATCCATCTGTGTAGACATGTCTATAATCTGCCCAGTGAGATAGTTTGTCGTAAACTTCATGTTTTTCAGACAATTCTTTATCAATTATAATATCCATCTGTGGGTATTTACTTTTATATGTTCCCTGGTAACAAGGCCATTCATTTGAGGAGAAGATGTTCATTGACTCTATATATTGTGTTATTTCAGAAAAATCTTGAAGAATAAAGCAACAATCGGGAAAGTTTTTAAGAAGGTTGAGTTTAATAAGAAGAGGATGTGATTTAATGGCAGCTAGTTTGAGGAGAAATTTTGATTTTAGGAATCTAAAGCGGTGTAATAAAGGAGGAATATTGCATTCTAGCTGCATAGAAACAATGGGAGTTGTTTTAAAAGCACCGGTTATAAGGCGTAAGTTACTATTCTGGATTTTCTCTAATTTGTCTATTAGCTTGCCATTGGAAGCAAAACAAAGAAAACCATACTCAAAATGACTCCTTACCAAAGATTTATAGAGCATTAACATGACTTTAGGGTCTGCACCCCAATAAGTTCTACATAGGACTTTTAAAATGTTAGAAGCCCTACGAGCTTTGCATACTATATAATCAACATATTTATTCCAGGATAAATTATTTGTAAAAATGATACCTAAAAACTTCGCTTCTGTAACTACTGGAATCGTGATTTTGTCATAACAAATTCTAATATTATAAGATTTATTCTTGCCAAATATCATGACTTTGCTTTTAATTGCATTTATGTCTAAATTTAAATAAGAAAAATAATGCTGAAGTTTTTGCAATGCATTATTTAAAGTTAATTCAACATGTTTTATATTGTTTCCACTACAGTAGATAGTCAAATCATCAGCATATTGCAAGTTTACAACATTATCTAAAACAAAATTTAATCTGTGAATGTAAAGCAAAAATATCAAAGGACTCAAAATACTGCCCTGACAGGTTCCTTTATAGGAATATCTTGGCCCAATAAGCTTCTGGTTATGTTTAACATAAACTTCCCTGCCATGTAAGAAGCTAAATATCCAATTAATCATTTTTCCAGGTATACCAAGAAGATTAAGTTGCTCTGTGAGAATGTTATGATCAACATTATTAAAAGCACCAACTATATCAAAAAATACACAAACAGCTGTCTCATTGTTATGAATACTTTTTTGAAGATCAAGATGTAAAGTGCTTATACTTTCACGGGCTGAATAACCTCTGCGAAAGCCATATTGATTGGATGGTAATAAATGATGCTTTTCAATGTAAAATTCAAGTCTTTGTTTTAAGAGCTGCTCAAAGACTTTGCCAATACAAGAAGTGAGAGCAATGGGACGGTAAGAATCAGGATTAAATTCCTCTTTATCTTGCTTAAGTATTGGGATAAGGCAGTCTGTTTTCCATTGAGAAGGTATTTCGTTATTTAGCCAAAGAAGATTAAAAATGTGAAGTAAAATATTAAGAGATTTGGAGTTAAGTTTTTTAAGAAAAGTATAAGGTACACCGTCCAATCCATAAGCTGTATCTTTTCTTGAGGATATTGCTGATTTGAGTTCTTGATAAGAAAAGGGTTCTATTAGAAAACTGGTTGTGGAATTAGAGTTGCTGTCTCCATTAAAGTGTTCAGTCATATAATTATCAACATAGTCTGGTGTATATTTATTTAAGAATTCATGTATCCAATTACTATTGTTGTTACTCATAAATTTGCTATAAGTGAAGGTTTTATTAAATTTTTTCATATTATTCCAGATTATGGATAATGGAGTGGTTCGATTAAATGACTCACACAGGTGGGCCCAACTAGCATCTCTTTCCTTCTTCAAGGTAATTTTTTTTAAGGCCTGTAACCTTTTAAAATTAAGGAAATTAACTTCAGTAGGATCTCGTTTAAATTGTAAATATGCTTGCCTAGACACTTCAACAGCTGATCTACATTTTTGATTCCACCATGGGAGGTGAACTCGAGACTTCTTTCTATTGCATGTTGAAAATGATCTGTTACGTTTTTGATGTATTGGTAAGGACTTTTCAATTGCAGAATGTAGTATATAGCAGAATTCATTGTAGCTAGCTTGAGGATCCAGAGGATTTATTGTGTAACTATTAAGTGCACTGTCAACTTCATTAGAATATTTATCCCAGTTGACTAATTTATAACTAGGAAATAAATGTAAGTCATTACCAACACTGTTATTATTGTTGTTACTATTACAATTAAAGATAATTTTTGTGATTACAGGTAAATGATAGCTACCAAGCGGATCATCATGAACAGACCACTCACAAGAAAGAGCTAATGTTGGAGATACAATAGTGAGATCTAAAGCATTTGGACGCCAGGTCATGGAGCCCACAGTAGTAACCTGACCATTATTAAGTAATACCAAACCATTTTCATCAATGACGTCCAAAATGTCTCTACCACGCGCATCAGTAGAGTTACATCCCCAGGAGATGTGATGTGCGTTAAAATCACCAGCTAGTATTAAAGGATGAGGAATACTTTTAATGAATGAATCCAATTTATTTTTATTAAATCTAGGAACTGTATGACTTGGGCAATACATACTAACAATGCTGATGACATGACCAGCAACATGCAATTGAACACAAATATTTTGTAAAGAGTCATCAAAGAAAGTATTAAGTTTAGAATATTTAATATTGTTGTGAATGAGAATGGCTACTCCATTATGTTTATTACCAGTATCATTACGCTCTATTTGGTATCCTCTAAGTTTAAATGGTTGTTCTGGCCTAAGCCAGGTTTCAGATAAAATAGCTATATGTATGTTGTTATCTAGTAGAAAATTATGTAAAAGGAGTTTATTACATAGTATACTTTGTGCATTCCATTGTATCACGTTAATGTCCATAATTAAATGTTGTTTGAATTTTTATTAAATGTTTCATTTATTATTTTTTTGATGCTACTAGAGCTAACATTTTCTTTATTTTTGTGTAAAGTAATGATCTGTATGACAGATTGAACAAGCATGTTCATGAATTTATCTGAATTTAGAATGTTTTGAAAGTTGTCTGGTGAAGAAAGAGATGGAAAAGATTTTTCGTTTACAATATCTGAGTATTTATATGACATGGCCTTTTTTTTCAATTCCGTGATTTTTTGTTTTTTAACTGGGCAGACAGAAGATATAGCAATATGATTGCCTCCACAGTTGTAGCATTTTGCATTGGCTGAGTCAATGGTACACATTTTAAAATTGTGATTTTCTGTGCAGATGGAGCATTTTTCTGTATTTTTACAATATTTAGCAATGTGTCCATACCTGAGGCACTTCAAACATTGTTTTACCGGTGGGACGTATGTATTGACCTCGTGGCGCCAGTGATCCAGGTAAACATGGTCGGGCAGCTGAGTGGCTGAGAACGTTACGGCCACAGTCTGCGTCGGCTCCAACTTCACTGCACCTCCGGTTCTTACCCGTCGCATAAATCTTCGAACTTGTATGATGTTCCTGGTGCTGGCCAGAAGAGAATAAATTTTCTTGTTAGACAATTGTATGGGGACCCTAGTTAGGACCCCAGTGGTCTCCGTGGCAGAGGCAGGTATAGAGGTTTTTAATTTATGTTCTACAGTTAATTTACTCCCCTGGAGGAACATGTTGGCATTGTTGGCATTATCGAAGACAATGCCGACTTTAAATTTATTTATGGTGCGTAAGTGTTGGACGCCGCTTATACAATCCCTCCGGATTGCGCGCGAGATGCCCATTCGGGTGCCTTCGGTGATTGGTTGGTTAGCTTCAACATGTGAAAGGAATACAATGTATTCTACATTACCAATACTGCTATCAGGATACTTCCTTATATAGTTCGGTGCATTATATGGAACGTAGTCCAGTTTTTCATCAATTGACGACGACGAGTCTGACTCTGTAGACGAGTCGTCGACGATGGAACTTTCCTCCTCTTCTTTTTTTTTCCTTTTGCGCCCGCTTTTCCCCATATTTACAATAATTACAATGACACTGATATAAATAAGCTATTTACAACTATTATTTATGAAGTTCTAAGGATTAGTTAATTAATTAATAGAATTAGCTTAGAAATTGCCGCCTATTTGTTCGAACGATTCCCGCCTTTTTTCGATTTTTTTTTTTTTATTTACCCCAAAGGGAAGGCTAAAGTCTTTCGACCATATTGCCTAGTCTTACGTCCAGGTATTTTCTTACGTGATAAGTTTTATAATAATGTCTTTCGTGTTTTTCATATTTCGGTTTTTTAACAGTTTTCTTATACTGTCTTTATTAAGTCCATTCATTTTTTATAATATTTGTCAAATCCTAGGTAATTAAACGTCATTTTAGTGTCAAGTCAAACGACTTGGTTAGACATAAACATGTCAGATTTTTATTTTAGCTTTAAATTCTAACTGCTAAGTGCTATCTCCTTTTGGTAAAAAACATAACCTAAATACTACGTTTAAACAATTATAAAATATATTATACAATAAAATTAATATACATAAAAAACACAAAACGTAACCTAGATGTCATTTACAGTCTCCGTTATAAATTTGTACAAATATATATAAGTTGAGGCATTCATAAGTAGCTCCTGAATGCATTGCGGGACCTTATCAGGATTTTCGTAAATTTTTAGAAGCTCATCCGACAACACAAGGCGCTGAATGTTGAAAGACGAACACTCAAAGAAGATATGATGCAAAGATTGAACTTTTTGCGATTGACAATACTCACAATACGGAGAGTTGACCATTTTAAGACGATGAAGATGATAATTTAAACGACAATGACCAAAACGCATACGACAAATAAATGAATAAAACTTTCTGTTTATAAAACTGCTATTTCTACAAAACCAAGGTATGGTGTTTATTTGTTTATCTAAAGAGGCATACCAAGTGCCTTTATTTTCGATTTGTGTGGTCCGGTATGAATGTCTCCCCCACGATTGACACATACGCTGTCCTAAAAGACTAACAGCGTCTGTATGCGGTATAAAAACACTCATATCAGCGTCAGCATTTGGAATTAATTCACCCAGATCAACAATTTTTTTGGCCAGATAATCAGCCTTTTCATTTCCTGCGACGCCAATGTGCGAAGGCACCCAAACAAAACTAACTTCAATATTAGAATGAGACAATTCAATCCATAGCTCTTTTATTAAATAAATTATGTAGTTGGTGTTAGCATGTAATTTATTATTAGCTAGATTTTTCAAAACACTCATGCTATCACTTACCACAACCCACTTGCCATGACCTGAATTGCAATTTTTTATATGTTTCAAAGCACTCAGAATAGCAACAGCTTCAGCTGTAAAAATACTGGCATTTTTATCAATTTTTCTACCAATGCCTATATTTGAGGTTGGTTCAAAAATGGCAAAAGATACTGCACTATCATTTTTGGAACCATCACTATACACAAATTTATGATTTGACCACTCTGACAACATTGCATTAACTTCCTCTTTTGAGGACAGGTCCTTTTTATTTTTTATAATTATATTTATGTCTGGAAATTTTGCAATAAAAGCTCCTTGGTAACAAGGCAGAATATGAGATGATTGATAAATATTTATATTTTTAATAAAATATATAAAACTATGAATACCCTGTAACATGTAAAATGACTTTTTATCTAATCTAGGATTGAAATGCAACAGATTGGCCAAAAGACTATTGTTAGAAACACTAAAAAGTTTTAATATAAATCTTTCTTTCAAATAATCAAACCGGATTCTTAATGGTGGAATGTTACATTCAATCTGCATTGCATTTATAGGAGTACTTCTGAATGCTCCAGTTATAACACGCAAACATTTGTTTTGCAGAACATCTAGACTATCTACAATTCTGGTATCTGCAGCGAAACAGTAAAAACCATACTCAAAATGGCTACGAATCAAAGACTTGTACAGCAATAGCAAAATTTTGGGGTCAGCACCCCAGTATGAACCAGCCAAAGATTTCAATATATTATAACCTTTAGTTGCTTTGCTAATTATATGTTTGATATAATTATTCCAGGTTAAATTATATGAAAATAGAACCCCTAAAAATTTGACTTCATGTGAATTGGGCAATGCAATATTGTTATATTGCACGAGTGACATATTATGACACTTTTTACCAAACACAACCACTTTAGACTTTGATGGATTGACAGCAAGATCAAGGTAAGAGAAATATTTACACAGATTTGACAAGGCATCATCGACTATTTGAACAACCTGTGATAAATTGGCTCCAGAAGCATAAACAACTAAGTCATCTGCAAATTGTAAATTTTTTACTTGAGACCCTAAAATTAAATTTAAACTACGTATATACAATATAAATAATAAAGGTGATAAAATTCCTCCTTGACAAACTCCTTTTGAAGCAAGTCTAGGACCATAAAGATGTCTATTAAATTTAGCAAATACTTTTCTATTACTCAAAAAATTTCTGACCCATATTATAATTTTTCCAGGGATACCTATTTGTAATAGTTCATGGCATAAAATATCTATATTTACACTATTAAAAGCCCCAGCCACATCAAAGAAAACTCCAACCAAATTATTATTGACCAATAAAGAGGAATGTATATCAAGCTGTAATTGACAAACACTTTCCCTAGCAGATCGATTTCTACGAAAACCAAATTGATTAGAAGGTAAAATATGATTTTTTTCAACATAGAACTCTAAACGCTGCTTCAACAATTGCTCAAATAGTTTACCGACACAAGAAGTAAGTGCTATGGGACGATAGGAATCGGGACATGATTTGGGTTTTTCTGGTTTTAAGATTGGTACAAGGCAATCCACTTTCCACTCTTGAGGTATAATATTTTTTTCCCATAACATATTCAGGACTATAAGGAATGTTTTTAAACCAGTAATGCTAAGTTTTTTAAATAATATGTATGGCATACCATCAAGACCATAAGTAGTGTCTCTTCGAGAGGAGATGGCAGATATTAATTCACTAATTGTAAATGGATTAAGTAGAAAACTATGACTGGAGTTAGTACTATTATTAAACAAAGAACTTGAGGCATGTGAAACAAAATCTGGGGTGTATTTCTTCAAAAAATCTAAAATCCATGCATCGTTTTCATGACTATTAACATTATATGTTTTGTTATATTTGCGCATGAATTTCCATATGACAGATATTGGAGTGCATCTGTTGAAAGTTTCACATAGAGACATCCAACTTTTTTGACGTTCTTTTTTTATAATTAACTTTTTAAGTGCTCGAAGTCTTTTAAATTGGATATATGTTTCTTCAGATGGATTATTTTTAAAATTTATGTAAGCTGTTTTGAAATTTGATACAGCCTCTGTACACTTTTGATTCCACCAAGGAAGGGAAGTTCTTCTAATACTATTTATAGGACATGAATGATTGCTGTTATTTTTATTGACCTTATAATTTGGAATGGAATTAGCAGCAGCTGTGCGTAAAATTGTACAAAAATGATGATATGAATCAAGAGGGCATATGTTAACTGTTTTGAGATCAACTAATAATTCATCCACATTATTACTATACATTTGCCAATCTACCATTTTGTAATTTGGATAGGTGGGCAAATGTTCAGTACTTGAACAATTTCTACAAGAATCATTATTTTGACTATTACTAATCACTACTTTTATGATTGCAGGGATGTGGTAACTACTACCAAGAGGACTATCATGCACTTGCCATTCACAATTAAGTGCCAATGATGAAGAAACCAATGATAAATCCAGTGCATTAGGACGCCATGTTAGAGAGCCAATAGTTGTTGCCTGACCATTATTAAGCAAAATTAAATTATTTTCTTCAATGACTTCTAAGACATTTCGACCACGTGGAGAGTCAGAACCACAACCCCAAGATGTGTGATGAGCATTAAAGTCCCCAGCAAATATAAAAGGACCAGGGATAGACTTAACCAATGAATCAAAATTATCCTTATTGAAAGCTGGATTAGAATTTAAGGGACTATAGAAACTGACTATACTCATCTCCTTATTATTAACTGTGATTTTTACACAAATATTTTGTAAAGAATTGTCAAAATAAGTGTTAATTTTATTATAAGTAATACTTTTATGAATTATTATGGCAACTCCGTTGTGTTTGTTACCACAATCATTCCTTTCAATATTGTAATTTTTTATTTTAAAATTTTGATCAGATTTGAACCATGTTTCACTAATTATTGCAATGTGAATATTGTGTGTATAGAGGAAATTAATAAATATATGTTTGTTGCTATTAAGACTTTGTGCATTCCATTGCATTATGTTTAAATTTGATATAATAATATTATCCATTATGGAGGTGAAGAAATTTTAGTACTTAAAGTTTTTTTTAAAACCTCTTTAATTGATGATGTGTTTATAGGGACATCTTTATTGCTAACTATTTTGGTAATTGTCTCTACTAAAATATTTATAAATTTATCGGATTTCATTAAATTATTAATCTGTACATCTATATTTTTTGCTGTTAAAGCTGGAAAAGCGTTAATATTGAAAAGATCAGAGTATGTGGCACTTCTTGACTTTAATTTGTTTTCTTCTATTTTTTGTTTTTTTAAAGGACAAGATGAGGAGATAGCTATATGATCGCCCTTGCAGTTTGCACACTTAGCATCCTTTGGGTCGACCTGACAATTCTTAAAATTATGATTTAATGTACAAATTGAGCAAACCTCGGTGTTGCGACAAAACTTAGCAATATGTCCATACCGAAGGCACTTAAGACATTGTTTAACTGGTGGAATGTATTTGTTTACCTCATGTCGCCATGAGTCTAAATATATATAAGGAGGAAGAATGGTGGAGGCGAAGGTAACAGCAACTGCCTGTGTTGGGACAAATTCAACACCGCCAAAACCCTTTACCCTGCGCATGAAGCGCCTGACCTGTACTACGTTTTTGGAGCTGCCAATCAATGAAAATATTTCCTTATTGGCCATGTCGACAGGGACTGCAGTGAGGACTCCAGTTACCTCTGTGTCTGCGGCAGGGATGGATGCTTTTAATGATAATTGATCTAGTAATTTTTTATTTTTGATAAACATATTTGCGTTGTTCGGCAAATCAAACGTGATGCCGACCTTATATTTATTTATCGAACGCAAATGCATGACTCCTGAAACTCCATGCTCACGTATTCCTTTAGATAGAGCCATACGGTCCCTATCACTAAATGGCTTATTGTCTTCTACGTGATTTAAAAATACAACCAACTCTTTTTGGTTGGTATCTTCAGGGTAGCTTCTTGTGTATCCTTTTACCTTAAATATTTTATATTTTTCCTTCGGGTCTGCAATATTTTCTTTATAAGAAAAGCTAGTTACCGCCGATTCCGCCGAGTCAGAATCGGTGGATAATACCTGCTGGGGATCCGGAGGCGGTTCCCCCTCCTTCCTTTTTCTCTTCTTAACCATTCTAATTACCTATTATCTAACACTTAACTATTAATTACTAACTATTGATGAATATTTACAGAGATATTGTCGAAAAATTATGAATATAAAATGTTAAAAACAAAAAGCGCGCCTTCACTCTTGTACGTTTTCCCGCCTTTTCTCCATATGACATTGACAGCGGTTGTCTGTCAGTTCGAATTTGTTTGGATTTATTGAAATTACGTTCCATTACTACGGGAACCAACAATGTACAACACATCAATGCACGACACGAGAACGCGCGACATTGGAATCAAAGTGTTTTGAATTCCAATGTCGTACATTGTCATGTCGTGCATTCTCGGCCCGGACCTAGATTGTCCACCCCAGGAATGTACGACATGACAATTGGAATCAAAACAAACAGTGACGTCACACTAAAAAAAGTAAAAAGCCATGTGACAATAGGGACGGGCGATACACAGATTTTGATTGATTAAGGATTGATTAATTGATTTTGTTTCATTTGACGTATGGTTGACGTTCAATCAATTATTATTGTAGTAATCTGTGAATTATTCGTGTAGTTATGTTTGGTTTGTTTGGAACTTTAAAAACGCAGTTTGGGTTTTCTTGTTGAGTTCTGGTTGTAAGGCACCCTCCTACAGCTAAATTAGGAAGAGAAAATGGTCCTGATATGAGATGGGAGAAAACAAAAGATAATGAAATACCTAATAATAACATCAGCAACGTGCAAGCGTTTTCAACAAGAAATGATATTTCATTGGTGATCTTTGTGATGTTGCAACATGTTTGGCAAGTAAGTACCTACTTATGCTATTACAAATTACAACATCATTGGTGTACCTACTAAGGAAGTTTGAATCAGCATAACAACAATTGCTCCATGAGCAACGCAAAGCAAAGGGCTCTTATTAAAAACTCCTTACTAACCCACCTCACTAACATTATTCTCTAAGATTCTTTCCGTAACTTAAAAATCGTCTCAATTATGATACCATAAGATTATCAGTGTGTAAATTATTATAGCTCTGTGTGTATCTGGTGGCTGTCAGTTTTGGTCCCTTTGGCTTTTTTGTGATGTAATTAGTTAATCTTTGTAGGTACTATATATTATGTATGTAGGTCCTTACTATCTGTTAAATAAATACCTATCCACAAAACATTCCTACATATTACCTACAAACACCAGCTGGCAGCTGTGGAGACAGTGACAAGATCTACAACATAACACATAGCTATAGTACAGAATTAAAAATAGCAATAAATAAGTAGGTACATACTATATTTAAACCTACGTGCTAGCAAAGACTAGCTATGAAAAAATTTCATCTGTGTTTATTTCATTAAAACTTGGAATTTTGTAGAAGGTAAGTACCTGCCATCATAATAACTTTCTAATTAATCTTATTTATTTTAGATTTTCACTGCGATCGTAAGATGTGCGCGACTCACACTTGATGGAGATAATTATAAAAGCAATGAAATATTTGCCCTGAACATAGTCCATACCACTATTATTGTGTTGCTGCTTGCTGCTCAAGAGGACCGCAAGCCTGACATAGAATTCCATTACATTATATAAATGGTTTCATCGCAGAAGAAAAGAACACTTTAGTAAAAAGTTAATTGGTTATACCTAGTCAAAGCTGCCCTGAATTACATACCTACATAACTGCTTATGCTAAAGAAATACCTAGGTACTATGAAATAAATTCAAGAATAAGATCAGCAACCAGGACCAAAATAGTAATTGGATAAACTAAATTAAGGGCGCAACCAGAGGTAAGAAGACTAAGTGGGGAGACAGTTAGTATGAAAGTGGCAATGTAAATTATTATCCGGATAGCATTATAGTTACTGCTTAAGAAATGCTATAGCTTATCTCTCTATCTAAAATAATCTAAAAAACCAACTAGGTAATACTTTTATTTTTGATCCATAACAGCTATATAGCCTTCAAAATAGTAGGTACCAACTACTAATTGTTTGTTACATATGTTATTAGTAATTAAAATTAAGAAATAGGTAATTTATATGATGATCATTGTTTTAATATACATTTAACATTTAATTAAATTAATTATATAATTCATTTCATTGTTTTATTTTTCACTTTTCCTGTTGTGGAGCGGATGCAGTTTCAATATCATCATCATCTCAGCCATAGGAAGTCCACTATTGAACATGGGCTTCCTAAATATAATAGTCTATACTTAAACAAGTAAGAAAGACCAATTTAACCACTAGACCTTGTGGTGCACCTTGGCGGAGGCCTATGTCAAGCAGTGGAGATGAACCATTAGCTATTTTTATTAGATCATCAACAAATTAACAGCCTCCATTGTCTAGTGATCCCAGTGTTTGGCTCGCGATCCGAGGTTCTGGGTTCGATTCCCGGTGGGGACATTGTCTCACAAAAATATCTCTACGGGACTGTTCCAAGTTCAGTTAGGGCATTGCAGGTTAAAATCACCTGCTTTGAGGAGAGGCGTCACGGCGCCCTCACCTTCCGTCTGACGCAGGTACTCACCGGACACGGTTGTTTCGGGAGGTACCTGCACCGAATCAGGCGGGAGGGAACGCCCGGATGTCACCATTGTGAGGATCGGCCGGAGCACACCGTGGAGGTGTGTCCGGCTTGGGCGGAGCCCCGCCGTGTTCTCGTAGCGGCGATCGGCGACGGCGACCTCTCGCGTCCGGCCCTGGTGCAAGCCATGGTCCGGAGCGAGGAGGAATGGGACGCCGTCGCCTCCTTCTGCGAAGCAGTGATGCTAGCGAAGGAGGTGGCGGAACGTGAGAGGGAGAGAACCTCTCGTCCCAGCCGCCGTGGGAGGCGCTCCGGGCGTCGGGGGCCACGTGATGGCTTCCGGCCACCGTAGACGCGGGCCTGTGGACGGTGAGACACGGGCTAGGTCGCCGTCCGTCCGTCTTATGACGACAACAGGCCGTGTCAACGGCGCGTTCGTGTTCCACGCGCGCCTCAAAGAGATGTCAGCAACATGGAAGGGACCCGCAAGGGCCGACGCCCGTCGGGGCTGCGGGTTGTTCGCAAGAGATACCGCGGCCTCGACATGAAGGGCTAAGAAGGAACATGGGTGGTTTTAGTCAGTAGAAGTCTGACACTCCCTTTCGCTCTGCCCAAGAGCGGGAGGTGTTATTTGATGATTTCCCAAAACCCCAAAAAAAAAGAAAAGGTTAAAATCACCTGATTATTTAGAAAGTAAGATGATTCCGTCGCCCGTCGGGGCTGCGGGTGTTCGCAAGAGATACCGCAGCCTCGACATGAAGGGCCAAGAACAACATGGGTGGTTTTTAGTAAGTAGAAGTCTGACACTGCCTTCCGCTCTGCCCAAGAGCGGGAGGGGTCATTTGATGATTTTCCAACCACCATAAAAAAAAAAGATGATTCCGTGCTTCGGATTCGGAGGACATGTTACTGTCGGTCCTGGTTATTTTCTACGCGACGTACCTAGACGAAACAGAGCCACAGTATTTCCTAGAGTTTAATGCATGTTATTATCTCGCGTACGTTACCCT
This sequence comes from Diarsia brunnea, assembly GCA_949774965.1. NCBI lineage: Eukaryota > Metazoa > Arthropoda > Insecta > Lepidoptera > Noctuidae > Diarsia > Diarsia brunnea. Next base: position 3,402,710 of record OX459025.1, on the reverse strand, counting down.
AGCAGGAAAGTGACTACTAGAGTAATATGAGTGGAACGAATAATTATTGTATAGTCTGCTGTGAATGTGCACCACATAAAAAATTAGTAGTAATCATCATCTGCCTAGCCTTTTACCAACTATGTTGGGGTCGGCTTCCAGTCTAACCGGATGCAGCTGAATACCAGTATTTTACATGGAGCGACTGCCTATCTGACCTCCACAACCCAGTTAATACCTACTAGGTAATTTGATACTCTTTGGTAAGACTGTATGTCAGAATTTCAGGTCACTGACTACCTGTAACGACTGCCAAGCAGCCGGGACCAACAGCTTAACGTGCTTTCCGAGGCACGGAGGAAACTCAGTATGTTGGGCGGTCACCCATCCACAGACCAACCTAGGCAAGCACAGCTTTATCAAAAGATCGGCCCGAGTGGCAGTTCTTATTAAGCCTCGAACTCCTCCAAAAAATTAGTTGTAGTCTGAATAGCTTTAAGTCTTTGCCACGTTTTCAGTACATACAAAAAACACTAATAGATAACTTCAAACTTGACATTGTCAACAGTTGACACTTGACAGATGAGATTTTTTATTTTGTTGTGAAATGTGAATGCTGTGAACTTTTTGTTTGATTGAGTTACTTTTCCTACGATTGTTAGCAAATTTAATTTCTGTCCATTAAACGTGCTGCGGATCCGTGCAATGAATCTGTCATTGACAACTGGTGCTAAATGCTTCGTACCGTCATGTACAAACACTACAACAAATAGCCGACACAAATTGTTTGTAAATGTGAAAGAAACGCTAAAAAAGAAGTGGTGCGAGGAGGTAAAATCCGCCCCTAAGACGACCCACTGACCCATGATTTGCCATCATGTAGTAAATATGTAAGTATCCCACATGAAAAGGTTAAGTAAGTACAATATTATGAGTTATGTTAATTCGGACATCAACATTTAATTACTGTTTCAGGAAACAAAAACTGTTCCGGGGGAAACATCTAGCTTAAAATCTCTCCTACTGAAACCTATTACGACCTCACAGATGCATACCGAGAACTATTTTACTAAGATGCCTGCTCAGCCTACTGCTACATCATATGTCTAAACACATTCAATAAAAGTAAGATTTATTTATTTATACTATTATTAGTCCAGAACTTTTTTTTGATAAAATATGTTGTTTATTTTAGATTCAGCTTTATAATATTAGTATAGATGTATTATAATAATTATAATGTTTTTTAATTTTAGATTGATGCTTCTACTCAATGTCACATTGAAATGATAGACCGGAGTACCTCAACTAGAAGGTTAATGCAAAAAACAATGGATTTGCCTTCACTGGCATCTTCGGCATCCTCGGTATCTTGTGAAATTACACCAGTGCCCTCACTTTATGGCTTTACATCTGATACAGAAACCACTACATCATTAAATAAAGATCACAGTTCCCGAAACCAGATGTTGAAATTTATTGCCAAAGACCCAAAGGCATACTTAGGTTTACCAAAACAATATTATTGGTTGATTAAACACATTGCAACTCAAAGTGTCACAAAAATAAGTGAACTCTATATCATTATAGTTTTATTTAAAATTAAAATAAATGATCCTGTAAATATAATTTGTGACCAATTCCAGATTTCAAGAGTAACATTTTCACAAGCACTTTATACGAGACTACAAGTTCTAGTAAACTTTTTCCAAAATTCAAATTATATACCTACTTTGTTACAAATTAAACAGAATCTTCCATTAGCATTTAAAATTAGATACTCAACTGTATGCATAATATTAGATGCATTTGAAACAGAAATTCAAAAACCACATAACCCCATACGTCAAGCACAGACTTGGTCCCAATATAAGAGTGCTAACACGGTAAAATATGTGTTTGGTAGTACCCTAATGGGTTTGTGTCTTATGTCTCAAAGGGTTATGGTGGTAGAATATCAGATAAAGCTTTAGTACAAAAAAGTGACTTAATTGAATGTTTACCAGACTGTGCAGTCATTATGGCTGATAGGGGTTTCAAAGAAATCGAATCTCATTTAATGGCGAAAGGCAGCTTCTGCGCCCTCCAAGTGTTTATGCCTCGAGTAAACCAACAAAAGAAGAAGTTATTCAAAGTAAAGTTGTGGCAAGTTTAACTTGTTGTATGCCGTTTATATGGAGACAATTAAAAAGCCATTGTGTCTCGCGTGGATATACGTTCAGGCACACGAAGGGTTAAGGGTGCACATAGAGAGTTTTGATTTCTAAAACCTCATTCTGTAGTCAGCCACAAACATGTTGGATACCTAGACAATGTAGTGCTAATTGCATGTGGTTTAATAAATTTACAAAGTGAAATAATAAAGACTGATTAAGTAACATTATCGTTTTATTTGTAATAAGCACTAAACAGTAAATACAGTTGAATTTACAAGAATCAAGCAGTTAGTACAATACCTTATTTTACACCTTATAATATATTATTATTATTATAAACATAACAATAAGTTTTATGTCTTGGCACTACTAATAATCTTTTTGTATATAAACATTTTCCAAAACATCAACGCTTTATCAATCAGGTCCCTAGTGTATTGAGCGTCGTAATTTAGCCAATACAGGGTAACCTTTTTATTTTCTTCAAATTTTCAGATCATAACATTATAAAATTTGGGCAAGTTTGTGGAGTCGCTGCGTACAAATTGATCCATATTTATCTAATCCAAACAATAGGCAGGCAGTTCCGTAAAGCGTGCAATGGTCGATCAATGTTGCAGTAAGTATTAAAGTCCAACGGGAAAGCAAGTCTGTCGTGTACAAAGATTAATGTAGAGAAAGAGAAATTAAAGCAACTAGCATTGACACTGACGAGAATGTAAACACTGTATGACAGACTAAAACAGTTTTTTTTTTAAATTTATCTTGAAAAATACGAAGGAAGTAGTCTGTTCTGACTACGTTATGATGTCATTTAGAGGTCAAATGGTTACACAAGTATTATTGTAAAAGCACGATGGGATTGACATCGTCGCAATTGTCCACAAAAATCCCTTAGATACAGATTAAAAAAAAAAAAAAAAGTATTATTGTGAAAATAAACACAATCTTGTGATATAGAGAGCTAAAAATAGAAAAATAAGGCTTAAGACCCTAAAATCTCCAAATGGTTTTGGAATCAGCGTAGGTTAATTTTTACTTGGACATATCGAGATGGCGATGGCGGAGCCAAAAAGACACTAGCGCGAGACGGTCATGTTTTCTTGACAAACATCGATATGTAGTTGTTTTTCCAGGACCAACTCGCGCCAATGTCATTTTGTCTCTCGCCATCCCGAACATTACTGACCTGCAGACGCAGCATAAGACCTACATATTCGCCACGGTTTATAACAAGCCAGCTGGGGGTAGGGAAGACGGGGGGAATTGGAGCCTACTAAGGAAAAAGTTCAATAAAAGTTAAATTTATGGATACTTTAGAAACTTTTTATTAGAAACTAAATCTTACTTATTTGACTATCATTTAATCACAGCGGTAACGTTACATTATCAGGCATTTGGCCACTGATAAACTATAAAGAAAAAAACAGAATCGCTCTCATTACCCGACTTTGGAAATGAGAGCCTATAAATTCCCATATGTGTAATGGGGGCTATTTAATTATTAAATCAGCCTCAAACATTTCTATGTCAGTCTGAAACAATATTCATATCAATTTTAATATAAACGTAACCGTATTACAATTAACTTTAAGTATTCAAGCAAAAACCGCAAATATAATCAACCGGGCTTTCATAGCCAGAACATTCTTTATGTGCCCATTTACCGCAATTTCTGCAACGGTACCACATTTCGTTATTTTTTCCTGTACATAGCACACACTCTCTTCTTCTGCATATTCAGACTCATCGCAAAGATTCTCAACGTCTTCTTCTTAAGATGTGTCAGTTTCATCCTCAAAACGTTTATTTTGTACTCCTTTTACTTTTTCTTTTTTGTTGGTTGTCTTTTTTCGTTTCTTTTCTTTTCCTGCGGTACATTTTCTTGCTTTGTTGCATTTTTTATCTAAACGTTTCTAAAACAAATTTAAAACATATTACTATGCATATGGGGCAATCGGAGCTACAAAGGGTAATCCGAGCTTAATAAGCTCCGATTACCCAGCTACCACCATTTATAAATAAAATTAAATTATATACTGAATCTAGCTTGTAACTAAATTATACACACAGATACTTAAAATTGATAACATTAGCTATAAAAGAAAACAAGTTTGATTGTAACAAACGTATAACTGCAAACATACCTGACTGATGAAATTTCTTATCTATCTATATCGGGCGACAAAATAATTAAGCGCGTGGCAGTCATTCGGTTCGGTGCGGTAGGTACGTGGGGATTCTGGCCTCTGGGGGCTCCGGAGAAATTCAAATTCAAAATATTTACTGCACCATAATGTTTACAAGTACAAGGTGTTACTGTATATTATACAGTAAGAAATACCTATAGTAATTGTTACTTTAATAATATAATCGAAGCCAATCTAAACTAATAGGTATAATAAAGAGGAAAGGTAAGATTTTTTGTTTGTTACGAGTACGATTTAACTCAATTTAATATGTTGGATAGTCGATTTATCGAGAAAGGTTATAAGCTATATTATGTGACGCGGACGAAGTTGCGTGGGTCAGCTAGTTTTTAATAAGCATAGGGCAAAAAATCAACAGGCGTCCGTGGTCACACAACACGCGGCACTGGCGAGTCTACCGCGGCAGGGAAACACGATAGCACCGTACCGAAGGCGCCCGAGTGGCAACCGAGTGAATACGAGCTATAGTTTTGTCTCTAGTCGCACCGCTCCAATTACCCTCTGGCTCCCAATACCCTCTGTTCCCCTTCAGCGCTGCTTTACAATCTTGTGACTTGAGGTCGATCCCAGCCAAAGTGAATCGAGTTTTTTTTTCGTTTGTTTTTTTATTTCATGCATTTAAAATTTGGTCCCAAAAGTCATACTTCGGGACATGAGGAGCGTAGGCCGAAGGCCATGGCTGACGGGGTATAGGTTTTAAATTTAATTATGCACCCTGTTAATGTATGCAAAATAATCAATTTTAATCAATTATTTGTTGAATTTATGGGAAAGATTGTTGTTATTGATGTTTGGTTTATGATGGGAATGTACAGTCTGTCTATAAAGTCATGAAAATAAATGAGGGCGCTGCGGTCGTGCACCTTGCAACCCTGTGTAGTACCCCTAAAGCGATTTTGATACTAGCACATTATTTTGTACTAGAAGCAAACCTGGTTTTAATGAACGACGAGTCGCTTTTTTTAAACTGGATAGAAAAGGTAAAGTCGTAAATGCGTAGGTAATCTTATTAAAAAAAAATACAGAACCATAGACAAAGATGCGACCTTCATTAGAAATAATATTACCATATTGCTATTACTGTCCCACAGCTGGGCAAAGGCCTCTTCTCAAAAGAGAAGGCTCGAGCATTGATCACCACGCTTGCTCAAGATTTCAGACTTATATTAATTATAAGTCCAGGTTTCCTCACGAAATTTTCCTTCCGACCTTCATTAGTTTGCATAAACGATCAGATAGCACAAATCTATGGTCTCGGTCATTCAAATCATCATCATCATCATTTCAGCCGAACGACGTCCACAGCTGGACATAGGCCTCCCCTAAGTGTCGCCACATTGACCGGTCCCGATGGTTCAAATGAAATGAGTAAATAAAAGAAAAATGTTCTTACATATTTTTTATTATATGTTTTAATTTTTTTTTATTTATGAAAAATATCCCATCATCTTCTTAGCGTCTATAACATAATAATTAATCACTTTCATCATCTGATTCCAATTATTCTATGTTAAAAAAAGTATTTTAATTGTCAGTTGCGTCACTAATAACGTCTTTACTACTGCTGTCATTGCTGCTGCTATCTTCGCTTAGGCGAATGACTAACTCATCTATTTCTTGATATAGGGTTCTTCCTCGCTCATCATATTCGTTTTCAATGTTTGCAACATGACGGCAACAGTTTTTCCATTTTTCAGGTGTAATGCTATCGACGGCCTCTTCAGCTAGTTGCTTCACATCACGTGACCCAACATTGTGTTCTGCCACTTTCTGTTTTACTTGATCCCAAATGAGCTATATAGGATTTAAATCGCAGTGATACGGTGGAAGCCGAACCAAATTTGCCATCATTTTAATAGCCTTCATCTACTATACGCCTCACTGTACTCTCAGATTTTCCTGAAAGAAAGATTAAAAAAAACATAATTTATGTAATATCCAACAGTAAATAGGTAGAACTATTTTTATTTCAAACATGTTAAAACTTATTCATATTTAAAATCAGCGGTAAATTTGATCACCTAAAAGTATCAAAAGTTCTGGTCGCACTACAATATGGCCTACTTATATTTGCAATCTAACCTATAAATGCGCAATGTAAACAATCCGTATTTTAGTCTTAGAAACGTATATTATTAAATTTGTAACTTCTGGTAGATAAAAAACAAACAATAACACGATTACATACCTGTTAAAGCTGCTGTTCGAGTATAAATATCATCCAAATTTGATAAAATTTGTCCAGCTTGGTGTTCTAACAAACATCGCTGATACACTTTAAAAATAATTTCCCGAGCTCCACTCCTATTTGTTTTCCTCATATTTAACACGTTTCTTCAAAGTTTTGTCCACGTAGATTTGAAAAGCAATAAAACATGCATTAAATAACGAGTTACAAAACAAGTCGATAACATTCGATGTACTATGATTTAGTGTTACCCTACTTTTGAATAATGTTAGTTCCTCAAACATTATTTTCATGACTATAATTAATGATTTGTGTCTGTATTTTAATTCATTATTTTATTTGTTTGTTGTTAGTTGATTGTATAATTGAGTGAATAATAATATTTTCTGTATTTTTTGCATGCCGTAAGGTAGTGTGTTGAAACTGTTTTACAATGTTACCTTCATATCTTGTTTGTTTCTTAGCAAAATAAATGATTTCTGTTTTCTGATTTTTCTGACGGTGGTTTTTTTAATTGCTGGCGAACGTAAAATATAAATTATAATATAAATATCGCTGGAGATAACACACTTAAAATGGAACGTGTTATAACGGCCAATGGCTGATCGAGCATATCATCTATCCCTATCAATCTATCAATCACGCAATCAATCGTCTTTCGGACAGCACTACCTAGCTCAATTACCTAGTATCCAAGTCCCAAAATTTCGAGTCACCTGATTGGCTAACCAGTCGGCCAATCACGCGATGTCGCCAATTATCATGCTGTACATTCTCGGGTCGGACCAGCAAGGTACACCCCAGCAATTGGCGACATCGCGATGTTTCCAATTCCAGTGTTGTACACTCCTGTGTTGTACGTTCCAGTGTCGTGCATTACTGGTGTGTGCATTGCTGTGACGTGCATTATAGGGACTCATTACTACTGGCAAATTTGACGTATTTGAATTTGTTAAATTATTATTAGTTATGAAATAAAATAAAATGAAATAAAATGTGTTTATTTCAGACTCATTATAGTCATTATCCATATTTTATTAGGAACAAATTATCTTAAGACTAAATTAGTGGCAATTTCTGTGTTAATAAAGATAGTCCGGATACTCATTTAATTAAAATAACATGATTATGAATAAATTGAAATTGACAAGATTAAATGTAAATAAATAATAAATTGAATTTAAAACAAAGTATGTCAATTTACAGAAACAAAATATAAATTAATTGAAATAACAAGAATAAAAAATTAAAACAATAAAACATTAATTAATTTTTAATAAATTTAATAAATAAATTTTTATTCATAATTATAAGGTATTACGTTTATACAATTTTCCTTAAATCTAAATAAAGTTCCCTCCACTCCTTCCACTTCTCCCAAACTCGCACGTCCTCCTACTAGTTGTGACGGAACCTAGCTAGTTCATCCCGCCATCTCCTTTGTGACCTTTTTTTTATGGGATAAGCCCGCCACACTATTCCCAAACCACTGTAACTCCTGTAAGCCAGAATCAACAGTGGCGACCACAAGAAAAGCGCCGAGACAATGAAGCCCGACGAAGTCCCAGAGAAACGATTAAACTGTCTTGGATCCCGCAACGAAATTAATCAGAAAATAATAGCGGAGGAGTAGGAAAAACATAATTTCCACTTCCCTCCATATCAGCAGGAGACAGAACAGAACAAGGCCAATAGGCACACACTCCTTTGTGGCCTGCCGCGACTCCGTCTCACTGTGTCAGGGCACCATTTCCGTACTATTTTGGCTCACAGATTGTGCGGCGGACATGTCCTGACCAGTCCCATTTGAGTTGGGCAGCCTCTTGGGATACGTCAGTACGTATAAATGTTTTGGAGCGCTGTATTGTGTTTCGTACACGATTTGCTAATTTCACACCTAGTGTAGTGCGCTCCATTGCTCGTTGGCTAGCTTTGAGTTTGCACTTCTAGATTTTAGCCAGGTACCAAGTCTGTGCACCATAGGTCAAGACGGAAATAATAATCGTCAATGTCAAAGCAAGGGATATTAATGTCCCAGTTCTTGTCTCCATGCTCGACGTATTCAATTTTGTTGTGACAAAATTCAGCTAGTAGATATAGATGAAGCGGTGGTGGAACAGTTAAATCGGTTTCATCATATTTGCACTCGTTAATATCAAAGTTCGCTAAAAAATTATCATGGCTATTATATGTAATGTCAATGTCATTAGCTATAGACTCCAATTTTATAAAGTTCAAAAAATTCAGATAAATATTGTAGTATGGGTGTCCATTTAAGAAACCAAAGAGACGATTCTTCTCATCCGCCAGTAGGTCTTGCATATGATTTAGGAAGTCATGAACATTACGCATTTGCTCCTTATTAAGATTCTTAAGTGAAATCTTGGACTTCCAAAATGTGTTCAAATATATATCCTTTTCAGTACAAGTAAAGAGTTCTATTTTGTACGATAATCCGAATTCTTGCTCTAATTCATATTTATCGTAGCCATACGATCTGTTTGTGATCCAAACTTTGTGCTTCCGAGGATAACTCTTGACTGACTTAAGAAATAACACCTCTTCTCTTTTAAGTAAAGAATCATTAAAATTGAGGCTATCGATAAGAAATATCAGTTTTCCTCTGTTGTAAAAATCTAGAAATATTCTCAACTGAAATTCTGTAGAAGTATCGCCTGAACATTTCTTTAGGGTAACAGTTCCGTTTGGTGATTCTTCCAGTTCAATTTTTAATATTTCACCCTGCTTGTACGTTGTACTTGTATTTGATCCCTCGTTGAGTGCAGTTTGACACATGAACTTTAAACTTTCCAAAGTATTGATGACTGTATTGTCGTCTCGCCACTTATCGAATAGCTTTGCGTGCTTTGATAAGTTTATTCTTACTACCCAAATTTTAGGATCAAGTTCTTTTGTTTTCAGTGTTAAATGTGAGAATAGAGTTGACATTCCCATTCCTCGTAATGATGTTATCAGTACAACGTCGTCTTCTAAATCATACAATGTTTCTAATACTTTATCTTTGATATCAACAAAATCATCGTGCTTCCATTTTTTTATACGACTGACACGCCTTTCAACATAAAAGGGTTTGACGTTGTTGTAATTATAATCAACTACTGGTTTACCAATCACGATAGTTTCATTGTTAATTATTTGATTCAATACATCTTCACAGATCAGTTTTGAATTCTCATTGTCTACGATTTTATCTAAACTTAAGTCTTCACCTTGAAACTTAAGTTTGGAAGTCGCTAATAGCTTCTTTTGACATTCAACAGTCAGGTCTGTAAACACAATTTTATCATCATTCAAAACACTACATGCTTTTGAAAAATATTTAGTAATAATTTCAACTGAAAACTTATTCGTAATGAATATAATTTGCTTGTTGACCACAGCTTTCGAGACATTTTCAAGCTCCTTGCAAAAAATTTCAGAATCTTGAAAGTTATTAAAAACAATAATTAGGATCTTCTCTTGAGTTGCGTTCGTCAATTCTTTACATAAAGTGTTTTGGCTCTTCAAGGGCAGTTTGAAAACGTCGTCCAAGTCTAACACAACATGGTCTTGTTTTACATTTACCAGATATTGTTCCACCTTAGCAAGTGTTAACACACAGCTCCCTGTTGCAATAACAGTTCCTAGAATCTGCTCATGAGACTCGAATCGCTTTATGGCGTCTTCATTGAATGTGTAGACCTTGTTTTTAAACTTACGCATTATATTTAAAATTCCCATCAATGTCTCGCTCATGGCACTCGTAACTGCATCCTCATATATTTTGCATTTTTTTGTAAGATATATTCCAACTTTAGGCGCCATCCAAAGTTTTTGAATGTCATCATGATATTTTAGAAATATGACGTCAGATCGCACTTTTAAGTAAGTGACGTCATTGCACGGATTATCTTCTATTTGTCTTTTCAACAATTTCTCGACGCCACTTTGGTCAGCTTGGTTAGTGTAAAACAATAATTTGTCATAGAAATCTCTTACTAGACTCTCGTCGTATTCACCTCGTTCAAATGAAAGTTTTGGAAACTTCTTCACTTTCACGTCCAGTTTAAATTCGTGTATATTTTCGATTTTACTCTTCAATATTTCATACCATGTTCTGGCAAGATTGCCAAGCGAATTACAGTTATCTGTAAATTTTAAAAGTTTTGAAGATTCATCGAAAACCAGTATGTTGCCGACAGCAGAAGCTATGCCTCCATTCAACTGCAGAAATCCAGCTTCCAGAGACTCATCAATGGTGACGATTTTGTTGGGTTTCGATTGTTCAAATATTTCTATGATTTTTGACGTCAGGTGATTCAGTCGCTTTTCTATTTTTTGAGGCTTGCCTCTTATTACTAAATCTTTGTTGCCGAAAAGAGCTGGAACTTTAACCTTCAGAGATAGTAAATACTCTTTAGCAGCCAGTTCTGCTGCCGCGTAGACAGCGGATTCAGGGACATTAGCTTTGTCAAGTTTACTCTTTAGATCGTCTGTAGTAGATTTATTCACAAACTCAAGCTTGCCGTTTTTATGTGTAAGAACACTTCCTATGAGTTTACTAAGTGTTATTATTTCAGAAGGTTCACTAAGAAACTTCGCCAGCAAACTCTCTTCAACAGTCTCTCCTGATTTTCGCTTTTTGAGGACCTCTAAACACAATATCTTTTTCAATAGCACAAGAAATTCTTCTTTGGTGGTAAAGAAGTCTTGTCTGAAGTTGGCATTCCGATGTCCTTCAGGTTGAATTTCAGAAACGTGTAAAACGTTGAGCGCTAGAATGACATGATAGCGCAGCATGAGATCATTATTCATCGACATTTCGTTATCAGATCCATCACAAATAAACTTCGCTATCTGTTCAGCTAGTGTTGTGATTTGTTCTTGCATTACTATTTTACATAAAAAGTCCAAGTCTTCTTTACAGTGTGTCAGCTGAGTGCAACTACCTCCCGTTCCTATAAGTTCATTCAAATTGTCAGCAAAGCTACCTTCATATGGCTTGTTACTGGGGTCGTCCTTTGCTGTTGTATACATAACGAAAAAGCATTCAGTTTCGTCAAATTTTCTTCCAAAAATCATGTCTTTACTGCTCGAATCAAAAGCGCGTCTAATGTCCAAGTAACTGTCAAAATATTTAGCCAACTCAGTTTTACTAGTGAACGTTAGAAGTTTATCGTTCTCTCTGTGCTTCGCTTGAATAAACACAGTGACTGGTTTATTAAAGCCTTTTACTTTTGCTTTGAAACAAATGTCATCGAAGGCACCTACGTCGTCTCTATTGGTGGCTAAACTGAACTGATCAACGCTCTCGTCATGTTTTAGTCTGAAATATATAAGACTGATTAATTTCGTCTCATACAGTTGTCCCTGGATGCCAGACGTGCCTGCACGTTTCTTGTACTCTTTATTGTTCATGGTTTGTAGTTTCTTGTCAGTTTGACAGAACACAAGGTGTGAAACTTATTAAAGTTCCTGTTATCGTTCTTCTATGGGTGTTACACCAACGCTTCGAAGGGCGACTCCGGTCTCCCATGTAAGAAGGGTAGGTTTCTTCCAGCAACTATTTGTGACCTAAAATTATAAGTGTGTATTAGGAGTCAGTGAGTGAAACGATAGATGGACTGTGTAAAGGATGATATGGCAAGAACGGAGGTGTCTGATGAAATGAGAGAAATTTGTTTGAACAAATACTCTTTTCAAAATACACTCTTTCGAAAACTGGCTTTTATTGCACTATGATAAGGTTCGACATGCAATGTATTACGCACGCGTACATTTTTCTTATTTTGCCACAACCAAGGACGGAAAAGAAAATTACCACAGATAACTATACCTTATACTAAGTCCAAAACGATTAAAACATAAGAAATTAAAAAAATAAAATTACTACTGACAATAGAGTCGGCGGGGTCGGCGGTGTTTCTTTTTTAATTTCGTGTAATTTCACACTAGTGGATTTTTTCATTTATGACTGCAATGCTATTATGTATTTTGTGGCAATGGTAAGAAAACTATAATATTTAGAACAGAATTAAGTGTTAAAAACAACACAAATGGAAAGAGAAATAATGTTTTGACTTCAGCTTATCTTATTTTATCGCTTAGGTACTTCTATAAAGTAAATACTTATATTGTAGACTAAGCTCTTGCCCGCGGCTTCGCTCATGATAGGGATTGAATTGAACGCGGCTCTCCATTTTTGTAAATAAAACTGCTCGTTTGTGTGCAAGGCTGGAGACGCGAATAAAAGAAGCGTTTGTTGCGTGATCCTTGCGTATTTGTTAAGCGTTTGTTGTTAATAATTACATAAAGCAAATCATGTAAGCCAATAGTCGGGAAGGAATGGCTCGTTTGCAGTGGAAAAATATTTGAAAAGTGGTGAATCGTTGATTAGAGCGCGTCGTGCTATGTGTTCCCTCTTTGATATTCGGAGAACAAGCGGTGGTCCGAGGACGCAGCTTATGGGGTCATGGGTACAAATATTCCATAAACAAAAACAGTGCTCAATAGGCCGTCTCTAGGACCGTTCACGTCAGCAGCAACGCCAAAACGTGTTGCAGAATTGCGACAAAAATTCATTCGAAATCCAAAGAACTCGGTGAGAAAGATTGAAACTGTAACATCTTCGGTATACTGCCGTATCATTGATGAGTTTTTGGTTCCCTAATTGCATGAGTTTCACGCTCGCAACAATAGGACTCATTGTCAGCAAGATGGAGCTACTCCTGCCACTGCCAGAGTCTTCACGTTTATCTAAGCTAAGAGACATTTTTCTTGGAAAATAATAAGTTAGTTCGTAGACATACCCTGGCCACTACTAATGACAGGTTTAACGCTATGTGCATTGACTTATATATTACTGCGTAAGGACTGGGTGGACGGCATGTTACAATGACGCCACAAACGTGGTCCCAATAAGGTCTTTCCTAAGCTGAAGTGAACTAGTCCACGATCGGCTCTCTTCGGGTGCGGTCGTAAATTTTATTAAAAGCTTTATTTATGTTCTATAAACCTCGAAAATGCCACGCCGCTTATACAAGGTTACGTTAAAGAGCAGACTACACCAATTCTCTGTATGGTGAACGCGTCGAGCAAATGTTCGGACGACCGTATCTTTAGTTTTTATATCAATGGCTATGTGACTGTTTTGTGGGGTTACCTTAAATCAAAAGTGTAGGTGTGTAGGTGCAGGAATTATTACAATAATTCCTGTACCAAAGCTGCCCTACAAGATATCCGAAGTGAAATGGCTGCCATTTCTTTAGCGCTTTGTTCGCGTGTAATTGTCAATATGAGTACGTTTACAAGAGTTTGTTGCGAGAAGTGGATGTATTTTGGATTATATTATTTAAAAATATAAAAAAACTTTTTTAAACTGCAATAAATGTTCGGTAATTAGTTTCTTTTTAATTTATTTCAAAATCGACAAATATTTGCTGAACACACTTTAGATTCAGTAAAAATTTTGGTGTTTTAAAATTTAATATTTAACTGACTACGTGCATTTAACTGAGATATTAATGTGTCTAGTACATTATTAGAATAAACTTATTATGTAGTACATTAATTTAAAACTATTAAAAAAACTACACAAACAAGAAACTATAAAGGAACATCGAAAAACTGCTCCATTATTGAAAAAAGTAATTTCAATAAATATTTCTTCCTTGTTTTGAAATCGGTAATCTTAAGATAATTCGTCAAAACGTTTTTTATTTTCCTTTCTCTTTTTCTTTGAAATGGTGATTAGTTTGTTACACTTTCACTACCTTTGCGTTTAAATGATTCGACGTCATTTCTTTATAGCATGGAATCTGGTTTATTTATATTCCGAATGTGAAAAAAAAAATCACTAGTTCAATTTACAGAGTGTCCTGATGCCTGAGCTCAGGAGGGCCCTCGCCCTCCTGAGCTCAGGCATCAGGACACTGTCCCATCTAGCCCTCCGGTAGCTACGCCACTCCTCGCCTTCCTGCAGTACATACTTAGCAATCTTAGTTTCTTCTTTGATATAGGGATTCTTACTTCCAGCATCAGAGGAAATAATAATCGTAAAACTTAAAGTCAGTGACGTTTATGTCCCAGTTTTTGTCTCCTTTCTCGACGTCTACAATCTTGTTGTGACAAAATTCTGCTAGTAGATATAGATGAAGCGGTGGCGGAACAGTTAAATCGATTCCATCATATGTGCACTCGTTAATCTCAAATTTCGCCAAAAAATTATCATGGCCATTATATGTAATGTCAATGTCATTAGCTACAGACTCCAATTTTATAAAGTTCAAGAAATTCAGATAAACTTTATAGTATGGATGTCGTTCTAACAAACTAAAGAGACGAATCTTCTCATCCGCCAGTAGGTCTTGCATATAATCTAGGAAGTCGTGAACATTTCGCATTTGCTCCTTATTAAGATTATTAAGTGAAATCTTGGACTTCCAAAATGTATTCAAATATATATCCTTTTCAGTGCAAGTAAAGTGTAATATTTTGAACGATAATCCGAACTCTTGCTCTAATTCACGTTTATAGTAGGTATACATCCTGTTTGTGATCCAGGCTTTGTGTTTCCGATGATAATTTTTGACTGAGTTTAGTAATAACTTCTCTTCCAAATGATGTCCACTTTCATTGAGACCATCGAAAATAAATATCAGTTTTCCTCTGTTGTAAAAATCTAGAAATATTTTCAACTGAAATTCTGTAGAAGTATCTCCTGAACATTTCTTTAGGGTAACAGTTCCGTTTGATGATTCTTCCAGTTCAATTATTAATACTTTATCCTCTTTGCAAGATTTATTTGATTCCTCCTTGAGTGCAGCGTGACACATGAACTTTAAACTTTCCAAAGTATTGATGACTGTCTTGTCGTCCAGCCACTTATCGAATAACTTCGCGTGCTCCGATAAGTTTATTCTTACTACCCAAACTTTAGGATCAAGTTCTTTTGTTTTCAGTGTTAAATGTGAGAATAGAGTTGACATTCCCATCCCTCGTGATGTTGTTATCAGTACAACGTCATCTTTTAAATCATACAGCGTTTCTAATACTTTATCTTTGATATCATCAAATTCGTCGTTCTCCTGATTTTTAATACGACTGACACGCCTTTCAACATAAAAGGGTTTGACCTTGTTGTAATTATAATCAACTACTATTTTACCAATAACGATAGTTTCATTGTTAATTATTTGATTCAATACATCTTCACAGATCAGTTTTGAATTCTCATCGTCTACGATTTTGTCTAAACTTAAGTCTTCACCTTGAAACTTTAGTTTACAAGTTGCTAGCAGCTTCTTCTGACATTCAACCGTCAAATCTGTGAACACAATTATATCATCATTCAAAACACTACATGCTTTTGAAAAATATTTAGTTATAATTTCAACTGAAAACTTATTCGCAATGAATATAATTTGCTTGTTGCCCACAGCTTTCGCGATATTTCCAAGCTCCTTGCAAAAATTTTCAGAATCTTGAAAGTTATTACAAACAAAAATTAGAATCTTCTCCTTCGTTGCGTTCGTCAAGTCTTTACATAAAGTGTTTTGGATCTTCAAGGGTAGTTTGAAAACGTCGTCCAAGTCTAATACAACATGGTCTTGTTTTACATTTCCCAGGTATTGTTTCACCTTAGCAACTGTTAACACACAGCTCCTTGTAGCAATGATAGTTCCTAGAATCTGCTCATGAGACTCGAATCGTTTTATGGCGTCTGCATTGAATGTGTAGACCTTGTTTTTAAACTTATGCATTATATTGAAAATTCCCAACAATGTCTCGCTCATGGTACTTGTAACTGCATCCTCATATATTTTGCTTTTCTTTGTAAGATATGTTCCTACTTTAGGAGTCATCCACAGCTTTTGTATGTCGTCATGATATTTTAGAAATATGACGTCAGATCGCACTCTTAAATTAGTGTCGTTATTGCACGTATTGTCTTCTATTTGTCTTCGCAACAATTTCTCGACGCCACTTTGGTCAGCTTGGTTAGTGTAAAACAATAATTTGTCATAGAAATCTTTTACTAGACTTACATCATATTCACCTCGTTCAAATGAAAGTTTTGGAAACTTCTTCACTTTCACGTCCAGTTTATATTCGTGTATATTTTCGATTTTACTCTTCAATATTTCATACCATGTTCTGGCTAGATTGCCAAGTGATCCACAATTATCTGTAAATTTTAAAAGTTTTGAAGTTTCATCAAAAACCAGTATGTTGCCGACAGCAGAAGCTATACCTCCATTCAACTGCAGAAATCCAGCTTCCAGAGACTCGTCAATAGTGACGATTTTATTTGGTTTCGATTGTTCAAATATTTCTATGATTTTTGACGTCAGGTGATTCAGTCGCTTTTCTATTTTCTCAGGCTTGCCTCTTATTACTAAATCTTTGTTGCCGAAAAGATCTGGAACTTTGAACTTCAGAGATAGTAAATACTCTTTAGCAGCCAGTTCTGCTGCCTCGTAGACAGCGGATTCAGGGACATTAGCTTTGTCAAGTTGTCTCTTTAGATCGTCTGTAGTGGATTTGCTCACAAACTCAAGCTTGCCGTTTTTATGTGTAAGAAGACTTCCTATGAGTTTACTTAGTATTATTATTTCAGAAGGTTCACTAAGAAACTTCTTCAATAAATTTTCTTCGACAGTCTCTCCTGATTTTCGTTTTTTGAGGACCTCTAAACACAATATGTTTTTCAATAGCACAAGAAATTCTTCTTTGGTGGTAAAGAAGTCTTGTCTGAAGTTGGCATTCCGATGTCCTTCAGGTTGAATTTCAGAAACGTGTAAAACGTTGAGCGCTAGAATGACATGATAGCGCAGCATGAGATCATTATTCATCGACATTTCGCCATCAGATCCATCACAAACAAACTTTGCTGTCTGTTCAGCCAGTGTTGTGATTTGTTCTTGCATTGCTATTTTACATAAAAAGTCTAAGTCTTCTTTACTGTATGTCGGCTGAGTGCAACTACCTCCCGTTCCTATAAGTTTGTTCAAATTTCCAGCAAAGCTACCTTCATATGGCTTGTTACTGGGATCGTCTTTGGCAGTTGTGTACATAACGAAGAAGCATTCGGTTTCGTCAAATTTTCCTCCAAAAATCATGTCTTTACTGTTCGGATCAAAAGCGCGTCTAATGTCCAAGTAACTGTCGAAATATTTAGCCAACTCAGTTTTACCAGTGAACGTCATAAGTTTATCGTTCTCTCTGTGCTTCGATTGAATAAACACAGTGACTGGTTTATTAAAGCCTTTTACTTTTGCTTTGAAACAAATGTCATCGCAGGCACCTACGTCGTCTCTATTGGTGGCTAAACTGAACTGATCAACGCTCTCGTCATGTTTTAGTCTGAAATATATAAGACTGATTAATTTCGTCTCATACAGTTGTCCCTGGATGCCAGACGTGCCTGCACGTTTCTTGTACTCTTTATTGTTCATGGTTTGTAGTTTCTTGTCAGTTTGACAGAACACAAGGTGTGAAACTTATTAAAGTTCCTGTTATCGTTCTTCTATGGGTGTTACACCAACGCTTCGAAGGGCGACTCCGGTCTTCCACAGGTTTCTTCCAGCAACTATTTGTGACCTAAAATTATAAGTGTGTATTAGGAGTCAGTGAGTGAAACGATAGATGGACTGTGTAAAGGATGATATGGCAAGAACGGAGGTGTCTGATGAAATGAGAGAAATTTGTTTGAACAAATACTCTTTTCAAAATACACTCTTTCGAAAACTGGCTCTTATTGCACTATGATAAGGTTCGACATGCAATGTATTACGCACGCGTACATTTTTCTTATTTTGCCACAACCAAGGACGGAAAAGAAAATTACCACAGATAACTATACCTTATACTAAGTCCAAAACGATTAAAACATAAGAAATTAAAAAAATAAAATTACTACTGACAATAGAGTCGGCGGCGGTGTTTCTTTTTTAATTTCGTGTAATTTCACACTAGTGGATTTTTTCATTTATGACTGCAATGCTATTATGTATTTTGTGGCAATGGTAAGAAAACTATAATATTTAGAACAGAATTAAGTGTTAAAAACAACACAAATGGAAAGAGAAATAATGTTTTGACTTCAGCTTATCTTATTTTATCGCTTAGGTACTTCTATAAAGTAAATACTTATATTGTAGACTAAGCTCTTGCCCGCGGCTTCGCTCATGATAGGGATTGAATTGAACGCGGCTCTCCATTTTTAGGGTTCCGTAGTCAACTAGGAACCCTTATAGTTTCGCCATGTCTGTCTGTCTGTCTGTCTGTCCGTCCTCGCTTAATCTCTGTGACCGTTAGCACTAGAAAGCTGAAATTTGGGACCAATATGTGTATCAATCACGCCGACAAAGTGCTAAAATAAAAATTGGAAAAAAATGTTTTATTAGGGTAGCCCCCCTATATGTAAAGTGGGAAGTGTTTTTTTTTTTAATTTTAACCCTAATGTGTGATATATTGTTGGAAAGGTATTTAAAAATGAATAGGGGTTTACTAAAATCATTTTTTGATAATGTCAATAATTTCGGAAATAATCGCTCCAAAAGTAAAAAACAAAGCGTCCCCCCCCCTCTAACTTTTGAACCATAAGTTTAGAAAATACGAAAAAAATCTGAAAAGTAGAACTTTATAAGGACTTTCTAGGAAAATTATTTTGAACTTGGATGGAAACAACAGATGGAAACTGCAGTTAACCAATATAATTTGGTCCCTGAATCGTATGAGCGCCTATACAATCCAGAGGTCAAGTTTCATTTGCCCGTATTTTTTTTTTAACGTTTACATAATATTTTATTATCTACGGAACCCTACACTGAGCGTGGCCCGACACGCTCTTGGCCGGTTTTTGTAAATAAAACTGCTCGTTTGTGTGCAAGGCTGGAGACGCGAATAAAAGAAGCGTTTGTTGCGTGATCCTTGCGTATTTGTTAAGCGTTTGTTGTTAATAATTACATAAAGCAAATCATGTAAGCCAATAGTCGGGAAGGAATGGCTCGTTTGCAGTGGAAAAATATTTGAAAAGTGGTGAATCGTTGATTAGAGCGCGTCGTGCTATGTGTTCCCTCTTTGATATTCGGAGAACAAGCGGTGGTCCGAGGACGCAGCTTATGGGGTCATGGGTACAAATATTCCATAAACAAAAACAGTGCTCAATAGGCCGTCTCTAGGACCGTTCACGTCAGCAGCAACGCCAAAACGTGTTGCAGAATTGCGACAAAAATTCATTCGAAATCCAAAGAACTCGGTGAGAAAGATTGAAACTGTAACATCTTCGGTATACTGCCGTATCATTGATGAGTTTTTGGTTCCCTAATTGCATGAGTTTCACGCTCGCAACAATAGGACTCATTGTCAGCAAGATGGAGCTACTCCTGCCACTGCCAGAGTCTTCACGTTTATCTAAGCTAAGAGACATTTTTCTTGGAAAATAATAAGTTAGTTCGTAGACATACCCTGGCCACTACTAATGACAGGTTTAACGCTATGTGCATTGACTTATATATTACTGCGTAAGGACTGGGCGGACGGCATGTTAAGGCCAGGTAGACCAAGCGAAATAGGCATTTAACGCTACCAAGAGTTGCCCGCGATTGCCGCAAAGCGAGCCGTGCGCTTACGTCGCGAGGAGTGTCACCTGTGTCACATTACAGATAAGCAGGCAGTAGGTCAACTTGTCTCATTGATTTATTTTTAAATTAAAATAAGAGATTTGATTAATTAAAAACTCGTTTTATTATAATTTGTAGTAATAGCGAAGTCTTTCGTTTTTTTGTAATAAATTAATTTAAGTAGATATTTTAAATGGAATAAACTCTGAACTATACTTATTACATTAATTGATGTTTTAGTTTCTAGGTCGGGTGTTCCAAATGCAATAGGTAACGCAAGGACGACAATGCCGCAAAGATCGCGTCATTATTATCATTTACGGAACAGATTAGGGTGATCATCGTAGCTTTTTAGTCGACCTTGTTTAGGGTTCCGTACCCGAAGGGTAACCAACGGGAACCGGGGGGGTACCCTATTAATAAGCCTTCGTTGTCCGTCCGTCCGTCTGTCAGCGGTCTGTATCTCATGATCTATAATAAGTAGACGATTGAATTTTTCACAGAATGTGTATCTCTGTTGCCTCTAAAAGAACAAATACGAAAAATTAAAAAAAAAATATTAAAAAAGAACTCGATATTTGAATGGAAAATCGTATATTTTTTAATACAACAACGATAATAATTATTATGAACTCTGTATCTCACGCATATGATAATCACCAAATGTGTCAAAATTATTATTCATGTATTCGGGGGGGTATGAGGAACAGGGTGTAAAGTTCCTCATCCCCCATAGAAAAAGGAGGATCCTCCGACCAGACGGGTGTTGTGTCCGACATAATTATGTAAGTCGGGATTTTCTATATAGGCTAATTGTCAATTTAGTTCGCATGTGTTGCGATAGATGTCGCTGTCGCCACATCACTCCCCTCCGAGACCGGAGGTCGATAGCAGACTGAGTCTTGATGCTTGCCAGGCCAGTGGAAGGTTCCAGTGAGTCGGAACCGGATGCCGCGTAGTTCTCGGTGAGTCGGAACTGTCTGCGGTGATGCCCCAGTGAGTCGGGGTGATGCTGCATTATGCTCCAGTGAGTCGGAGTGATGCTGTGCTGCGTAGTAGCTGGCTGCTGCATCGACCAGGAGAGAAGTGCGTCTCTGCTTGCTGACCGGCCGAAGTGCAGTGTGCTGTGCCAAGGTCGCTGATGAGGCTGAGGGTGATGACCAGGTATGCGCTTCTGCTGCATGCTGGTGGTCAGGCAGGATACCCTTTGAAACCGTGGTTGAAATTCATCTTTGAGTACTTTTTCTACGATGAAGGAGTCTTCTGTGTCTTCAGTTTCTCTAAAAAAGTGAAATATGGTAAGTCTTACAAGTTTGTCTTACACATCCGAGTAAAAGCATTGTATGTAAAATGCGGTAAAAACATAAAATGTGGTACTTACGTTAATGTTACAGTTTTTTGTGTATCAACAGGATCCGATCCAATAAAAGAGGTTTTGGATACATCAGCCGTGTTTCTACATGATGCATTATCCATGTAGTACCTGAAAACCCACCCACATTATGTTAGTTAATGTACATTATGAGTATCCAGGACTTTAATACAGTAGAGCATCGATTATCCGAACGTCGTTCAACCGAATGACAGACTCCTTTTTCCGTTTGAGGTACGGAACCCTAATCTTGATCTATGGTAATTACATGACGCGGGCTAGCGGACTGCGAGTAAGGGTAACTCGCCGTCCGATCAAGGACCAAGCCCGGGTCCGCGGCGCGTCGTGTTCCACGCGCGCCTCAAAGAGCTGTCAGCAAACTGATGGGGCCCAAATAGGGATGCCTGCCGGGGCCACGAATATGTCTTACCAGGATACCGTGGCCCTGGAACGCAAAGGGCAACCGAAGGAACAGGGTGGATTTTAATTAGTACAAGTCTGACAGTCCCTTCCGCTCCACTCAGAGCGGCAGGACTCATTTGATGATTTTACCACACGATAAAAAAAAAGATAATTACATACCTATTTTCGTTTGAATCCTCAGGTATCAGATTTGTTGCTGCGGCAGTGTTCATGTTAGTTTCGTCAGGCTGCCCAACTAACCTATAACAAAAAGTAAATGGAGTACCTATTTCACAGATGAAATTGATAGGTAGATATAGTAATTTACTGTTCGTTAGCAAACGCCAGGTTGAGATATCGAAATAGACAAAATATGATTTAATTTTATCAAAAATCTTAGCGTTCTCTAGTAGTACTGATATTTTTATATTGTGGCTCGCCACTCGCCAGGCAGGATACCGAACGAAAAGACAAAATATGAATTATCAAAAATCGTAGCGATCCTCGGTACTAATATTCATAAACTATAGTACGATGATCGTAAGTTTTAGACATTTACCAATCAGAGACTGAAGTAAAATAAAAATTAATTTTGAGACCAAATTACATTACAATACAAATAAAACATTTACGTAGGTACTTACTTCTTCACATATCTTTGGAGTGCGTTCTTTCTATTTGTGTCTTTTATTGCTTTACACGACATTTTTCGCCTGCGTTGTTTATTGCCCATTATAATTTATAACTAACAAGCAACAAATTCTCAAAAAGAGATAGTATGGTGCGCGTAGTTGTCAAACTGACACAGGTCCGTCGTCCATAAGCGCCAAAACGCGACTGAACGGACCTGTCCGAGCCGCCGCGATCGCTTTTAATTCTTATTTAAACATAGTAATTGAGAAAATCATTTTATCAATTCAAACTCTGCGAATTTGTCTTAAACTAATTAGTTTCTTAATTATAGTACAAAAATTAAATGTAAAAAATCAGTAATATAGTTATAATATTGAAAAAACGATCTAAAAAGGGGTAACTTTGCGATTTTTTTCTATCGAGTGAAGTTCATCAGGTCTTGCAACTGAATGCGATTTTGACTAGATAAGATCCTTAACTAATACATATATTTTTTATTAAATTTAAAACACTGTATTTTTTGTCTCAGATTGTTTTAAAAAACTGAAATTTGGGTCCACCCAGCCTTAAAATGACGCCACAAACGTGGTCCCAATAAGGTCTTTCCTAAGCTGAAGTGAACTAGTCCACGATCGGCTCTCTTCGGGTGCGGTCGTAAATTTTATTAAAAGCTTTATTTATGTTCTATAAACCTCGAAAATGCCACGCCGCTTATACAAGGTTACGTTAAAGAGCAGACTACACCAATTCTCTGTATGGTGAACGCGTCGAGCAAATGTTCGGACGACCGTATCTTTAGTTTTTATATCAATGGCTATGTGACTGTTTTGTGGGGTTACCTTAAATCAAAAGTGTAGGTGTGTAGGTGCAGGAATTATTACAATAATTCCTGTACCAAAGCTGCCCTACAAGATATCCGAAGTGAAATGGCTGCCATTTCTTTAGCGCTTTGTTCGCGTGTAATTGTCAATATGAGTACGTTTACAAGAGTTTGTTGCGAGAAGTGGATGTATTTTGGATTATATTATTTAAAAATATAAAAAAACTTTTTTAAACTGCAATAAATGTTCGGTAATTAGTTTATTTTTAATTTATTTCAAAATCGACAAATATTTGCTGAACACACTTTAGATTCAGTAAAAATTTTGGTGTTTTAAAATTTAATATTTAACTGACTACGTGCATTTAACTGAGATATTAATGTGTCTAGTACATTATTAGAATAAACTTATTATGTAGTACATTAATTTAAAACTATTAAAAAAACTACACAAACAAGAAACTATAAAGGAACATCGAAAAACTGCTCCATTATTGAAAAAAGTAATTTCAATAAATATTTCTTCCTTGTTTTGAAATCGGTAATCTTAAGATAATTCGTCAAAACGTTTTTTATTTTCCTTTCTCTTTTTCTTTGAAATGGTGATTAGTTTGTTACACTTTCACTACCTTTGCGTTTAAATGATTCGACGTCATTTCTTTATAGCATGGAATCTGGTTTATTTATATTCCGAATGTGAAAAAAAAAATCACTAGTTCAATTTACAGAGTGTCCTGATGCCTGAGCTCAGGAGGGCCCTCGCCCTCCTGAGCTCAGGCATCAGGACACTGTCCCATCTAGCCCTCCGGTAGCTACGCCACTCCTCGCCTTCCTGCAGTACATACTTAGCAATCTTAGTTTCTTCTTTGATATAGGGATTCTTACTTCCAGCATCAGAGGAAATAATAATCGTAAAACTTAAAGTCAGTGACGTTTATGTCCCAGTTTTTGTCTCCTTTCTCGACGTCTACAATCTTGTTGTGACAAAATTCTGCTAGTAGATATAGATGAAGCGGTGGCGGAACAGTTAAATCGATTCCATCATATGTGCACTCGTTAATCTCAAATTTCGCCAAAAAATTATCATGGCCATTATATGTAATGTCAATGTCATTAGCTACAGACTCCAATTTTATAAAGTTCAAGAAATTCAGATAAACTTTATAGTATGGATGTCGTTCTAACAAACTAAAGAGACGAATCTTCTCATCCGCCAGTAGGTCTTGCATATAATCTAGGAAGTCGTGAACATTTCGCATTTGCTCCTTATTAAGATTATTAAGTGAAATCTTGGACTTCCAAAATGTATTCAAATATATATCCTTTTCAGTGCAAGTAAAGTGTAATATTTTGAACGATAATCCGAACTCTTGCTCTAATTCACGTTTATAGTAGGTATACATCCTGTTTGTGATCCAGGCTTTGTGTTTCCGATGATAATTTTTGACTGAGTTTAGTAATAACTTCTCTTCCAAATGATGTCCACTTTCATTGAGACCATCGAAAATAAATATCAGTTTTCCTCTGTTGTAAAAATCTAGAAATATTTTCAACTGAAATTCTGTAGAAGTATCTCCTGAACATTTCTTTAGGGTAACAGTTCCGTTTGATGATTCTTCCAGTTCAATTATTAATACTTTATCCTCTTTGCAAGATTTATTTGATTCCTCCTTGAGTGCAGCGTGACACATGAACTTTAAACTTTCCAAAGTATTGATGACTGTCTTGTCGTCCAGCCACTTATCGAATAACTTCGCGTGCTCCGATAAGTTTATTCTTACTACCCAAACTTTAGGATCAAGTTCTTTTGTTTTCAGTGTTAAATGTGAGAATAGAGTTGACATTCCCATCCCTCGTGATGTTGTTATCAGTACAACGTCATCTTTTAAATCATACAGCGTTTCTAATACTTTATCTTTGATATCATCAAATTCGTCGTTCTCCTGATTTTTAATACGACTGACACGCCTTTCAACATAAAAGGGTTTGACCTTGTTGTAATTATAATCAACTACTATTTTACCAATAACGATAGTTTCATTGTTAATTATTTGATTCAATACATCTTCACAGATCAGTTTTGAATTCTCATCGTCTACGATTTTGTCTAAACTTAAGTCTTCACCTTGAAACTTTAGTTTACAAGTTGCTAGCAGCTTCTTCTGACATTCAACCGTCAAATCTGTGAACACAATTATATCATCATTCAAAACACTACATGCTTTTGAAAAATATTTAGTTATAATTTCAACTGAAAACTTATTCGCAATGAATATAATTTGCTTGTTGCCCACAGCTTTCGCGATATTTCCAAGCTCCTTGCAAAAATTTTCAGAATCTTGAAAGTTATTACAAACAAAAATTAGAATCTTCTCCTTCGTTGCGTTCGTCAAGTCTTTACATAAAGTGTTTTGGCTCTTCAAGGGTAGTTTGAAAACGTCGTCCAAGTCTAATACAACATGGTCTTGTTTCACATTTCCCAGGTATTGTTTCACCTTAGCAACTGTTAACACACAGCTCCTTGTAGCAATGATAGTTCCTAGAATCTGCTCATGAGACTCGAATCGTTTTATGGCGTCTGCATTGAATGTGTAGACCTTGTTTTTAAACTTATGCATTATATTGAAAATTCCCAACAATGTCTCGCTCATGGTACTTGTAACTGCATCCTCATATATTTTGCTTTTCTTTGTAAGATATGTTCCTACTTTAGGAGTCATCCACAGCTTTTGTATGTCGTCATGATATTTTAGAAATATGACGTCAGATCGCACTCTTAAATTAGTGTCGTTATTGCACGTATTGTCTTCTATTTGTCTTCGCAACAATTTCTCGACGCCACTTTGGTCAGCTTGGTTAGTGTAAAACAATAATTTGTCATAGAAATCTTTTACTAGACTTACATCATATTCACCTCGTTCAAATGAAAGTTTTGGAAACTTCTTCACTTTCACGTCCAGTTTATATTCGTGTATATTTTCGATTTTACTCTTCAATATTTCATACCATGTTCTGGCTAGATTGCCAAGTGATCCACAATTATCTGTAAATTTTAAAAGTTTTGAAGTTTCATCAAAAACCAGTATGTTGCCGACAGCAGAAGCTATACCTCCATTCAACTGCAGAAATCCAGCTTCCAGAGACTCGTCAATAGTGACGATTTTATTTGGTTTCGATTGTTCAAATATTTCTATGATTTTTGACGTCAGGTGATTCAGTCGCTTTTCTATTTTCTCAGGCTTGCCTCTTATTACTAAATCTTTGTTGCCGAAAAGATCTGGAACTTTGAACTTCAGAGATAGTAAATACTCTTTAGCAGCCAGTTCTGCTGCCTCGTAGACAGCGGATTCAGGGACATTAGCTTTGTCAAGTTGTCTCTTTAGATCGTCTGTAGTGGATTTGCTCACAAACTCAAGCTTGCCGTTTTTATGTGTAAGAAGACTTCCTATGAGTTTACTTAGTATTATTATTTCAGAAGGTTCACTAAGAAACTTCTTCAATAAATTTTCTTCGACAGTCTCTCCTGATTTTCGTTTTTTGAGGACCTCTAAACACAATATGTTTTTCAATAGCACAAGAAATTCTTCTTTGGTGGTAAAGAAGTCTTGTCTGAAGTTGGCATTCCGATGTCCTTCAGGTTGAATTTCAGAAACGTGTAAAACGTTGAGCGCTAGAATGACATGATAGCGCAGCATGAGATCATTATTCATCGACATTTCGCCATCAGATCCATCACAAACAAACTTTGCTGTCTGTTCAGCCAGTGTTGTGATTTGTTCTTGCATTGCTATTTTACATAAAAAGTCTAAGTCTTCTTTACTGTATGTCGGCTGAGTGCAACTACCTCCCGTTCCTATAAGTTTGTTCAAATTTCCAGCAAAGCTACCTTCATATGGCTTGTTACTGGGATCGTCTTTGGCAGTTGTGTACATAACGAGGAAGCATTCGGTTTCGTCAAATTTTCCTCCAAAAATCATGTCTTTACTGTTCGGATCAAAAGCGCGTCTAATGTCCAAGTAACTGTCGAAATATTTAGCCAACTCAGTTTTACCAGTGAACGTCATAAGTTTATCGTTCTCTCTGTGCTTCGATTGAATAAACACAGTGACTGGTTTATTAAAGCCTTTTACTTTTGCTTTGAAACAAATGTCATCGAAGACACCTACGTCGTCTCTATTGGTGGCTAAACTGAACTGATCAACGCTCTCGTCATGTTTCAGTCTGAAATATATAAGACTGATTAATTTCGTCTCATACAGTTGTCCATGGATGCCAGACGGGCGCGTAAGCTTCTTGTACTCTTTATTGTTCATGGTTTGTAGTTTCTTGTCACTTTGACACAACACAAGATGTGAAAGTTATTAAAGTTCCTGTTATCGTTCTTCTATGAGAGTTACACAAACCTCGATAGTCGCCTCCGATCATCCATGTGAGAATGAGCAGGTAGGTTTCTTCTGAGGACTATTTGTGACCTGAAAATATAAGTGTGTTCGTAAAAACAAAAAAAAACAATAAACTTCCTCGAAAACTGGCTCTTTTCACAATAAGGATTAGGTTGAACATGTAATGTATTACACACGCGTGCATCTTTTAATTTTTCTCCACAACAAGGTTTTTTTTTAAAACTGTGACATCTCCTAAATTACTTTTTGACATCAAATGATGGACAGCATTTTTTGTCAAAATGAAATACTTGAGCTGAGTATAATCGTACTTATTTGGATAAGGATTAAAACTATGTTAATAAACACCCCTCCGCACATGATATATTACTTTAGAACTTTGATAATTGGTTCTCGGAACCCGGTTTACAAGGGTGGGGACAGAGGCAATTTCAACAACTACAGGCCATCTGTCATCATCTGTCTATCCAGCTATATCGAATATCTTGGTGAAATTAAATTACTTCCGTGCGTGCCGTATCGACGTCGTGTTCCACGTGCGCTTCGAAAGAGATGTCAAAACCATTTATATAGACTGTTTGAAAAAGATACCGCGGCCCACGAACTCTAACGGCTAAGAACATGGGTGGGTTTTAGTTAGTAGAAATCTGATAATCCCTTCCGCTCGGCCCAGAACAGGAAGGGTCATTTGATGATTTCCCAAACACCAAAAAAAAGTCTTTATGACAAAAAGACTATCCGCAACACAATTTGAATTTAGGCAGAATATATCCACTGAAGATGCAGTAACCACTTCAAGGGCTCTGGTAGCTAAACAACTTGTCACAATAAATGTTGATCTTCCTGGATCTTAAAAAGGCTTTTGACACCGTCTCTGACTAATCCTTGTGAACAAACTAGATACAAATGGTATACGCGGAATTTCACTCATTCTTATTAAAGATTATCTCTCTAAAAGAAAGCCCAGGA